>WBNH01004110.1:0-30934 GCA_013401255.1 Urocolius indicus | reverse complement strand
CAGAGCCTTCCTCCTCCTCCTCCTCCTCCTCCTCCCCGCTCTCCCAGCTCGGCGCTGGTTCCTCATGGCTCGGCCCTGACGTAATTCAAACATGGCAACAGTTGCACTTCAAAGGGCCGTCGCAGACCTCCCAGCAACCGCGGGCACGCCGCGGCGGGGGCGACGCGGACCCTCAGACCCACCGACCCCGCGGCACCGCAGCCCCAGCGCGACCGGCGGGGCTCGCTCGGCCGCCCGCGTGCGGTGACGCGGCGCGGTGCAGCGCCGAGCGCGTGTGCATCCAAAGTTTCAAGCCCCTCTCCAAAGTCCTCCCAAACCGGCAGCCCGCCGCCAAACAAAATACCGCCCACCCGCGTGCCAAGCTTTACTCCGCCGACACCCCCTCCTAGCCTGGGACTGAGCCCCCCTCCCTGCCCCCAATCCCCGCCGCGGACGAGCGCTTTGCCCCAGCGCGCCGGGAAGCCGCGGCGCCCGCAGCACACGCGAGCCCTTTGTTTTCCCTGCAGCCGGGCGCTGCCTACGTGCCGCGCCGGGGGGAGCGCCGGCCGCTCCGCGCACACCCCCCGGCCCCGCACGAGCTGGGAGTTAAAACTTGTCGGCGGCGAGCGCGGGCACACGCTGAAGGGGCACGGGAGCGACTTTCACTCGTCCTGCGCCGCGAGAGCCCCAATACGCCATCGCCGCCCGCCACACCGTCCCCACACCGGCCACGACCCGTACTACCGGCAGCACGTGTCACGCCAGCCCACGGCCGCGCGTTTCCCCCGTGTAGAGGCGTGAAGAGACCTCGGCCCCTTCGCAAATACTAGCGGCAACTAAAAAAAAGAGAACTGAGCCCCTGTGAAACGCTGAGGGTGAACAGAAGGCTCGTAGGCACCGCCGTGCCGCCGCCCTCCTCCTCCTCCGTCAAGCCCGGCGGCAGCAACTTGCGCGCACCAGCGCTACAGGTGTGCGGTGCGGGGCGCGCCGGGGGCCGCACCTGCGCCAGCCGCTCCGCAGCCGCTGAGACGGCGGCGGGGCCGCGTGGAGCGGCCGCCAAGGACGCCGGGCAGCCCCCGGCGTCACCAGCCAGCCCGCTCTCCTCAGTTCGCCCTCGCCACACTTTTGGTATTAAATCGCCGGGAACCCGTCCGTCCGCCCTCCCTTGCTGAGACTCGGGGCTTTTAACCTCCCTTGGAAGGGGAAAGAAAGTCAGAGTTCTCGGGATGGGTCTGCAACAATGCGGGAGGCGTTTCTCCGCACCAGCGCCTCCTCTAAACTCCACTAATTGAAGAAAAGAGGGGAAACGCCGCTCACCGGAGCCATGCGTGTCAAACTGTTTTTTCAGGCGGCAAAGTCTGTTCTCCGCTGCAGAACTGAAGACAAGCACCAGGGTTAACTTGCGTTTTAACAGCAACCACTGGCTGCTGCAGGGAAAAAAAGACAAACAACGAAACCAAAACCCCAAAAACCTAGAAACCAAACAACTCACAAGCTCAACAACGTTAAAAAATATATAGGGAAAAACAAACAAACAAACCCGCGCCGACACCGCTTTAAATCCCCCGTCCCTGCTCGCCTGTACTTTTCTTTCTTCAGCAGAAAGAGGAAAGGACCTCACTCACCGCTCTCCTGCGCCCACCAACAACCGTGCGGTGCGCGGCGCTACCGGCCGCTGCGCGCCCTCGCCGGCTCTCCGCGCTCTGCCTACCCGCCCGCGCGAGCACGAGCCCGCGCCGCCCCCCCTCGCTCCCAGCCGCCTGCCGCTTCTCTCCTCCTCCTCCCCCTCCTCCTCCTCCCTCCCCTACGCGCCCGCCGCTCTGCGCATGCCCCGTTCCCACGGCTCCATTCTCCTCAATCGAGCGCTCTCGCTTCGCGCGCCCCATTGTCCTTTTAAGGGAGAAAGGCCGCGCGGGAAGCCGGGGAGGTGGGAGGCGGCGCCTCGTGTGACGCGCCGCCGGTGACTTCACGCAGGAGGCCCGGCCCCCCAGTCCCCACTGTCCCAGCCCGGCAGTGGGCGGGCTCCGGCACCTGCCTCTCGGCCACGCCGCGCCGGACCCCCCCCCCCCCCATTCCCCGCCTCTCCGCATCCGTCCGAAGCGAACGGCAGCGCCGCGGAGCACCGCAAACGCCTCCGTCTCGTTTCTTGCTACCCCACCGCGGCTGCTGGCGCCTCCCTGCGAAGCCCCCGCTGGACCCGCACCGGAGGCACCGGCGGGCGGAGCGTCACGGCCTCTGCGAGCCAGAGGAAAATGTTTTGCTGGTCTCGTGTTGCTTTCGTTTGTTTTGTTTTGTTTTCCACCCCTCCCCTCCCACGCCGGGTTCATTTAAATGTGCGTGTCGGCGGCTCGTGTCACTTCTTCCTGCAGCGTCAGAGCGAGCGGTTTAAAAAAATTGACATCATCACAACCTTTGTGCAATTGAGGAAGAGCTGCCTCACGGAGCAGCTGGTGGGTTTGTTGATACACTTTTCCTGTAAGAACTAGATGTCGAAAGGGTGAGCGCATCACGTGCAAAGGTAGCGCTTCAGCAGCTCTTGACAGCGGCACTACAGCCCCAAACTGCAACGAAACAGCAAGCTGCTCTCTCCCGGGATCACGCTTGGACCAGGCTCAGAGATGGAATGTCTTCATTCCAACTACTTCAAAGATACGGGTTCGATGGCATCTCAGCCGCAGAGTGCCGTTGTTGTCGAACGCGAATCCTCTTTAGATGAGGATGAGTGTTTCTATAAAAAGTTATTTTCTCCTGATGAAATATTATTTTACTCTTTATAATTTGTTACTGTTAACTATTATAACTTACAATTAATGTTAGCGTTTCTGGTAAATCCTCATCGAGGCACAGATTTCACAGCTCACTGACCACTCTTGCTGAAAGGATCCTTTTTGCCTCGCCTCTTCTGAGCACCTCGCATCATCTCTGCTTGCTTGGAAATCCTTAGTAATTCTACACCGCTTCCTTCCTCAGCGCTGCAAATGCAGTCAATTTGGGCGTGAAGGGCCCGAGAACTTCTCACAAGGAAGTCTTCAGCTCTATCTGTGACATGGTTTGGATTTGGTGTGGGTTTGTTTTGTTGGGGTTTTTTTCTGAATGCAGATAGCATGCTGCCTTTGTTACCACTGTTTCCTTCCAGACACGGCTAAACCAAATCACATTCAATTCATGACGCACGAGTATAGCTAATGCAGAATAATATCTCAAAATACAAAATTTTCCTGGTTTTAAGCAGCGTAGAAAACTCTACCAGCTCTTTTGGCTACTTTTTAAATTTTTTTGCATATAATGTGTCTGGTTTTATGCCTCTTTATTTTTAGTTTGAAGATCTGATCGCCTCAGATTTTTTCCTTCCATTATTTCCATATTTTTCTTCCTCCAATGCTTCTCAAGGCCCCTCAGTGACATTCTTTTTAGTCCAGCGCCGCTTGAGTCCCCAAATGAGAATGAAATAGCATTTTGAAGCAGAATCCTCCCAGATATCAAGCAATGTGCTGCCTCTTAGTGCCCAGTTGAACCATGCCAAACACTAATGAACAGTTTGGCTTTGGTTGCCTACAGACCACTGTCAGGGTGAGTGCTTGAGTAGTTATTTCACAGCTTTATGCCCTTACTCTCCAAATCTCATGCAAGCCCCAAACCTCAGCAGAGAGCACATGCTTCCAACTTAGCTGTAACCTCAGGAGGATTTGAGTTTCCAAACACTGTACAGCTCTGACCTGTAAACAGCTCGGCCATTCCTGCCCTTTGAGAGGAAAATGACTTCTGTCCACACAAGTCCAAATGGCAATGTGTAAATGAAAAACTTGGTCAAAACCTTAATTTCTGAAACATTTCCTGTCTCCTTGAAGCATTTGCTGATGACGTTTCAGGGTTAACTTAACAGGGTTAAGTTTAACTTGACAGGGTTCAGTTTTTGTTTGTGGCTGATAGGAGGTACTTAAATAGCTGTTACGCTTTCATCAAGGTTCCTCTAGCCCCTTCCCCTCCAGCAAGCAACTTGTGCTCCCCAGGCCATCACAGGGACAGACATCTTGTCTGACCTCACTGTGTGGAAAGAGGGTGATGAAAAACAGCCCGAAACCTGGAACAAGCTGAAGGAGTTTCATTTGGAAAACACAGACATCTGAAGCAACGCATGTGCCTTTACATTACAGGTAAAGCCTCGTTTGACAAGGCTCTGGTTTAAAAAATGAAGCATCTTCTTTTCCACTCAGAGCTTGTTATGGAGGAGGAATATGGGATTTCATGGAGGTGACAGGTGACCTGGAATATGAGCTGTAGACTGAAGGATTCGTTCTTATCCAGGCCAGTTCTAAAAGACGCTGACTTGGAGAACATGTGCGCTTTCTAGAAAACTAATGAGGCCGTTGCTGCTTTCTGGTTAAACCTGTACCTTTCTTTAGTCAGATCTTAATTATTTGATCTGGGAAGCTAAATTATTTCAGTGGTGTAACAATAAAGCTAACCACAAGGGGGTTTTAAATATAAAGCACATACATGTATCATGAATACCGAGGCAGAGGTGCTTAACATGGAGGGAAAGTAAGGCATTTGCCAGCTAAGAAATCCAATCCCATTGTGTTATTTTTCAATATTAATGAATAAGTAAACACAAATAGGCTACTAGTTGTTAGGTGAAGAGCAGCTATCAAAACCAAGCCCAGGCAGCTGTTCCTGATTTGAGATTTTACACTGAAATGTTTTTACAACTTGAGTAATTTCAAAGTTTGCTTTACTGGCTAAATACTTAACCAAAAGTGTCTGAAAAAAATTGCCGGGAGTTCTCTCAATAAGAAAAAAAAACCAAGGAAATAATTTTTAAAAAAACTGTGTTAATTGACTTACAGTTGTAAATAAGATTTTGCCAAGGAGTACAATTTCAGATCAACAGATCAGTTCTTTACCTCCTGCTTGCATCAGTTGTCCACGCAAGTAACAGCATGTTATTTATTTTTTTTTTTTTAAGGTGCAAATGCTCTCAGAGCTAGTAGTTGAAAGCAAACAGGTTCATAAAGTAATGTGGTTTTCCCCTCTGTATTATGTTTTAGGCCAAATGACAGACGGCTAGAAATAAACAGTTATTTAAAAGTTTGATGATAATAAAAATAGATATAATGATATTCATGCTGCCAGAATGAAGTACTCAAGTTATGTGGCTCAGAGAGACAAGGTCCCAAACTGGTTCCCTCCTAGGAACACGGCAGATCCTTTATAGCCCAGCCCAAGTGAGAAATCCATCTGGGCTTAACATAGAATAATAATCTTTCTGAAGAGTTTTTAATTGATATTTCAAATTCCTTAGGAGGAAGATAATTCTCTTAAACTCTTAAGGATCATTCAAATTCTCTAGCAAAATGATTATTTTCTGTTACTGCTTAAACAGCTTTAATGCAGCTTCTCAAGCGTTACTCATTTCTTTATGGAACTATTGCTTTCATCCCTCTTAAAGCCAATAAAGCCAATATAAATCCTCTATGAGGATTTATATTAAGGTGATTTAGAGACACCTTCTCTGCCTGCCAGGCTGTTTTCTGTCAAGAAATGCATGTCCCCTTATCCTGTCATTTGAGGTGGTTCTGAAAACAGAGACCAAGTATTTGGAAACCCAGAAGAACTTTCTCCTCTCAACTGAGAATCCCATCTTTCCCAACAGTGTATGGAGAAGTTCCAGATTTTACACTGATAATTTCAGAGTAATGTTTAGGGAAGAGAAAGACAGAGAGTGCTTCGGGGAGTGGTGTGTAGGCCTGGTCTCATGTGGGATCATTTAGGGGACAGAAATTGCTCTTCGAAGCTTCTTACTGAACCTAAGACTCGTGACCAAGGACATCCATCTCCTTAACCCTGTTTGCCGCTGCATTTCCCTGAATGCAGGCATAGCTGGCTGGGAAAGAGTGAAAAGCCAGGGCAGATAGTTGGGAGAGCATCCACGGTGGCTAAAAAGAATTGCTGCAGTGTGACAGTCTTTTTCTCTTGACCTCTTTCTCAACAGGAATCAAGCAGGTAAATAGGGATGCACGGGAACAGAAAGACCTAGGGAAGTTAATTAAATTTTGTTTTGTTTCAGGAATGAGGTTGTACCCTGGTGCCTGAAATACTCTGCTAGGGAGCAGCCAGCATGTTGGCATGAGGGCCAACAAGACTCCTAGGTAAAGCTGCCAGGAAGGATTTTCTTACAGGCGTAGGTGTTTGAGGCTTATACCCAGGAGTCTGCTAAATAAAAACAAGCAACCAGGTTAAAGCTTCACCCATCACTGCTCTTTGGAGATTTTCTAGCCTACAGGTCTCTTCTCAGTGACATTGCTTTTTAATCTAGAGTACCAGCAGAGAGAACACAGGTCCATAGGTTCCCTTTTCAGGAGAAAAAAGAATGAGATCAACCTGACGCTGAGGTAGCCCTAGGAAAGGAAAAAGGTGACTGAGTTTCAGATTTAAGACTTTGAATGTAAGAAGTCACAGAAACTATGGAGAAAGCATGTCTCTCTTTGGGTAGAGTTTTTACTCAGCCAAAGCAAGCCAGATGATAGTGATACAGACCTCACCAAGTTCAAGTGACTTGTACCATGACAGGATAGCATCTTGCTGACCTTATTGCCAAGCTGCCAAAGACAGATACCGTACTTCTTCTGGTGAGGAAGAAGAGCTGTGGGCAGACTTGGCTAACCAGGGGAAGGAGGCAGTGGGAGGAGATGGTCCCTGAAGGAAATCTGAATAGCTTGGAGTCCAGATTGCAAGCTTTGAACAAGCAGCCAAGAACCAAATGGGAATCTACCGTTCACTTCTAGGGGGAGGGGCTGGGGGCAATTTTTTTTGCCAAGGTAAGAGGGAATGGAGTTTGCTAACAAAGCCACCACATTACACAGATAACTGCAGATAGCTTAATTGGATTAAATCAGCTAATTGGACTGTAACAAATCAACTACATTTGACACTTAACATCCTCTAAGAAACAGGTCAAAGGGCAGGTAGAGAGAAAGCAGCGTGAAGGGAGGACTCAATATCCTTCTTCCTCAGGGTAGAAGCATCCCATTCTACAAATGAAAAGAGGATAAGGAAAGGTGAAAGACTTTCCAGGAGGAAGTCATCACTCATAAAACCATGTAGATTAGGAGAGGGAAAAAGCAGGATGGGCAAGCTTCAGGCAAAATTTGAGCAAATGTCGCCCACAGGGGTCCCCATAAACAATTTGGGTCCCATAATGGGTGGTCATTAGCTTTACAGGGTGATGAAAGAGGCTTAAATAAATGCAAGCCAGGACACACATCTGACCTTAGTCGCTTCCCTCAGGTCTGACTGCCTGTTCATATTGCAAATTACAGTGAGAAGTCAAGGGACCCAGATGCTGCCTACAGGGCAGAAGTGGCAGAGCCTGGGCCACAGAGCTAGTGTGCAACATGAGCCCCATGCTACACAGGCACAGAGTGATCTGATAGACATCTCAGGGCCAGAGGGAAAGTTCCTCTGTCTTCATTGACCCTGTGATGCAGAGACCACTGAGGAAGCTAGCACCAGTGCTGTGTGAATATGAGAGAGAAAGGATGCAAGAGGGTACTGACCCTGCAGGGCCAGAAGGAGGTATTTTGCAACTTGTTGACATCTCTACGAAAGCCTCTTAGCAAGGAGAGAACAGTTTTTGAAGCAGGAAGGTTTAGGACTTCCACACTGCATACCTTTCATCTTCTGAAGAAATTACTTTAAAGACTGGTTAGGGCCTCAGCTGGGCTGGGGTGACTGGGTTTACGTGGGAGGTGTCAAGGTTGATCAGGTGCCGAGGAAGGGGACATACCCCAGCTTGCACTGAGCTCCTCACCTGAGCAGGTCGGGGCCCCAGCCAAGCAGCAGTGCCCTGAGGCATGTGGGAAGCTCAGCCTCACAGGGCAAGGCAGGTGAGCATAGGTGGGTGACTCCTTGAGTGCTGGCATCCCCAAGTGGGTTCCTGCTCTTCCTATGAGCCTCAGGGGCTCCCAAGGAAGCTGAAAGAGAGCAACCTACAGGGATGGCCAGGTCATGAAGAGGTGTCTTGGAATGGCATTGTCCTGCAGGCATGGTAACTTTTCAGAAAATGGGTAAACAAAGTGATTGCAGCTTACAGAGAAGTGAGCTGACCGGGCAAAGACACTTCAAAAATTGGCCTTTCTAAAACCAGCTTGCCGTGTGGTTTCTGAGATGCTATTTTGAGCCTGCTGTCAAAACAAATCTCTATCCGTAGCTGAACTGACTGACTTTTCTTGTCAGGACAACTACCCTTAGCAGTGACTGAACCATTCCTAACACAAGGTTTCAAAACCAAGAGCAATATTTACTAGCTGATTTGCATTATCTGTAGGAGGGAAAATGGGATAGCTATGAAAGCAACCTCTTGAGCGGATTCTTCTTTGCCCTGCAAATACTGGGGCTAAGAACTTGCTCTCAGAGTTGACTGGGGAATTGTGAACACCTGATTCATATCACTTGATTAAAAAAAAATTTTGAGCAAGGTGTAAATCTCTCCTGCACAGGCCAATTGCTAACTGCTTGATGGTGAGCAAAACAGTTCAAGGTTTCAGACACTTTTCTCACATCTAGTACGAGCCATGATCCCAAACAGATCTGAGACTGCAGGTCTAACTGGCCCAGTGTTTGCTTTTACATCCTCAAGCTGTTTCCGAATAGAGAGGCCCAACATAGACACACAAGGCAGGAAGAGTGGCTCAACTGCAACCCTCAGGTGCAAGGAGGTTGGTGCCCACCAAGCAGAGATGCGTGTGCTCTCTAAAGGCCCAGGTCTTTCCCACTTAGTGTGCGTGTGTCAGCGCTTAAATGCATCTCACTTGAATAGGCGTGCCAAGTTTACCCTCTTATAAAACACATCCTTCTGTAAATTAGAAAAAGTAGCCATTCATAGGAGCCCTGAAAAAAAGGAGGGGTTTTGTATATGCCATTCTTTATGGCAGCAGCAGCCCTTTAAAGCCTCTATTATAAGCTATGGCAAATGGGCTCCCAGCATGCTCTTTGCTCTGAGTCAGCATGTAGATTGTGACTGGCGCACTGGAGACAACATTTTGAGGGTGTGCTGGGAGACCCTTGGAACAGATACCAACTGATTCCATTTCAAACCAGTGCCACCTATTTAGCCCTAGACAGACCACGATGTTGGGATGAGAATCTTGTGCTGGCATGGCATTCTAGAGTTTTTTCTTCTTGAGGTCTGACATTCCTATAGAGTCCTTGCCGATATACTGAGACTAGCCAGCTACAGCACCTCAACAGCATTCCTCATAGAAATTTAGACTGAGTGCAATCTGTTACCATCAATGTGGAAGGCCTACTGAGGGGTTAGTCTGACGTAGTGAGGTAACAGCTGCTCCAGACTTGAAAACATCAATAAACCTCTTAAAGAAGCATGACATGTTCCCTTCACTGTTTACTCTCTGTTGGCACTGAGGGCTTTCTAAAAGTCATCTATATTCTATGTATGATCCTAAGAAAACAGGTGTTTCCCTCTCCATAGAGGAAATGAAAATACCCAACTTCTTTGAAAAAGATCAGTCAATAATCTGTTGGTGGAAACCTACCGTTTCTCTCAAGTGGGAATGATAATGCTCATAACACGTCACAGGAAATTAGAAATAATACTCAGATCTAACCAACTGCACAGTGTATGTCCCATAAAATGATCTTACAACAAAACACCTTCCAAAGTATTTGTCAAGTGAGTGACAGCATCCATTCCACACAATCATTAAAAGAGCTGTAGAACCACATGTGGTGTGTGAATCAGATTGCAGAATCTCCTGTCCTGGGAAAGTAAACTGCATTGTGTTCAGCAAAAATCTCCCATGTCTCTTATCAGAAAGCTGAGGCTGGCACAGAGACCATCCCTAGTTCTAGATTTGTGAGGTGTCCCTGACTAGCCTGACCACATGTAAGGTGTCTAAAGCCAACTGGGATTTACCTGTCTGCGCAAATTCTGCAAGACTCTTCAAAACAGAGCAGAAATTGCCTCTTAAATAAGCACACAGGTCTAATGTTTGATAATGCCACAGAGGCTGATGCTAGCTGTCTGCTACTGGTTTGGAGACTTCAATGCTTTGAGTGAGTAAATGCTTCCTATTCAAAATAAATTATATGAAGTTGAGTCAACCTATGAGAACAGTAACAGAAGCTCAACCCTCAAAGTCCACAACTGGAGGGCTGCCAGTCTTCTCTCACCCCCTACCTGGGAGCAGGTATCAGAGCAACACCTCCCTCACTGATAATGTGACAGACGTTTAAAAGAAACAACTTACGTGAGCTCTCTATACTGCAGGGTTGCAACCACAGCTTTGCAGCAGAGAACAGATCTGTACTATATTATTGCGCTGAAGTGCTCAAGATTCCTGCTCAGTCATCTCTGGTCTTGGTGTATTTTTAAGTCTGTTTTGATCTTTGCATTTCAAAGGTTTCACTTGCATGCTGTTACACTGTTCAGCCATTAGGGAGGTGACATAAAGGTACATCCTCCTTCCAGCTCTTTCCTCCTTGGAGCCACCACCACCTCTGTTGATTCGCTGTTGCAGTCTCTGCTGCGCTGCTGCAGCTCTCAGCAGTACCACTGTTCAAAAAGCAGCGCAGAGGCTGCCGTGACAGACCCTTCTTCCCCATGGCCAGGCCTCTGGCTTCTCCTCCGGCCACACCTGCCTTCATCAAAGCCTTTGACTCATGCTCCAGCACAGCACCACACAGTGAGCATCAGCAGTTTTGCCCACTCTTTGGGAACCACTTCGTTACCCTTTTCACCTAAAAAACGTTGTGGGAGAGCACTGTTTGTCCACCTGCCAGCCTCAGCCTTTGGCAAGCCCCGGCCTCCTCTGTGCCTGCACACCAGGGCTGGCAGCCATGCTGATCTCTAGGCCTCGCCATAAGGTTCACAGCACAGCTGGACCTATCCCACTACAACACGAGATGGCAGGACCTTTTCTCCAACAGGAACAGTTTTATCTCAGCTTCACAGGGCATTTTGCAGGCAGCCTTAGGCGGTAGTTTCTTCATTCTGGTGCAGAGTGTGGAAACCCCACACTCCTCTCTCCAGGGGCTCCTGGTTCAGCAAGGCCATGGCTCCTTTGCTGCCTTGAAGAGGTTATGGCTCTGCTTCCCCAGACATTAACATTGTCTCTGTCATGGCCCTCCCCACCTCTGCAGGCGTCTGCTGCCTGCCTGCTGGTGCTGGCTGAGGGGGCAAGTGGAGCATGCAAAACAGCAGCTGAGGAAGAGGAGGCAAATTCTTTCTGATCCATTCGTAGTTTTGCTCACAGGCCCCAGAGCTGCTTCCCCTTGAGCCTGCCCTCTCTAACCTTGTCTCCCTCAGCTCTCTTTCTCTCATTATTTATTTTGAACCCATGCTGCCCTCCTGCCTTCAGGGCTGAGAGTCTGGCATTGCTCATGCTAAGTCAAAGGTTAAAAACTGCAAACCTAAGAAAATGACATAAGAATAAGGCAACATATTAATATGTACCTTTGCTGGTGAGCCATACGTATCTCTATAGATTGGCTTAAAATCAGAATCACCCCTCTAAATGTCTCCACGGTTGCAATTTAAAGAACAAGAGTTTAGGATTGCCACACACCAGTCCATGACTGTTGAGCTCAGCAATGCTAGAATATGCATTTGACTTCACATGCTCATATAATTTCAGAGTTCTTAATTTAGTTGTCTTTAAAGTCACTTTTAAAAGTTTGATACACTCAGATTTGAGTGCTCAGAAGTTGGATCAAATCTTTTCAAGCCAGTCTGGCGTGGCCACAACTGGAGAATTATATCAGGCAGGTTCCATAATGTCTTTATCAGGCGCAGGGAACAAACAAAAAGTTTCACTGGCTTGTTTTTGCATCCAAAGGTTCATTTTATGCTTTAACAAAACATGCTCAAGTTTTGATATAAATGTGAATGCACAGGAGCTATGTCCCCTTATGTTGGACTCAACTTTGTTCTTGGCTTCACATTCACATTTTTTCTCTTTATTTTACATTACAGCAAATCAGCTATTGAATATGCATTGTGCATTCAGATAGAGATTCAAGAACAAACACTCTCCTGTCCCATGAAAGCTTTTTTCTCCTGTTTTAATGTGTTTTGTCTTCCTGTTTCCTTGCTACTTGTGCTAAAAACACAATGGCCTTGGAAAAATCTTGTTTTGCTGCATGTACCACATCTCTTCTATCTGTACTAACTCTAGAGACAGGCTAAGGTGTTCAGACAGCTTTGGCCTCTGCCAGCTGTTTGTGCATTTCATACATTTTAAACTGTATATACTTCTGTTTGTCCCCAGCTTGATGCTTTCATGAAGCAAGCCTAACATTTGCCTAATTTGCAGGCATCGACTTCTTTGCAAGCAAAAACCCGTTTCATAACAGCCTTTTCGTAACTTGGGTGCTAGTTATACCACAGAACAATGATTTAATAAATGTTATTTACATTTTTTCAGAGTAGCTAGAGGGGTTTTGGTTTTAATTAGCTGAGTAAGAGAGCTATGAGTGATTTCACAGCCACAAACAGAGCGGTTACCATCATCTCCCAGCTCCTTACTCATGGTTCCTGTGCCAGGGTAGCTAAATAAAGGATAAAGTAGTACAAGCCCTTCCAGGCAAGTATTTTTTGAAAGAGAAGGAGGGACAAATTGATGAAGATGTTATAGTGTCTGGAGTCCTCAATAGTTTCCCTTACTTGATCCGTTGCCTGAGCCAGAGGCAGGAAAGTCTCTTAGATCAGGGAAGAGGGAAAAGACTGTGGGCCCTCATGTCATCCTCCCCCAAGCAATACATTGTGGGGTGATGGGGGTGTTCAAGGAGGTTCTTCTATGGAAACACTGCCTGCTGAGAACCCTTATTCTCAGCATAAAAGTGAAAGTCATTCAGAATTCCTCAGCTTCTGAAATCTGAAAGGAGCAAGGTCCAAGGGACAGAGGGACATCCCAGTAAGCATTTTGAGGAGGTATGTCACTCAGTAGCTCAGTCCAGGACATCGCCAGGAAGATGGCAATAGGTTTGCAGTGCTCGAGAAAACTTGCTAGTAGCCTCACATAATTTTTGGGGTGATGAAAACTTCCTTTGAATGCTTGTTTGGGCTGGTGCTACTGCAAACAGACTTAACGTCCAATGGCAAGGAAAAGCTTCATTCAGCTACAGGCCAAGTGTGTATAAAAGACTGATGCATGCAGACTCTAGTGCTTTTGGTAACTACAGCCTGGAGTAGGCTGTGGAGGGGAGAAAAGAGTATGCCCACACTGCCTAGTGCTGCTAGGTCCTGCTCTGCCAAGGAGAATGCAGTCTCAGATTTGCCCACAAACCTAATCTGTGACTCTAGGCTGAGTGGGATCTCTCCAGGACATCCTGCACCTGTCTTCTGCTTGTCAGACACTGTTTATTGCCACTATTTTCTTCCAGACTATCTTAACCAGGGAGATGAACATAAGGCTTTTGAATATCTTCATTAGCACAAGCCCAGCCCTTCACAGAGATAAGCATTTGCACTTAAAATGCTGAGATCGCTCTAATGTGTAAGAGAGGGATGTTGGTAAACATTGTGTGTTCACAGCAGCAGCAATAGCCACTTTGTTATTTTCCTAAAAGAGAGTGGATTCTCTTCTGTGCACAAACTAATAGGTGAGCAGACTGCAGTGCTCGTGAATGCCTGTCTAAACTTATTTTGAGAACTTCCACTGACTTCAGCAAGTCATGGTGCATCAACTTGTGGTTGTACTTCCTAGGACGCACATTTGAATTGAAGATCAACTAGTTGATTCCTCACTTCTCAGCATTGTGGCAGTTGGACACAAATGACTGAGCCCAGAACAGCTCTCCTGTTTCTCACTAATCACAGCTACCCGTGCTACTCCAGCACAAATTCCTGCTGACATCTGAAATTCTCTTCTAATAGAGTCCACACAGAGGCTGAATTAAATAGCTTCTCTGGTCTGCAAGTTTTCCCTGGTTCTCCTGTGCTCCTGTTATCATGAATGGAAACCTTTTCCACAGCTTTCAAAAACATGAAATCTGTGTAGAGCCATGGGGTGTTTACTAAATGCAGTTTTTCTGAAAGTCATTTTTTTGGAGGGGTGATGTCCTGTGCACCACACCCACTTTCAGCCAGCTTCATACTATTTATACAGTCAGGAACCACAGACCATCTGCAAGAGGTTTAGATCTCAGGCAAGCCAATAGCCACATGAATTCCAAGCTGGTGGATTCATATTATGTGTTTCGATTTAGAGCACATCCCATTTATCTCACTGGGTAATGACAGTTGAAAGGCTGCATGTGTGCAAGCAGGTAAAGTTAATTCAGGTGAGAACACTGCGCAGAAGAAACAGGCTAAAGAGACTGAATATAAGAGTTTATAGCTCTCTCAAAGAGCGCAATCTTTGGGCTGGCTTCACAGATCATTTGAAATTTAATTCCATGCCTTTCTTGAAAAAAAAGGCCAACAACCACCACCACCAAAGATGATTCTCAGTTGTACTGATCATTTCTGACTACTGTTGGAAATCTCTTGCTAGCGCTTTGTATGTCTTCCACCATGTATTTTCTGGTATGGCTGATAATCTATTTCAGCTTAGAATCATAGATTTGTTTCAGCTGGGCGAGACCTTTAAGATCATTGAATTCAGCCTTTGTCCCAGCCTTATCACCCACTAGACCATTTCCCTAAGTACAACATCCACCCATCTTTTAAACACCTCCAGGGATGGTGACTCCACCGCCTCTCTGGGCAGCCTGTTCCAATGCCTGACCATTCTTTCTGGAAAGAAACTCCTCCTCATATCCAGCCTGAACCTCCTCTGGTGCAACTTGAGGCTGTTTCCTCTTGTTCTATTGCTTGTAATGCACAGGGATAAGTTGTTGCGCAGAGAGAGGACAACATTAACTTGATATTGCGAAAGCATCTGTTTTCTCCTCTTCTCTTTTGGTAGGGAATCACTTGCCATCCTAACACAACAACCAAGCAAGTATTTATATGCCTTTCTGTAGTGCTTAAACACACTGCAGATAGTAAGCATAATCGCTGTGCTGTTAGTGAAGTGTGAAGAAAGCCTGTTTTTCTGTCTTAGTGTCTAAAATACTCTTTTAACTGTACACAGCTACACAGACTTGCACTTGCTCAGAATCCCACAAATCAACAGGTTTTACCGGTGCCTTTAAACTGGAATTAACCACAGATGAGACCTCAGGGTACTTCTGTCACAGTGGCTCTGAAAAGCCGTGCTCAGTCACGCACCAGTGGACGCTGGATGAGCAGCAAGGCTGAATAGCCTGGATTGGCAAAGCAGAGAGTGGCCAAAGCAAAGTCCCACCACTTTACTTCAGCTCCCTTAGCTGCAAAATGGGATACAACAGAAGCAAATTGCTTAAAGGTGTCGGTGAAAGTCGGGGACACCTAGAAATTGAAGCCACATTTTCTTGTCTCTATCCTGTGCCTCTGTTAAGACAAATAATGAATGTCTTCATGTCTAAATTGTGAATATACTGTATAAAATAAAACTACTGCAGTCCCTCAGCCTTAGATTTCACTCTTGTATATTCTTTGTTTTTTGATGTGTAAAGAACATGCTAATATATCACTTGTACGCCTCTGAAGAAATGAACTCATTATGGGAGGGCAGTGCTGGGGGGGATATTTGTAAAGATTAATGCTAGCTTAGCCTCCACAAGCTGCCGCTGTTGGACTTCTCTAGGTATAACTAAAAGGTAAGGTTTCTCCTCACAAGGCCTACTGAAGCCCTTCTCTTCCCTCCAGCTGTAGAGGCAGGGTAAGGAAAATGCCTACTCTAGGCTAACACCAGCCTTCTCTCTTGTTGGAAGCAGGGGAATGCCAAGGATTGCAGACCACTAAATCCAACATCTGGCTGCTATTGAGGGAGGAGTTTAGTTGTGGTTTAGTTTCAGCTTTTATCAGCTGGCTGTGGGAGTGGGAGAGAACCTGGCCCTGAACGTGCTGTGCTGAGATGGGGATGCATTCTCCTTGCTGGCTTCTTGCTGGGAGAATAGATGCCCTGTGATAAGTGCTTGGGCTCCTAGGGAACTGCATCCCCTGCACAGACCTGCCAAATGCACTTGGCGAATAAAACTCAATTGTTCATTCGCTACAGACACTTGTTGAGCACTTCACCGTGCAGCAGGGCTTGAACACCCAAGGCTGAGTGAACAGACCACTCTGTGATTCACCCATTTTAACTTGCTGCTCTGGCCAGGTCTAAAAGCAATTGGATCAATCAATGAATGGGCTGTATAAAACTAAGGAGTCCATATTGAGCAAAGTACAGTTATTTTCCACAAAGATAAATAATTGTGTTGTGTATCTTCTATGTTCACCCATTGGGCAAGACAAGTAGTCTTATACAAGCCTTGGATAACCACCACAAGCAGGAGGAACACAGTTTCACAGATTATTACTCAGAGTAACTGGCACAAATACTCAGACCTCTATGAGATAAACAATTATTTTACAGTAATGGATCCCACTGAATTAGTTATTGAATGGTAACAAAGTTGTCACTGCATCACACAGCAATGACAGCAACTTCTCTTGAAAAATATGCTGTGGGTAAGGATTTTGGCTGTGCTTTTTTTTTTTTTTTGTTTTCTTTTCTACCCCCCTGCTGTCCTTTGAAATAAAGGTGAACTTGGTTAAAAGAAAAAATAATCTGTCTTGTCACATCCTCTTCTGACAGAAGTTCATAGAATCACAGAATGGTAGGGGTTGGAAGGGACCTTTAGAGATCATTCAGTCCAACCCCATCGCTGAAGCAGGTCCATCTAGATCAGGTCACACAGGAACATGTCCAGGTAGGTTTTGAACACCTCCAGAGAAGAAGATCCCACACCCTCCCTGGGCAGCCTGTGCCAGGGCTCCATCACTTGAACAGTGAAATAGTTTGTCCTTACTTTTAAATGGAACATTTTGTGTTCCAGCTTGTTTCCATTACCCCTTGTCCTGTCACTAGATACACAGAAAAAAAAGGGATGCCCCAACCTCCTGACATCTACCATCTAGAGATTTGTAAATATTAATTAGATCCCGCCCCTCAGTCTCCTCCAGACTAAACAGCCCCAGTTACTGCAGCCTCATAAGGAAGATGCTCCAGTCCCCTGATCATCTTGGTGGCCCTGTGCTGGACTCTCTCCAGAAGTTCCCTCTCCCTCTTGAGCTGAGGAGCCCAGAGCTAGACACAGGACTCCAGATGAGGCCTCACCAGGGCAGAGCAGAGGGGGAGTAGAAACTCCCTCCACCTGCTGGCCACACTCTTCTTGATGCATCCCAGGATGCCATTGGCCTTCTTGGCCATGAGGGCACATTGCTGGCTCAGGGTTAGTTTATTGTCAATCAGAACTCCCAGGTCTCTCTCTGCAGAGTTTCTCTCCAGCAGGTCAATCCCCAGCCTGTACTGGTGCATGGGGTTGTTCCTCCCCAGCTGCAGGACTCTGCACTTGTCCTTGTTGAACCTCATGAGGTTCCTCTGTGCCCAACTCTCAAGCCGGTTGAGATCCCGCTGAATGGCAGCACAGCCTTCTAGTGCTAGTGCTTCTAGTTCTTTCAGAGGACCTGAGATGCCCAGTGAGATGTGTGGGGAATACAGATGGGTGCATTAAAGTGTCAAGCTTTCCTGCAGAACTCCAGCTTTCCACTGACAAATCAGCTCTGCAGTGGCTTGGCAGACAGTTCACCTTAACCTGTCGCCAGACAGAAGGCCTGAACAGAAGTTTTCCCATTCCCTTCATGTTCTGTGCTTTGCTCAAACCGGCTTAGAAGCTTAGGAGCATCAGCAATGAAATCTCATTTGCAATGACAGGAGCCTCAACCTCTGAGCTGAGTGGGTGCCAGACAGGGAAGTGGCTTCGCTCTTAATTTGAGCACTATTCGTTCCAAAAAGCTTACCTGAAATGCTGGAAAAGAGCCAACTAGATGGGTGAGCTATTTCAACTCCTACGTGTGCAAGTTCTCAGACAGTTTCCTTCTACTTACCCTTTTCAGTGTTCCCAGACTGCATCCACAACAGTGCAGTGGAGAGGAAGTTATTTGCACATCCTCATCTGGACAAGTTTAGTCTTGCTTTATTTCAAGCACTTACTCCCTTGAAGATGTCAGATCACACCATCTCTAATTTACATACTTATGCCTAACACATTTAGTAAGGAGGTGTAGTAAGTATGGCCACTCCTCCTCCTGAAACTCGACCACAAAGAGCTCTGTGGATTTTATTCACATTTATGGGATCCTATAACCTTGCTGCAACGCTGTTGATGAACATCAGTATCACCAAACA
This sequence comes from Urocolius indicus, assembly GCA_013401255.1. Lineage (NCBI taxonomy): Eukaryota > Metazoa > Chordata > Aves > Coliiformes > Coliidae > Urocolius > Urocolius indicus. The sequence goes on along the minus strand of WBNH01004110.1, from coordinate 12,677 downwards.
ATGTATTTCAGGATTCCCACATAAACAGTCCCAGGCTCTGTGACTTTCGGTCCCCTCCTGAGATTTTTCTGCCTTTTCAAAACCAAGAATGAAAGTGGATGGACAGATAGGCCTCACCTCACACACACCATGCACACACAAGTGCAGGGAACTGCATTGCAATTATGCAGTTTTCGATAATTCTCATATTTTTGCCAATTCCAGCTGCAAAGGACAGGATGGGGGGAAGTCAAGTCTAACTCAGAAAAGCCTTTGATTACTAAACGGAGCATTTCCCTGTCATTCTTTTGCACCTTTTCTTTTTGTTGCAGGCACTCTCCTCTCCTCTCCTCTCCTCTCCTCTCCTCTCCTCTCCTCTCCTCTCCNTTCCCATTTTGCTGCGAACAGGATCCCACCTCCCTTCTCCCCACTCCACTTCAGATTCTAAGGGAGAGCAACCCAGGCTGCCTCACAAAGGCCCCACGGTTAGAATCATAAAATCACAGAATGGTAGGGGTTGGAAGGGACCTCTAAAGATCATCTAGTCTAACTTCCTGCCAAAGCAGGTCCACCTAGATCATATCACACAGGAACGTGTCCTGGTGGGTCTTGAAGACCTCCTCCAAAGAAGGAGACTCCACACCCTCTCTGGGCCGCCTGTGCCAGGGCTCCCTCACCTGAACAGTAGAACAGCTTTTTCTTATGACCTTGCTGCTTGCCTTTGGCCAGCCACACTTTCCACCTGAGCCATGAAAATGAAAGGCTTGTCAGGGACGGCATAGCCAGACTTTTGTGCCAGGAGAGGCAGAAAGGCAGGTTTTGAGAGCAAACCCTCACACCTCCTCTTTGCTCCAGCAAGTTCCTAGTCCCAAGAGTCACTATTGGCCAAATCCTTCTGTTCAACTTGTTCTCTTTACAAAACACGCCCTCCAGGCTTTCCTCGCGGCTTTGGGACTCAAATGCCTCAGTTCCTCTGCAAGGAGAAAAGTGACACCAACGGTTATTCTCACAGTTTTATTTGTAAAGGACATAGCATGAAAAGCTGTATTTCAATGTACTTCAAAACCTGAAAAACCCATGTCAGTTTGTGGTATGTATGTTAAAGTGCTTTGATGTAACAATACTTATACTAACGTTGCCGCCTTGAAAACAATCCAGTTCTTATTCAGTTATTCAGTCATAATAACGTAAAGACAAAATATACTTAATGGAGACATTTAGGGATCGTTTTAAGCTATACAGGGCACATTTGTACATTTCAAGTGTGACACACGGGTACTTCCCCTTAAGATGTACACCTTTGTTTGACTGAAAGGAGGAATTTTCTCAAACATGCCGGTTGCGTAACTATTCTAAAAGAAAAAAACAAAAAGGACATTTTTGAACGATGCTACCTAATGACACAAACCGACTCGGGATAAACAGGAGCAGATTTTTCACTAAACAGCAGAGAATTCATTCGTTTCAGAGAATTATAAATACACATTTTGTACATAATGAGGCATCTGATTCTCTGACTCCCTCGGGTTACCACGCTGGATGTTGGTATAACAGGATGACACAAACTCAGACATGCGCAGATGGGTATTGGATAGGAGTTAGTAGTATTATTATCATTATTTTTTTAAAAAGCAGATATCAGAGAGCTTTGGTCTTTTCCAAGATTCCCTTTCTCAAACAATGAAGGTGCTTTAACACTGAAGTAAAAAAAAAACCAAACCAACTGCGTTAGCTTTGAAGAATCCTGATGGGTTTCTCACCATTTTTAGTGGGAAGAATGATTCCTGTAAACCTTAGAGGAAAAAAAAACAACCCTCAGACTTTCCAAGAAACAAAAGTAGTCTACTAAACAAAAGATCTTAAATCATACACGGTTGGATAAAAAATCACTACAAAGAACTGTATTTCCAAGGTTGTCAAATAACTATCCGAGGCGCTCACTCGGTTGTGCCCCTTCCAACATATCTCACGGTGTTTTATTGCCTACAAGGAAACATTAGACACACGTAACTTTTATTGTGTTATTATGATGATGAGGTGAAACCTGACAAACCCAAACGAGTCAATGCTTGCTGAAAAAGCTGATGTGAAGTCGTGTTACAGGTAAGTGCTAAAGGCTCCTTAATATAGTTTGAAGTGGGGGAAGGCCCTGACTTGAATTGAAAAATTTCTCAGGTTTTGACTTATTTTAACCGAAGAAAGACTTGATGTAGCTATTGCCCTTTTCTCTCCGTGTGGTTTATTCCTCTATGCTTGACCTTTAGACTTGCCCACATTTATACTTGATCCTGCTTGTGCTTAACCCGTGTCACACCAGATGAATGTTACGACTGCTTTAGTCATGAAGAGTCTTTGGAGAAGTCTGCAGCAGTATACTTTGGAGAAGTATCCAGCCAGCAAACGCAGATGCTGCCGCGAAGGAATCCAAGCACTAAAGAGGTTATTATTTCAGTCAAAGGAAAGTCACTTAGACTGGGTTGGGCGTGAAAAAATTATGTACAGCAGTCATTAGACATAAAAGGCTGGAGCTGTAATAGAAATCAAACCATCCTAAGCAGTCATTACCAAATAATGCTGCCACGTGGTGCCTGGTGCTGAACGTGTAATTTGCTGATAGAGCTAAGTACTAAGGATGCATTTTCAATGGCTGCTGATGGGTTGTCGTGCATCTTCTTCTGCAGACTTTGAGCAGGCTTGCCTGGCCACACAGAAAAACCTAACATCCCAAATGTCACGTTTCTGGAAACGTAAGAGGGATGTGACACAGCTGTGGGCTCTGGCTACTAACTTATGACACTATTCACAGCCTTTACGTTAGTTGCTCACACCCACAGGAGTGACACGGCAGTGCTGCCTACAGTATTTGGCATGAGTTTAGACAGTTTAAGGAAGTACAAGCCCAGGAGGAAAGAACAGTTACTAAAAGCTGGAACCCTCATTAAAGTTGATGACTCTCTGACAGTATTATTTTACTTTTTCCTTAGAAACAAACAAACAAAAGGCCCTTCTGCAACAAAATCCCCCTTTCCGATGAAATGAAGCCACACGAAGAGTTTTCTCCTGACTGGGAATATGATGTGAAACTCTGACATTAAAGTGAATGCTGTTCAGAAGTGAACAGCAAGAGGACCACAGGTAAGTCGAGAAGCTGGAAAAAAGGCAGGTGAGAAAGCAAATGTTAATTTTCAGCCTCTTTCCTCTTCCTTAGCTCTCATCCCTCTCTCCACCACGTGCACACTATACCCAGACGTGCTACTGCCCAGCATTTCCAAGTCTCTCCTTGTGCCACTGAAGAGAACAGTGCAAGACAATACTTACAGTACCAGCTACAGACCCTTCCCAAGCCCCAGCTGACAGTGAGACATCGACAGAAACCACTGATGAAAAAGCCAAGGCCATAGGGAATAAACAAGTGAAAACAAACACTTATATTTAAACTAACCTCCAAAACCTAAAACCAGAGACAGCTGACTATGCCCTCAGATGATCCGACTCCCATCCACAAGAATGGAAAATACACTCTCTATTTGCTGTGTGGTATCCACAAAACGATTTTAACGTAAACTTTTGTTTAATTTTTAGCATACAGGATTTCAGTTGCTCCCAATTCCTCTTCAAGAGCTGCACCTATATACACATACTGTATTACTAACACATTAGCTGGAAAGAGTACAGGAGAGGAGTTTCCAAATACCAAAATGAGATATCTTTTTTGTTTTCTTTTGCCTTTTTCTTTTTTTTTAAGAAAGGAATGAAAGATCCTGTACTCCCTAGGAACACTCATTCTGGGGGATAAAGGAAGACTCATAACCTGTCAGCGTTTCAAAACCAGCTGATACAGTTCAGTAGCACAGCAACATCGGTGTTTGTGGCTCTACAGCAATGATTCTTCTCTAGTACAACAAAAATTTGGTATGAACCAAGTTCCTCAACATGGTAAAAACCAAAGAAGAAAGAGTCATGCACAACACAAACTGGCTGAGGGCATTGGGGAATCATCACAACATCCAGACAGGCAAGGGACACACTGAGCGAGGCAAGCAAGCCATCAATCCCCAGCTCAGGGTGCAGCAGCACTGCTTAAACAGCTCTCTCATGCTGTGCAGTTCTGAGGCTGACAGCAGTCCTCCAGTGTTTAAACATTTCAACACTCGTCTCCCCTTTTGGAGATCATCAGAAATGACACAAAAAAACCTTACAGAAAAGAAAAACAAACCTCCAAACCAAACAACTCCCAACTTCCGTGCGTGGAAAGAGTTGAGTCTTCAAACAAACAAAAAACTGAGAGAGATCATGTACAGCGGGATAAAACAGCATATGCTGACAACATTTCCAAGGGTGAGATAATCACAATGGCTACATAAGGATATTTGCTGTATTCATTTGCAACGCCTGAAAAAAAAGCCCTGCTGAGTTTGCGCTGTATTTACACATTGATTGGCTTCTTCCTTGCAAGCAAGTAGCTGCATCCCTTCCCACCTCGGTCCTTCCCTCCCCCCAGTCCTTCCCCTGGGTTTAAGCTACTCATAGTCAGAACAAGAACATTCAAGTCTAAGAAAAATTTCTTAGGGTAATATAATTTCTTAAAGAAGATAGCATATTTACACACATCTAACACATGAAAATACTCTATTTTATACTAAATTTCTGTTTCAAATAAACTACAATACTGCATCTTAGCCTTCTGCAGCTTTAGAGGACAGTCCCCATCGGGCACAAACTGGGCTTCCCGCTCCCGCTTCAACCGGCAGCTTTGCCTTACAGTGGTGCACTACCATGGCGTTCAAGTCCTGACAGGTCTCCAGTTGTGGTTTGCTTGCTTGGGAAAGGAATAACGAAGTCCTCAGCAAAGCCATGCTAAACATCCACTCCTTTAATGAGCGATCCTTCTAGGACTATGTTGAAATCTTGCAATGTCTGTAGGACTCTGATGAGGGAGTTGACAGTCATGCGGTCCCGTAGGAGGGCGTTCTCCTCGTACATCCTTGTAATGGGCGGGCACTCCGCCAGCAAGGGGATCCACTGGGAGAGCAAGTGGTCCCTGCAAAGGGGTTTCAAAGGAGTCATTTTAGCACCAAGCACGACAGATCGCGAATTGAAACCTTTCTCCAAGAGCACAAGCCAAAACACAGAGTTTCTTTTTGCAGGTGATGCATGTTGTTTGCATGATTGTAATCGTAACCCTTGCTTTTCTCAGTAAAATGCAGGTAACTGAGCTGCACGTACTGCAGGACAGAAAATGGAATCAGGCAGTCGACAAACGACAACTGACTTTGGAATAACTCAGTGATGTTTTCTGATCAGGAATGGGGGAAGTAAAATTCAGGAAAAAAAACAATAGGCTGGTTTCCAACGGGTTTTCCATGTATCCAGATGAACAAAACAAGAATGGTTCTTATTTCAAGACAAATAACAACTAAGCTCTGTCCCTCTCCACGTACAAGACAGAAAGCATCTGATTGGGAGAGAAAGATTCAGCTAGAATAGTGTCGCCAAAAAACTATCAGCAAAGTGATTCAATGAGGATTTAGAACTATCTTAGCTCTTGCACAGAAGCTCTGCATTCTCAAAGCTAGCACTTCATCAAAAAATACAATATCAAGACAGATTTCATGCCTGTGACTGTCAAGCTAACAGTTAGAAAAGAGCTCGAAACATTTTTAGCAGTTTAGACCCTAGCAATGCATCACAACCGCTTCTGTGCTCTAATCTTTCACGTAGTGTTAAAGCTGCCTAAAATAGGTACTAGATAATAGACAGGTATGAGAAATGGAAAACTAAAAGTAGTTAACAATGATGTGAAAACATTCTTCTAGTCTAACGCAAGAGGACACAAGTAACGAAGAGCAGTCAGGTACCTTGTCCCCAGGCAAACCAGAATCTGGAATTTGCCGTCCTTTCCGATGTTCCTTGGGGCTGTATTGATGGCATTCACATAATGACAGAAGGTTTTGCATGAAGACCTCTGAAGCAAAAGGGCCTCCTCGTTGTCTCCAATCTGGTCACTGGTTTCAAAATAAGCGACAGCTTTCTCTGTGGTAGGGAGAAAATCAGAACCCAGTCAGAATCAGAGCTGCAGTACTTCAATGGGACACAGAATTACACAAAGGAATCCTTAAAAATACAATCTGCTGCGAGCTACTGCCCGGTATATACATGGACACCTCACCCTTAAGACCACAAGCAGGTGATGAACTTCACCTTTGCTACCTAGCATTGGTCAACAGACTGGTTGATGCCCAATACAGCTAGGTAACATTGAGGAGCTGCGCCAGAGTACCTACCAATGGTTTTGAGTGATACCATCAGATTTGATTTTTCACCTTTTCTGAGTAAGCACTTACTCTCAGGCTCAGTATCTCGACTTAAATTACCACAACATAGGCCTACAGATAATAATCACAGGAAGACCAGTGCAGCGATTAGGAGACTTCTCATAAGCGACTAGAAATCAAAACCTTTAACTCCCTGCCCTTGCCCAACTCTCCCTCTAACATCGTTTGCTGCTCTACCCCAACCTCCAGCCTATCTTCTTTCTGAATACAAAAGCATCCGTTTGAACATTCACCTATGAATAAATGGCTAGAATTTGAAGCACTCTTAAATTTCTACACAGATTCATGCTCATCCCTTATACAGAGTTTAATATTTCTCATCTTCCATCTTATTTCTCCTTGACTTTAAGCAACCTGGAGCAGGTGCTAGGCAGGAATGAATGTCACCCTAGCCGACAAGAATCTGATGTCTACGTGTGAGTAGTCATTTTGCCCTAATCTTTCTTCTCCTTCTGCCTCCAAATCCCGTACCAGCTTACCTATGAAATCCCAGAGGAAGACATTCTTATGAAAAATGCGAGCTGACTTGAATCCATGGTGGAAGACCTGCTCCAGCGCTGCGACCAGACCGTTCTCTCCACACAAGAGAATGGTAAGGCTTCCTCTCTGTGGGAAAGGGAGTCTGTAAGTACAACTTGCCTTGTTTGCATGCCAGAAGCTTAAAATCTAAATGTTAACAGTTTCTATTGGTACTTCAGTTCCATTTCTGTTTATGAAAATATTTATGTGCACTGTAGATATCAGGAAGGTAACAAAAAGCAGGAAGTATGGAAGTACCTCTTTCTCTGGCTTGTGGAAGTGTTTCACAATATTGTTCACAGCTTCTCCGATTCCCTCTTGGATCTGCCCTGCATTAGGCTCTGTGAAAGGATGGAAAGCAGACTAGTTGAAGATACCACCTTTAAAACATTCATCAAATTCCATGATGACATAGCTTGGACTGCAGGAATTATTCTGCATCTTTAACGGAATGTCACATGTCTTAGTTAAACATGAGCACTAATTACAAAGCAGCTGATGAGCAACCCTGGAATAGTCAAATACATTGTCCTACCTAAAAATGCAGAACCCAAGGATCCGGTCTGATAAATATTTTATTTGAGGTAGTCACACCTTGCTCATCACAGTGAGCACGGCAACCCTCACACAAAGAGATGTGTGCTGAAAGCTTGTAGCCCAGTCATATGACTCCACATTACAGAGGCCAGAAAACTCTGCACTCATTAATTCCTGACTTCAACCCACAACGTTTTATTGAGACCTAACCAGTTATTTATCTTAGGCACATGTCTAGTCACTGTGCCAATGTGAGGGGCCACAGGCAGAGAATATTCCTTATTCATGGTTCCAAAAGTAAGTTATCTTCTGTGTTAAAACGTGTGTGTTTCTGCTTGGACTCTGGTTAGCTGTTTGCCTCTGCTATTGAATCACGCTATGCCTCCATCTGCCACTATCTCAGCTTCCTATGCAGGTACCTGCGAAAAAACTATGCCCCTCATTTACTTCCTGATTGAACCAGGCTGAACTTTAAAAACTTCGTTTTAAGCCGAGGTTTTCCAGACTTCAATCACTCTCATAGTTCTTCTATGGGTCCTTTCTAGATTTTCAGACATATGCAGGTTGTTATTAGCTTGTCCTACAACTTGTTTTGGAAGCATGGGGTACCCATGTATCATTTTTGGTACCTCCAAAAGTGTCTGGTAGGCCTAACACAGAGCCTCATGTAGCTCACAAGACAAATGAATTATTGGGCCTTAGTGTTCTCAGACCTAAGGAAATGCTCTGTAAGTATCTCTGGTGCCCACTCCTCCAGCTAGTATGGACTTGCATACATGAAGAACTGCAGTAGTTTTTAAATGCTACATTACTCTTGAAGGCTAATCTTGCCTCGCTTGGTATTTCAGCACTCATGTCCTCTCATTTGACAGGAGCTGTTCAGATTTATGAACAAGACATACCTGTGCTCACTTGGATGCTTTAGCAGAGAATGCCTCACTCATGTGGCCCTTACAGTCCCCCACACACGTTGTAGACAATCAAAGTTATTCATAAAAGCTAACTTCAGAAAGGTGAAGCTGATGCCCCCGTGGGTCCCTCTGGAGATGTGCTCCTCCAGAAGGCAGTTCATGGCATCCACATTGGGCTCTGAACTGGCCTTCAGAGAGGAGCATCCTCCCACTGACTGCAAAGTGAGTTGGGAAGCTGAGCAGCATCAGCTACTGCAAATTCTGCTGCCTCCTCCTCCCTCATTATCTCCAGGCTCCAAGGAAAGAGATTGTTATCTCTCAACTGTCAAAGGGAGGCACTGCAAGAGGCAATATATACAGTGCGGTCACACAAATCAAAGCAGAAAAAACTCATCAGCTCTCAGCTGTTTCTCTGCACCAAGCCTTGCTTCAGCAGGAGCTCTCCTGTTCACATGAGCTTTATTTTCTCAGCAGTTGCTGTCCTCTCCGAGGGCGCTGGAGAGAAAGGAAGGGACTTACTGTTGTTCTTCCCTGTGAGAGAAGTGATGCTCAGCCGTCGAGCTGTGGTAGGAGATTTCTGCTGGGGTGGGGTACGGCACTGCTTTCCCAGCTCTTCATCAGACATGGACGACACCAGCTCTCCAATAAGTATTCGCTCCAAGCTGCCATCGTCAACACCCTTTCCCAGCCAGCGCCCGCAGGGGAACCTGTCATGCAGCCAGCACAAGCACAGGTCAGCTATATAGTCAGTCTAGTTTCATCCCAAAGTTAGAGGGACAGCTAGCACCCATAAAGACTGCTAAGGGGCAAGGGACACTCTGTGGACAGAAGCTTTTCCCAAACCGGGACTCAGCAGGCAGCATCTCCTGCACCATAACTGATTGCACCAAACCAGAAAACTACATTTGCCTCCATCCTTAGGAAAACGGAACTATCGCAAAGCTTGCGTGAAAGCATTGGACAACAGAAAACTTTACACACGTATTTCATGGGCCACATCTTGGTTTCTGATGGGTTATTTTTCGCTTGTAAACACAACTGATATTCAGCCTTTAAAAATATTGTGTGATGATTAATGATCAAATTCCCACACAGAGTTCCCACCCAGCTGAAGCTATGACATCTCCTCATACTCAAACCTCACCTTGCATTTTATTACTGTACTTTTTGACCCCATCTACAGTCCTAACTACATCCATACACACGGCCATACCCCCAGTCCTTGTATCCCATTTGCTCCTACTTTCACCCAACACATTGTGGCCAGTGCTGAGCTCTGGAGCTCACCTCTCTGAATTATAGTTTTCCAAGTCCACATTTAGGAAAAAAAACCCAAGTCTGCTCAGTCAGATATTTTATAAAACTGATGAGTTAGGAGATCATTCTGATACAAGGTATCTGTACCCAACAGAATATCAAGAAATCATCAAAACCTTTTATTTTAAGTTGAGTTTCTGCACATTTGTTAAAGCCCCTACACATTTGAATATTTTGGTTTTTAATAAAAATAAGATTTGCCCTAAACTATTATTCCAGTTCTGGGAGGTTTAAAGAGTTTGTTTGTGCCTAATTTCACCACACTAAGTCAAGAGATTTAATTATTAGACACAAACAATCGAACCTCTTAAAAAATATCCATACTGCCTGTCCTGTCTCAGAAAGAGGCAAAGAAAATCCTATATGCAAATCTCATTTAACATTTATCAGATTATTTTACTTCAACTAAGGCTTCTGATGTGAGGGAACTGGGGTTGGGGGTGACCAAGCCAGCCCTATCAGGTACTCAAATCATAGTGCTCCATCAGCTGTGGAGAACATGAATGCTTTCTTGCTTTCTCTAGGATTTAACAGGTAGGAATTTCAGACAAAAAAAATAATTGAAACTTGTTGCTTACTTGTACGTGTGTCCTGTTATTTCATTTCTGACCATGACACAATCAACCAGCCACTTGGCTAGCAGCCCTGAGTTGTCATGACCAATCTGAACGGTCGTCAGCTTCCCTAAATTCTGGCACTGAAAAGAGTAACAGTTTTTACTTAATTTGAAAAACAACAGAGCACGCACACACTCCCACCACACACACACACATACATACAGTCTCAAATATATGCTTTTATTCAGTTTCCTTTGATTTATATGGCAAGTATTTTTAACCAAATAGGCAGAAGGTTTTGAAAAGCAGGATAATTACTTTAACATAGGTGAAAAAAAAATCCCTTGAAATAAAACTATGAAAAGCCTGTGAAGAGATTACATTCTTTGTTTGGAGCACTCACTTTTAATATTTTTGAGGAGTGTTAATCACCAGTTTTGGAGCTTAGGTGATAAAAAAGGTGTGCTTTTGTAGAAGAAATAGTTCCTCTGTACAAACAGCTTTTCCAAAATGCAGTTTGAGCACCCTGACCTTCAGTTAGTTCACTTCATACTACCATGCAGTCCCTAGATCCTTTGTTATTTTCAAAGGTTGATTTGCTTGTTGGTAGGTAAGACAAAAATCACTAAAGCGAGACTCTTAACATCACAAACACAGAACTAGGAAAACAAGGGACTGTGAATTCCAGTGCAATATGTAACTGTAGGTGGGGCTGGCTGCAACATCTATTAACGTCACCTAAACACTTCCCTTGCAAGACCTTGGTTTTCATTGCTTCTAATACTGTCAAACAAGCAGCTTGGGCTGACATTTTCCAAAGGGGGTGGCTACCCAAGATGATATTTTAGGAAAGCTTCAGCCAAAGGAGTATTCCAGAATCCAGAATAGTGTTAGTATGGCCCTTAAAAAGGTCTAAACATGTTATTTTGCTTATTAGAAGTCTTTAGACTAGATCTTTCTCTTTCTAGTTCTCTACAAAATAGTAACATATGAATGAGAAAGGCAACCATTCTATCACAAAGATATCATTTCTACATCTATCAAAAACATATCCGTATTCAGCAAGAAGGTTTTTTTACTATTGCTTTAAAGATCAGCCTGTGTACACTCAATGGAACCAACTATAGTAGCAGATTTTCCTACAAAACCACTCCTTATTGGCTATGTTACAGCCTGGAGCTACAGGAGCCTGATGGGGCTTCCCCGGCAATTCCCAATACCAGCTGCTTTGGGGTGGCACTGAGCCAACCTGTAATTGATGAGTGGGGAAGCAGAGGAGAATGCAAAGGGAAAACCATGGCAGCAGAAAGGGGAGAGAGCCCAATAGGGACCGCAGCTCGTCAGTTTGCCGGGTGGGAGGTGCACCTAAAGCTGTGAAACTGAAGGGCTCGGTAGGGGGGAGGGGGTTAGACTGAAAGGAATGAAGACTGGGTTGGAAGGAAAGCAGCAACACTGGACAAGGAGTCAGAGTGGGAAGAGAAGAAATTTGGGACTGGACAGAGGTAGAATGGGATCTCAGTAGTGGTAAAGGTAAAGACAGACTGAGAGAAGAAATAAGAAACTTGGAAGGGAAATGAGAAAAAAAGAGAAATGGGTCCTGAAAAGGAAAACGAGGCAAGACATGAAAAGGAACGAGATGTAGAAACAGAATAAGTGAGGAGCACTTGGCTGGGACAGGGCCAGCAGTGAAACCTGTGGTTAAAAGCTGTGTGTGTTCACAGGAAACTTTTATCTCCCAGAGGAGGGGCAGGCTGCGCTATTTTCCTGTATGTACTTGAACATGTAGCAAACCCGGGCAGAATCTGAAATGCTGCGATCTTAAGACAATAAACATAAAAGCATGTTTAAAATTGAAAAGTAAAGTGGAAAGAGCATGTACTCACCTCAAATGTCATCTCTAGGTGGTTTTTAGGAATCTGCATTACTCCTGTGTCTCCTAGTTCTCCTGATACACAAATCCATGGGTTTGATGTGGTTATTGCATTGCTTAGTTTTTTGATGGGAATTATCACTGACCTGTAAGGGATCACTAAGAACAGAAGAGGGGGAAATAAGTTAGTCTTTAGTTTCTTTAGTTTCTTTTTTTTTTTTTCTTCCCTTTACAGTAAATTCAGTTTCTGGAGTAATACATAACTCTGCCTTGAAGGCGAGTTCTTGTGCCATGTCTCAGCAACCTAATAAGGAAAACTCCTCCTCTGTTCTCCCTATAAAGGCTTAGATAAACCTGCAGAGTGCCTTGCTGTGACAGCGGACACTCTTCTCTCATGGAGGGTTACAGCAGCAGTTTTTCTTCCAGACAGCTATCGAATCAGTTAGGTTGGAAAAGACCTTTAAGATCATCAAGTCCGACCGTTAACCCAGCACCCACATGTCCACTACTAAATCGTGTCCTTAAGAACCTTACCTAAACATCGTTTGCATACCTTCAGGGATGGTGACTCAACCACTTCCCTGGGCAGCCTGTCCCGATGCTTGACAACCCCTTAGGTGAAGACATTTTTCCTCATCTCCAACCTAAACCT
>WBNH01004109.1:124218-161141 GCA_013401255.1 Urocolius indicus | reverse complement strand
AAAAAAAAAGAAAAAAAATACTACACAGAAGGTCCTAATAAAAACACAGTTGTTCTGATTCTCCTATATCAACAACTCAAGGAAAATCATTGGTTTCCTCCAGTATTTATCTTAGTGAAAAAATGAGTATGCCATGCCCTTATGTTGATTGAACATTAAATTATATGGAAAAAAAAAAAAAGAGAGAGTTTGATTATTACTGAGGTGAACTTTAAAGAGGATCATTCAATCAAAACATTAGTATGAATAGGTTCCTGGCAAGTTGTACTGAAGAATATGAGGACAGGAATTTTTCTGAATGGTGAGCATATGGTTGCCAAAAGGGACTTGGAGGAAGGGCTCTGAAAGCGCTAAAGATCTCTTTCTTCCTTGTTATATCTAGCGAGTTGGATCTTGTGCCCTAGGGAAGGATTCACAAGATTGCTTTTGTACGACAAAAGCATTTGTTTCCTCTCTGTAACTCAAGCTGTTTAGCTTGGTTGGTTGCTAGATTACTCTATGCAATGTGTGTTCATTAAACAAACAATTTCTTTCTGTGTTTACACCATTTCCACCCTGTTGCTAGCAAACTCCTCTTTCCCACAGTCAAATCTGCTGCACTTTGCAGAGAAGATTCATTTACTCCATTCCCATGGAGAAAAGGCACTAGGTGACCTTGAAAGAAGGAAAAAAAAATTGGCTTGAGCATGCAAGCCTACCAGCTCAGTCAATAAGGCACAGGCAAAGACCCCCATGGCCCAAATAGTGTTTTGCAGAGACTTGTCCTGGACAAGTGCTTGCAGTGATGACTCCAGATCCAAAGCAGAAACAGCAGTAGATGAGAGAGCCATGTAGCACTTACTTCTGTAGCATTATACTAGACAAAAGAATAACATCTTTCAGGTTAGGAAAACCCTACTTTTGTCCTAGTCCCTCACTAAATCCTATGGACTGAGTAAGACGGATTGCTTCACTTTGCATGTGACTGAGGAAAATTATAGCAAAAAAAAATCTGCAGACAGGAGCAACAAGGCAAAAAAGCAGAGTCACAGCCAAAAAGTTAATGTCTTAAAGGGTAATGAGCAGCAATGCAAGAAAAATACTGTTCTATGTCAGAAGACTTTCTTATATTGTGTATCTAAATATAACTAACACGCTGTACTCAGCCACGCTTGGGTAGAAAATAACTGAATACTGGAGATTAAGTTAATAAGGTTTGTTTTGTTGTTGTTAGACAGATTTCCTAAGGAAACAAGGTCTATACAATAATGCTATGTCTCATGCTGTGCCTCTTGCTCATGGGAATACATTTTTTGTTTTCTTTTGATTAGTCAATGTCCATTAAGGTAAAAAAAAAAAAAAAAGATACTTGTGTGCATTTATACCATATCAGAATGTGATCAGAATCAGAATGCGATCTCACTGAAGATCCCAAGCAGCTCTGATGAATTAAGTAGTAGCAGGCTAGCTTTGACAATAAAAGTTGTCAACATGGACCAGTTTTTCAGCAATGGGTATATTAAGAACTTGAAAATCTGGCCAGGGGTGCCTCACTGGGAGTCAGGAGATACCAGATGCTTTTGAAAGTCAAGCCTTTGTTTTGGATCCTATATGGAAAGTAGGTGCTTCTGAAAATCAGATTTGAGCTACCAGGGTAAGGTGTGAAAAATATATTCTAGCACCATTATAAACTTAAAACTAGTTATCTCCATGTTAAATAGGAGTTGAACACTGATATGTTCTTTATGTCCTTTAAACCTGAAAGTAAGTATTTACTGCTGGGATTTCTTTCTTTCACTTCAAAACAATAAAAATGCAATTTTGGAAAGTCTCAAATACACAAAAAATTTAGTGTTATACCTTCTTACCAATTTGAATCATTACTTGTTAAATATTCATCAATTACAGCATAATTATAGCTTCTTACCTATAAACCAGCTATTCATCCCTTTAAAACAGTTTGCATCTCCACTAATATAGCACCTAATAAATTGTAAAAACACAGGACCATGAATTCAGCATTTTCTTTGTCAAGTGAGGGTTACATTTTTTTTCCTCCAGTTAAGAACGTCCCCTTAATTTAGCAGAAAACATTTCTTCTCTCTAAGTTTAGCAATGCTTTAGCCCATATTTAATGATAAAACCATATGTATCTGGTTTGCTGAACTGTGGCCTAAAAGCCAATTTAAAAGCAAGTCAGCAGTGAAGCTGTGAATGGAGCTAAGGGCTGACTTCTTGTCCCTTCTCACAATCTCCTAGCATCCTTAATCACAGCACTGTTGTTGCACACTGTAACATGTAAAATATAGTCTATTACAATAAGCCAGATAACTGCATATTTCTGCAATAAATGAAGCAATAGTTGAAGTCTACTACAGTTTTGACCTAACATACCCTGTATCTGATGTCTAATACCTTAAGTATTCATTAGTCATATTTCATGGTCGTGTTTTTTATCTTTTCTCTTTAGATAATTTTATAATATTTATTTTTTATAGTAATTCTGATAAGTTCTATTATGCCTTTGTCACAGATTTGAGATACAGAAGTGTACATCTAAGCTCTCACTTTTTTGAATACTCCTTACCTGGAAAAAGGCACTCTTTCCCACCATCAGGTATATCAAGCAAGGAGAAACTAACAATGCAAAGGAACCCACATCACTGGGAAGCTATTCAGTTATGTAAACGCTCAGGTGTTCAATTAGGTTTCAGAGTCAGCAAAACATCAGTTAATCTTGTTGTTGTTGCTGTAATTCAGATGCATATTTAACTGTCTATTCTGTTGTTTTCCTCTTTAGGAACAATATTAGCATATTTACATGCATATGCTGGAATCCAAGCGCTGGAGTACATATATCTCAGTTCCACAAGCAAGTGACACTAACCACATATTGTCACCATCTTGATAATACTGTGTTACCTTTTAACAACTGAAATGTAATTTTCCAAAAGCTCTACAAGCACCCATCTGATCTGCAAAACACTATTTCTGGAACTCAAATCTTTTATTCTATAACAAAAATATTCTGGTGCCCTTTGAGCACATCACACTTTATCTTAATGCAAACCGACCCTATTCCTTTCAGAAAAGGCCTGACGTTACCATCCTTGCAAGGTAAAAACAGGATATGGCTTTAATGCCCACAGGAGCTTACACAGACAATTTGAAGCACACATAATGGTCCTGAGATCTTTATGGACCTTAAGATGGTCTTTACATTGCCAGTCAAAAGGGAAGATCACTTCTGGCTGCTTTAGGAGCAATAAGTCTAGAACCCAGCTGAAAAGGCAGAGCAAACTTGACCAGCTCTGGGAAAAGCTGCTGTGAGATCTGGGCCCATGGTATATAAAAGAGCTCCTCTCATTCAGTAATATCACCAACTGACTCTGATTATCATAATGACTGTAATTAATGCCTATGCTACTAAAGCAGTGTGGGCTTGTACAGCAGCCTTCTACCCACTACTGGCACCCCTAGTCATTCCCAGCACTGTATGAAGCAGCAGTAACTGAGTGCACACTGCATTTACCAGCACTTTTTACACTATGGCTGCTAATAAGGAAAAATAGTAGCACCAGAAGACAATCTTCTGACCTCATTTTCTGTTAGTATCATGTTTCTCTCTAAGTTTTATCTTTTAAGGCTTTCAGAGGTTTCAACGAAAAATGATTTGCCAGTTTAGAGAAAACCTGCAAGGTGTAATAAATAGTATAATTTCAGTATAGTGTATGCTGAGAATGCAGTTATAAAAAACAAATTGGCATATCTTCAGCTGCTATTAATCAGAACAACTCTGTTGAAGTAAAGGGAGTAATTCCAGTTTACATCTTCTAAGGATCTGATTCCTACATTTACCACAAAAGCTGTTAAACATGGAACATTGCTTCAGCACACTAGGTCCCTGTTAACTGAAAGCTGTGGAAGTAGCATATTTGGTTTCAAGGCCTTTATGGAATCTGTTCTGAAAGGCAGATTCCTGCAATGCACTGAATATTTTCAGTGCTGACTGGCTCAAGGGAGTGATCACTCAAAAATCTTGCAAGGTTTGTTCCCGTTGCTTTCATTTTGAATGCAATGATTTATCTTCATTGACACCTACAGGAGCAGGATAAGATCAAATAATGAACTGCTTTAAACATCATAAATTACATGGGTGGTTTCAGGAAACATTTTCCAGTAAAATAATACAACCTGCACTTAACCTGACATCTTCTAGTGCCTCATACAATTCTCTTTAGCTTTTAAATCTAATGGAGCTAGGAAGCTGGAATTATTCAGAGGTGATGAAATGGCAGTTCTGCACCAAAGCTAGCTGTGGTGTTAACAGCTGCAACTTTCCTGACTTCAGACAACTTGGAGTTTAGACCAGCAGTGACACTGCTCTATGAGTGGAAAGGCTGTAAAGCCATGTCAAAATGTAACCAACAAAGGCCAGTTCCATTTCAGTACACACACACAAGTTTATCAGTCTATGAAATAAGATGGTTTCAAGTAAATCTGGGTCACAGAAGATCCATGAGGATTCTCTTTGCATACATTTCTTGCTGAAGGCCAAGTTCAAAAACTTAAATAAATTGGACAGTAATACTAGCATGTTTCAGTAAAACTTCTAGACTATAGTAATGCAAAAATACAAATACTTGCTCACATAAACACCTACATTTTTCTTTTAATACTATTAGCACTCTTTTTACTGGCTTGGTTTACTGGAATTTTGGACTTAATTTCTACATAAAGAAACACTTTTTGGAACAGAAGCTCATTATCTGACTTTATTAATTGTGGAGGAATTTAGTCATAGTAAAATAATATTCATTAAAATATTAATCTTTGCAATATGAGGGAAAAGAACAACTTAAAAATCCAAGAAAATCCTGACAAGATTCCTGACAAGCAACTTGAACTGAATTCCTCAGTAACATCTGCGAGCTGCAAGTCATCATTTTTTTTCACCCTCCTAAACATGTAAAATCATATGCAAGTTCAGTCATGATTGTTAAATTGTGGGTCAAAGCAACAGTTTGTTATAATGAAGAGAGTACATAAATACGCCCATGAAGAGCATTCATTACCAGTGCCACCAGGCCCACTGTTACTGTCTTCACTGCTTTTAAGAACAAGCAATATAGGTGTTTGGTTGAACAAATATACAGATTTCTGATCTGACAATCTTGTTGTAAGTTGACACTGTTTTACAACAGATGTGACCCGTCAAAGGCTCATGCATGTGACTCCAGTCTCCTGCTTCTCTGTAGCCTGGGCCACGTGACATGCACTCTCACCATGCAGTGGCTCTGCTCTGGCTCCTTTACTGCTGTTGATCTGCTGACCAGCTGCACATGGAACATTTGGTTAAAGAGTAAGGGAGTGTGTTGGGTTGCCTTATGTGGCAAGACTTTGTCAAGGACTCATTTGTGTGGTTAAAACTATGCTGCTTCCATGCTAGCCCCTTTGACTGAGGTCTCAACCTCACATATCCCTTTCCATCATCCAGAATATTTTTCATGTATTTAAGTGGATGACTCTTGAAAAGAAACATACTAATAAAGCTGGAAAACGGTCAATCATAGTTGCAATTAAAACCATTCATCCAAACTATGTCTGAGTGCATGTTTCTGTTAAGGTTGACATGAATGCACAGATCTTATATAATCAATGTCTCTTCTGTTGAAAGTTTGGTTTTTTCCTAGTAGCCATGTTCTAGAAAGAACACTGATAACAAAGGGATGTTTGGTTATTGCTGAGTGGAACTTACGGAGTCAAGGCCTTTTCTACTCCTCACTCCATCCCACCAGCAAGTGCAGAAGCTGGAAGGGAACAGAGCCAGGGCAGCTGACTCTAACTGACCCAAGGGATATTCAAACTATCGAACATCATGGCCAGTATGTAAACTGGGAGGAGTTAGCCAGAAGGGGTGGGTCACTGCTTGGCCTTTTCATTAAGATGAAGCGTAGTATCTGTTCTTAAGAGTTTACTATCTGATATGTCCCTGATGAGAGGACTTCATATTAATACATTGCGAAAAGTATTTATGAGCCAATTAAATATTTGTAAAACACTTTGATGAATTTGAGAGTCTAGTTGTATTTGTCAGTTATGCTTTCTTTGAAACTTTCCTCTTCCTTGGAGTCTCAGGCACCTCCAAGATTTTCTAACTTCACAGCTTTTTGGTGGATTTGTCCTAGAATGTAACCTTTGGCAAATCATTCCTGCTAAAATGTCTGTGGCAGTTCATAACTTACACCCTTCACAGATTTTTATCCTCGCTTCTCTGCCAAGAATTCTGTAGCTAGAGCTCTTCTAGCATACCATATCAGGTAAATGCTCCTTATGGCATACATAATCTTAAACTGTACCGTGGAAAACCACCTACAACAGCCCCATTCTGCCATTTAAATTACAAGGTGCTAATCTTTGCTTGATATCTTATTTCTAGATTTCAGCAATGTGACAGGACAGAAATAAGATTTGCCTTTTTTTTCTGCAACTTACATTGGAAAGAAGGTCTACCCTCTTTAGAACTTTTCCATGTAACTACTGTGACAAAGGACTGGTTTTAAAACTCAAAGTACTTTGACATCAGTTGAAACAACAATTTTAAATTCTTTCTTTGTGTGTCTCTCAGTTTTTCTATTGTAACCTGTTCTAGTCAGTTCAAAAATTAAGACCAATGCATCTCCATACATATACTATCCTTTTGGTCAAATTTCTTATGATGTCAACATGACCCTTCTTTATTTGAACAGAAAAATACCATCTTATTTAGGTCATTTAAACTAAATTTGGTAATTTGGTAAACAAGTATAGGTCTATCACATACAATAGTAGTGTTTTTACTGTCTGAAGCCATGCCATACTCCAAGTATGGCCATTGTAATGGGCAAACAGAGCCTTGCAACTTCCTTCTGATACATATGGTACCAAAATATCCACAGTATTGGCATCCCAGAACATTCCACGTCAGTTATTGAGCCTCAGAACTGAATGAAATATTGTAACTTTACAATGGCAATTACTTCTCCACATTGAGTAATCTTGTGGACTCTATATGAACCTTCTGCCATTATCTATGTATGCTTGAATAAAGTCAGTTGCTTTTTCCTGGGGAAGTTTGCTGTTTCATTAACCATGATTGAATACTGTTTACAAGAGCCTATTGTGAAAATAGGCTTCACAAACTTAAGACCCATTATTTCTGTTATTTTGAGTAACTGGAATTGTGCATTTGTTTTATCCCTTTCCAGTTGTAAAGTACCAGGATCACATCTTCTTGCAAAAACTAGTTGAATCAATTTGCACTCAGCTGGTGTGAGGAGGGCATGTCTTCACCTTTTTCAGAAGAGTGAACTTGAGGTGTAAATTTTTGTCTTGCAAGATGATGAATACAACTTAGAATTTAGTTATCATTTGCCTTTTTCCTTCTTTCTGTGAGTACTGAAAACTTACCAAGTCACTGGCATTCTTTGTGGTTGCTTGAACAGTGAGCTTTGATGCCTCAAACTTCTTTTCTGATTAGGGGACCTAGGCTAAGTAAGTATTTCTTCTGATTAGCTAGTCAGAAATCATTAATAATTAAAAGCTGCATGACCACAGAAATGGAGTACACTGTAACAGAATTCAATATAGAAACCCAGAAAATCTACAAATTATAGTGAGCAGAGAAAGAGTTTCATTTCCCAAAGTTGCATAGCAGGAAAGTCTTCAGTGGCCCCCAGTAACGTTTCAACTGTTTTCCTTAGATCAAACACCATTGTTTCAGCTGCTGAAAAGTATAGGCTGTTACTACTCCAAGAAAACAGTTAACTTGCTGTTAGAAGTAGAATTCCATAATGCAAGTTTTTCAAATGCATCTTGTTGTAAATGTATTTTATTTCATATTCAGAAAAATGCTCTTTCTCTTTGTTTTGTTCCGTTGCTACTTATGACATTTATTAAAATTTATAGGACTCATGACAAATGAAACTGGTTAGTTAAATTTGAAGTTACTTGTTAACTGCTCTTAATGCAGTAATCTGAAATACAGCTGAATAATGAAGGGAAAGTTGGAAAGTCAGGTTCATACTTGTCCACAGAACAAGTACCTTTTCCTTGTTCTGAGACAATGAACTGTAGACAAGTTTTTTAAAATAGAATTTCACAGAAAGAAAAAAAAAAAGAAAAAAAATATTAAAAACATTTCCTGCAAACTCTTTTTTTACTAAAAAGGTCTGGGAACTTCATAAAATATACTTTTAATTATAAATATTTCCAAAAGCAAAAAGTAATTAGGCAGAGGTTTTTACTGAATCTTTTGGGATACCAAAAATTTTTATTATTAATTTGCTCTCTGGGGCATAACATTTTTTGACGTGTTTAACTTGAAATATTTTAATTGAAGAGTGCATTTAAGTGCTTTTTCTGGTCACGTTTAGACCAGAAAAGTGTTTCAAATTCAGTTTCTACAATAACATACAATATTTTAACAAATGAACTCTATTCTGTGACAGATGCCATATGGAAATTTGAACAAAAAATGTGATGAAAATATTTTTTCCACACTATCTTACTTTTAGATTATTTGAATCAAGAGATTATAGAATGTGATTTGTATGTAAACATTTGAAATCAGGTTTAACAGACATCTTGGAAACAAAAATACTCTAACATCTTTTTCAAACATTTCCACTGACAAAACATGCATGAGTCATATTTTAAAAGGTTTGCAACAATAAAACCTGCTGTAACAGAGCTGTATTCCACATGCACACACAAAAACAGTTGGAAATCCACAATAGTTTGATAATGGAATAATTCTATTCCAGAACATGTTCTTTTGGCAGATTTTTTTTTTCCTATGGAAACAGCAGATCTTTCCTCATGAAATACAAGGCTGGAAACACAGTTTACTCAGTCATCAGAAAAGCATGTGCATTTTCTTAGAGTCTTCTTGTAACAGGATAATTAAATTAGAACTACAATCACATTTTGCTTTTGTTTATATTTCATTCAATCAAATTAATAATTTATGGTTATCATTAGATTTAGAATTAAATATTATAGGTGAAGAAAACAGAGTAAAAAGAAAGTTTATAAAGCATTGTCTAAAAACTTACATTTCTCAAAACCTAACAAATTTTTGCTTTAATTTACACAAAATTATTTTAAAAAAACTTACATTCTGCATCACTAATTAATATACTAAAAAATGGAGTAAATCTATCACATATTTCAACTAGACCCAGTCTTAAGCAAGTAGATGTAAATCAGGTATGTTTATGCCTTGCAGCACTTTTTCCAGGAACAGATCTATTTCAGAAAGCAGCAGAGAGATGCTGCACACTACAATTGCTTGCAGGTGATGACCCTCAGAGTATTCAGTGGGCCTGGCCCCTTGCCAGCTTTGATAAACCATACAATTTGCTACACAGATCTTTAGTACTGAGATTCTATCAGAAATATTGCCAACAAACAAGAGGCCAGAAAGTGAGGAAAGTATTATATCAAAATATTTTCCTGGCTTTCCTGCGTAGGCCTGGCCTATTGAGAGTTCTAAGAGAGGCCTGAGGCTGATACATTCAAGGGCAATCTTTTTCAGAAAAATTATGTGGAGTGTTTTATGTAGGTGGGAAAAACAGTTGATCACAACAGTCTCTTCTACTTTTATGATCTATGAAAAATGAAAGATCTCATAAACTTCACAAAACAATTTGAGATAAAGATATGGCCAAGCCTGTGAAGAAGAGAATTTAGAGAGCTTAATATACTGCAGCAACAGAGAGCAGGCCAGGAATGGTTTGTGAACAGAACGTTGTGCTAGTACAGCTTGGAAGTACAGTTTGGAAGAAGGTGCTGAAATAAATCAATGGTTAGGACCATGTGATAACCTTAACTGAGTGAGATGCATGAAGAAAATGTTTCTTATGGAGCTTTCTCTTGACAACACACTCTTCATGCAATGATTAACAGGAAGGCAGTTTTAATTTTTTTTTTTTCCTTTTTAAAAAGACCTGAGGACCCACTTTAAATCCTACTAGGCTGAAGAAAATAATACATTGCTCTTACAGATACTTGGAGGCTGGGAGTTTTTTCCATCAGTATTGTGTTGAGCATAATTTGTCACTAGCTCCGCTGTAGTATCATTCTTTACCAAACAGAGTGAACACACAAGGCACATAGTAAGATTTCGGCACAAATTGTGACATCGCCATGGGCAAGGCAGCGTGGTCCGGAAGCTTGTGGCAGTCCTGGCTGGCTGAAATAACCTTATCAGCTTCAGGATCCAAGGACTACAAGAGCAGAGTCTCTGTTGCCATGGTACCCTCTTCCCATTAAATGGAAATGATCCATGGGTTTCATAATTGGGCAACATCAGCCCAATTATCTAACTGCAACATTGCTAAACATCTTTAAGTAAGCAGAGTTTATGCATCCTTTTGTTTCTTTTTCAGTCATCGTCTTTGATGTTCAGACTGCACATGCTGTCTTAAATGAGAAAGAAAAACTTTCTTCTTGTTCCAGAGCAGCTTTTCTGTGTTTTCATTTTGCAATACTGACTGAAGATAAAACTCGAGGCTTCACATTTGATCGTTGCCAGACACACTGTAAAAAGGTGCTATTGTTGTTTCAGAAAGCCTACAAATACTTGGGGGATACCTGTTTCAAATTAGCATCTGCTCTGTTGTCCAATAATAATTATACTCCAGAACACACAGAAAAAAGGGGGAGAATGACATTTTTGGAGTTGCCTGAAATGGCCCTCAGTGAAGGAGCTGTGACAGAATCTCAAAGGAATTTTCAGATTTGAATCACAGGTCATCAGGAACTGGAAAGAAATTGCCTCCTGGAACAGAGGTAAAAATATTTTGAAAACATGTAACTGGGCACAAAAATAATCTTGGCTGCAGTATTTTGTAATTTCTAAGCCCTTATTTTTGCAATATACATTTTTAATGGAGTGGAGAATTCTAGAGGAGTGGGCATGCAGACCACTTCTGTACAATCTTAATTAGGTGGAGACAACACAATTTTCTCATGTTTAATGGCATATTTGCCAGATATCTCTGGGATGTTATTTTTAGCACCTTTTCCTTGTGTTAATAACTGTTGGGAGGAAATTACCATTTTTAGGCTGCAAGTAAATACTCAGGAAAATAGTTAAGATGTTCTTAATGCATGTTTGGTTCCTGGTTATCCGGTATAGCTAGGTAACTAAGGCTTTCTAGTGCTGTTCAGAACAAGTGACTGTTAAAAATATTTCAAATTTCTCATGGAAAATCTGCACTCTTAGCACCAAATTTGAATTGTGTATATTGCAATGTTTAGTATGACCAACTACTAGCCACTAATGTGTAGACCACAGTTCTGGAATCCGTGTTTTAAAATACTGCCTAAATGAAACAAAACTGTAAAGCACTAGAATATCTCTCATCATTATTGGCACTTTAAAAAAAATGTGGGCTTTTTTGTTTAAAAAAAAGTTACTGTGTGCTTTTTAGGTACAGGTTGCCACTTCGACATAGGAAGTATCAGTCTTGAGAGTTGATTGTAACAAGTTAGGTGTTTGATTAAAATGTCATTTTTTCAGTATGACCAGATTTGGAAATTTCTCTGTTTACAGGAAAATTATTCCACTCCTTGCCTTCTTTTGCACTCTTTCATCCTGCTGTCTCAGATTTTTTTTTTTCCAGGCATTTGTGTCAAAGAGTCATGATTGTCAGTCAGAATTACTACAGGTTTTGAAGACAGGTCTCTTATTGAAGTATACCATTTTGTACTAGGAGGACTCAGTGTTATACTCCTTAATGTTTAAGGATCAGAACACATATAAAGAAAACTTGCTAAAAAAACAATTTCAGTAAAACTCTTACTTTCTTTTTCAAGACTGTATCAAAGGAAGTAATATACAAAAGAAGGTTTCAAAAATAAATTAAATTCCAGTTTGCTTTTGTCTCTGGGGTGCAAAATAATGCAGATCTGCTTTACCTTGGAGAGAAGCTTTTGCTGTTCAAGCTTCTTGGCATACAGAGAATAAGCAGCCATTCATGAGAATATATATGAGTAAGTTTACAGTCATACATACCTAATGGGTGTCTATCAATGCAATGTATAATTTACAGGCTCCCTCTCCAAAGCACAGCCTAGGTACAAAATGAAAGTGAGATGCTACAGGCATTTGTACGCTCCAAAGCATATTGCACAACTACTACTATTCCTTTAGATCAGGAGGTTCAAAAAGTGATAATGGTCTCTCACAGGACCATGTTCTGTAACAAAATCAGAGTTCTACACTTAGAAACATAATCTTGTATATTGGGAATTTGTTACATTAAAGCAGAATGGAAAGTGAATGTGCTATTCACCTGCTGAATTAATGTTTGCCATCTGTGCAGTATCAAAGGCTCTGTTGTGTTATTTTAGCCCTAGAAATAGTAACAACCAAGAGACTACAGGCCCATCATCAGTGAATCAGTACATCACACCAGAAGTGAACTGATAGACTCCTTTATATTTTTTCCATTTTGGGTTATGAAAAGCTTTTATTTCTCTAACAGGTAGAGAAAAACAAAGCTAGCAAATAATATCATTCTGGTCCTGAGAAGAAAACTTTGTTAAATAAATGACTGTTGGTAGTTCTGCATATTTCTTATTTAGCCAGCCTCCCAGTAAGAAACCACAAGATTTACACACTTAATTTTTGTTTTGATGTCTGTATTCCCTGGAATAATACAACCTTCCAAATAGTTCATAAGATTATTGTAAAAGTTATTCTACTGGTTTATGTCTAAGTTTTTCCATTTGTAAAATCTTGAATTCAGAATATGTGTTTGTTGTTTCTCATGTTTCATCTGAATTTAAGAAAGAAAAATGCAGGTTGTTTTTCTTTGTTGGGAGCAGACTCAGACCCATATATATGAAAAACGATGAGTCTAAGACTTGCGGAAGCCTTGAGACAGAGATGCTTTGAAAAACTGATCTTTAATCAAGTGACTTCAAATCCTTGGAAAGGTATTAAGAAAAGTCTGGGTAGATAACTCAGTTTGGAGGTAAAGATGTAATTCAAATTCATGAGTAATAACCTACAATAAAGAATGCTTGGAAGACAGTTTTCCTCCGGTAGCATATATTTATTTGGCAGAACAACAAGCACTTACACATTTCTGAGCACCAGCACAAGGAGAGAAACATTAAAGTACACTTGTAGGCGAACAGTCTTGAAAAATGCTGTGTGTTTTTAATTCACAAAAAAAATAATAATGGCAACTGAATGTAGGTTTGAACTAAGAACATTTTTTTCTAAAGAATATGATTCCTTTTTCTATTTTTGCCTTTTCCCTAAGGGGATTTCAGTAATGTCTTCTAGGAGTGAATTGCATAGAGTATTATACAATATATATGAATGACACTAACCTGGGGCCTTAATTTTGCCCAGATTTCCCATATGACCTTGAACAAGTCTGATTTTTAAAATTAGTTTTTAAGAAAGTAAAACATTTTGAAGGTCAGACCTTAATTTGTCTTCTCTATCTTCTTTACTATTTTTTGGCATGTAATGCAGAGATAAAAAGACTTTCCTATCTTACAGATCATAAGAAAAACAATATTAATGCAGTCCAGTACTGAAGGATTTTTTTTTTTCTTAGTAAGACTGGTAATGACACATTATACATGTAGCCTGCCTATTTGCTCTTGCTGGGAAAAATGATGAAATCACACAAACTCTAATTACACACTCGTCTGTCTCTGTCTTTGAAAGCAAGACACTGCCTGTAAATTGAGTTAAGATATTAACTCAGAATTTACTATATGATAATCACTAAAAAATTATGCTACTTTTGTCATGACAAACCTGTTTAATGAGGTCATTTTGAAAGATCTAAAATACAGTATAGATCACTGTAAATACAAGATTGAGAATATACATGCAGACACGAAAGAGTTCATATAGCTCCCTCTTATCATGGTCATAACAGAAAAAAGTATTTTCTGCCAGATAGTCTATGGAAAACAGATATTTTGGGTGTGTGCAACTGGGAGTGATTTTCCTCTGAAATTAATATGTATATGGAAAAGTAAGAACTATGCACAGGCTTTTGCATATTTACGCAGGAATATAGAAAAGTACACATAGATACATGTGTATCTAGTTTATATTAAGAAAAACTAAAAAAAAACCCCAAAACACCACAAAACTGTAAAAGGTTATAAAATGACAGGCAAATTAAAAAGATATGTTTTCACAATTCTGGGAAAATGAGCTATGGCTTATTATTTTGAGGACTTGAATTGACAGTAATGGCTCTATAACAGAAATAACATCAGTAGTTCTCTGTTTCTTGGAATAATACCTAGCAGAGAATAATTCTGGAATCCACAATTTGTGGCAGTATTTTCTCATTTTATACAGCATAAATTTAGAATGCGTTTAGAGTTTACATACAGAAAGAACAAGGACATGTACACATGCACAAACATATGATATACGTTTTTATGTAATACTTAATAAGTGAAAGATGTGCTGTTTTTAATCCTCTGCTCCATAGCTGTGAGCCATAATGCAAATTATTTATTTGGTTGGATGGTTGTTCATATTTACTCTTTTTTGTTGCTGTCTGTCACAAAGGACACACATGATCTTGCCCTAAAATCTCATCTCTAAATGGTAAAAGGGTAAAAATAAGGACTTCTGATTCTGTTAACACAGCATACATACTCTTATATATATGCATGTTGCTTTGCCAGCTCATCAACACTATACAAGAAAATAACCTTTTGGTTTACTTCTCAAATTGTCAACCTTTTAACTCTAAAGGATGATTGTCTCTAATATGGTAATCTTTTATGTGTCTTTATANTATATAATATATTTCTATATTTCATAAACCTGGCTTTCCATGCATGAAATAAACTGCAAAATATAATGGCAGGCACCAATTTAGTGAATAGATGCAAGTGAGGAAGAAGAATATGTAGAACCATGAATAGAATAAAAATAGTAGTAGAGTGACCTATCATATCAACATTCAGCTGCATCATTAGTCTTTAGAATCTAAAATACATACTCAGCAATGAAGAATAACATCCTTTTATTCTGCAGTGTATCTTCACTTAGGAAAATAAGAAAGTATATAAGCTGTAAAAAATATTCACTCCAGTATATCAAAGAGAATTTCTTCTCATATATTCTGATGTAGAAGTCTATCTAAAATTTAAAACTTTTGCATGATTTGTCCAGAAATTATTTCATTTGTAAGTCACATAATCAAAGTACAGAAAAGTATATAATCAGAGGAAGTAAGGCATTAAGATTAAGAAAGAAGAAAGAAGAGGAAGCTTCTGACAACATGTACATGGTAGCTGAAGACAAGCTTACTGTGATGGGGTTTGCTACGAAGAAATGAAAGCTTGTACTGAAGCATCACTTTTTATTTCTTCAAGCATACGTTGACAAAGAATTTGTATTATATATTATGATATTAATTTTATACTTCATGCCACTGTCATCCAGACTGTCTCTCAAAACCTAGAACTTTGCTTTCCCACGTGGCATACAACTTTTTGTCATCACGAAACTTTCTTTGCAAAACCCGGGAATAGTAAAGTTATTGCAGATGCAGAGAGAACAGAACCCGTAGTGAAAGGAAGCATGTAAAAGACAATTGAGGAGTTTTCTAACAGGCAGGATGAAAGTCACTTAAAAACAGAGAAACTCTGGAACTAAGTAGAAGCCACCTCAGAGTAAACTCTTCTACATACTTGACATTTTGTTTCATATTTAATGCTTTTTCTGTCTTGTATTTTCCATTAATTATACTTTTAATTTGTGTCACACTGTGTCCTTTCAAATCAGTTGACTCAATGGAGAGATCTGTTTATCTCTGATTTCAACTTTTGTAACCTTTCAACTTCTCTAACCAGAATAAATGTTAATTATGCAAAACTTGAAATATTGAAAAGGTCACAAAAACCTTCAGAAGAGTGAGATGTAAATTATACATCTTGGGACAGATGTGTAGGCATGTCAATCTATCTGTATTCACTCAGTAGCCTTCTTCAGGCATGAACTTTTTAGACTTCCATGACACCCTTTAGGTAAGTTCCCAGCTCTTTTCTGGTCATTGTTACTTCCAGTTTCCTTTGCACCAATCTGAATTTTCAGCCTTTTTCTAGGCTGTGCAGCAGGCCATGCAGAAACCACAATATAAAGCCGGTAGAGAGAACTGTGAAGTCTGGAAAGGTTACTCTGCAAGTGGGGCAACAGAAAAGGCACAAAAGTTGCTCCCACATTGTGCTGCATGGGAAAGTAGGGATGGAGAGGAAGGCACAGGTCTACAACCCAGATGTGAGGCATGACAGGTCTCTCCTGTCCTGTATCTACCATGGATTCTCTCTTCTTGGCCCTTGGTTCAGGTTTAAGTCAGACAGGGAGTGCCACCTACTTGGTCACCTTTTGAAACTAAGTCATTACCATACAATTTCAGATAATTATAACAGAAATTTATATAGAGTAAAAACACAGCAAGGGCCTAAAACTAATGGAGTAATCAGACTCGATGAGAAGGACAAATTGCACTTAAAGTAGCTCTCCTACAGTTTCATGATCAGCTTGCTACCACTTTTAGCATTCCTTTTCTGGCATGCTGGTAAAAAAATCTGTAGAGCTGCTCTTCCTATGTATAATGAAGCTTTTCAACACCTGGCATACAGAACTTACCTGCTTTCTTTATCTCTCACAGATCTTAAGTTTTGATTCAAAGGTGCACAGAGGAATGGAAAGAACTGTTCATCAGTTCTTCACAAGCTCTTACACCTACACATATCAAAGTCAACAACAAAATAGTCTTAGTCCTCTTGCAGATCCTGAAGGAATTTTCTATGGTTCACTCAGTATGACTGATAGCCAATGGAGGAGATGGATAAAAACTCCCAAGCAGTATGTTTTAAATGTACACATATATCACTCTGCTAATACTGACTTCATGATTCCTAAAGTGGAAGATTAATTTTACCAACTGCTTTCAGATTTCTGTCTCTCAGATATGCCTCAGAAAGCTGGCCTAAGGAGGTTTAAGAAATAATTTTACATCTAGAAGATACTGCAAATTGAATATAGAAACGGTGTTTCTATTACTTTCACTGCTATGGGAAGTGAAGGTATAAAAATGTGGCACTCTATAAGCAGATTTAGGCAGCTGTGACATATCAGGGAGAGCACGTAATCTTCCCAAGAGAAATCATTTCCAAACAAAGATATTATGCTTGGTTCGTTGACGAAGTTCACATTACATATGATATCTCAATCTTTGTCTGCAGTTACTTGGGAAAAAAAGAAATCAGAATAAAATGCCAAAAATATGTAATATTGAAAAGAAGGAGGAAGATTTGAAGACAGTGCTGAACTAAAAGAGTGATAAAATCCCAGAGGTTCAGCATCTGATGACAGATCTCAGCAAGCTGCCCAAGAAAACACAGCAAGGTCTGTGGTGAATGTGTTGGCTTCAGAATCAGAAAGGAGACTGCCTAGAGAAAGTCAGAGTCCAGCATCTGACTATTGCCAAAATACACATGGGGAAAGTGGAGGTGAGCAGTTAATGAAAGTCAACAACAGTGTCATCATTTCCCAACCTGACTAATAAAAGAAAACAGTCTAATTCATGGCAAAGTGATCCTGTGAGAGCCAAGTGTAGTAAATTAATCGGCTTTTGTGTGATAAGGCTAACAAAGGACACCATGTCCTTGCAGCAAAAGGTAAAGCAGTAGAAAAAAAACCCACATATTGGCAGAAGTTTAGGATCTTAAGGTGATGGTCAATGACCAAACAATGCAAAAGTTTTGGTTCAGTGGCCATCTGTGGCCAAATAAAAGGACAATATCCTGCTGAGAGGAAGATGGGATGGAATTGAGAAGGCGGAGACAGGCTGTTCATAGCAATACATGGGGGGAAGATGAGAGACAATGGGCCTAAATTGAAACATGAAAAGTTCAAACTAGAAAAACTTTCACCATGAAGACAGATAGGCAGTTGAAACAGGTTCCCTGGTTATGAGGAGTGTATGCTGTCTCCATCCTTTGTTTTCAAGACCATGGTAAAGCCCAGAGCAACTTGATCTGCCTCATAGCTGCTGTGAGGAGGAAACTGGACCAGATGCTTTCTGAGGTTTCTTTCCAGCAGAATTTTTTGTGAGTCTACAATTATATTATACTGTGAAAGTAAATATCTGGAAAATTATTTAAACTGATAGAAAACTACACAAAAGGAAAATGATTTAAAAATTGTTTGGCAAAAGAAGAATTATATGTTATGATGAGGAAAAACAAGAGAGTCAAGTAAAATTTAGTTATATAAAGATCACACAAACATTCAAGTATCTCAAATGATGTATCACACAAGAACTGAAGTACTTCAGCTGATGAGTAATGACTGTGAATAACAATGTTAATTTAAATGTTAGCAGTCAGGATGAAGGAAAATCCCCAAAACATGAATATGTTAAATGAACTGCAATGTCAAGTGAACTAGGTGATGATTAAGCAAGTCGCAAAGTATGTGTCAAATTGGTGGCCAGCAAGTCAGGGCAGAAGAACGACTACTGCATAGAATGAAAAGGAGATTTCTTAGTAGAGTGGTTTATAAAAGGGCAGATAGACAGAGAAATTATAATCATTCTCACTGAAAAGCTGTGTAGAGTGAAAAATTGTGTCATGGAATCACATTGACAGTTTGCTCTTCCCAATAAATTGTTTGGGCAGGACATCGTTAACTCATGTATCACAGCAAAGGGTGTCATGCCCAGTGGTGCTTGGTGACAGTTTTGCATTAGATAAAATGAAAGACAAAACCCAAAACCTACCTCCCCATGCTAAAACAAACAAAAAAAACCCCCTGCAGCTTAAGAACTAGAAAAGAACTGTTTGGTTTTCTTGCTTGTTCCTCAGTGGCAGAATAATGAGTCTGCTCTTGGAATAGAGAAGTTATGGCCTCTTATTAAAGAACTGTGTTTTTACTCTTAGTTTAGCAAAAAAACAAAAGATTTTCATTAAAAGTTTCAAGATGGTATTGAACCTGATTAATAGAGAAAACCTAGCATATCAAACCATTAAAACTCAAAAGAGACAAGAAGGAAAGGTTATAAATGAAGTAGACAGGGAACTGAAAAGCTGATGACAAAAATAGGGGAGAGATGTGAAAGTTTGGGGAGACTAGGTAGTTATTTCTGAGTGGTCATCTGCTGTCAGAAATATCCATAATGTAAAAAGGGTACTTTTTTTCTCCTGATTCTCACATTTTTGCACTTCAATGTGAAATTTGCATACAGGTCATCTAGTTACGAAATATTGGTTGCCACATTTATTGTCTTCTGTTTGATTAGTAGTGATATGGCTGGAACAATATTCTCAGTGGCTCCAATCTCACACTGTTTTTACAACACAAGAGGTTATACTGCTTGATATGAGGCAAATCTGTTCTGATCCTGGACTACTGTCTTGAAATAGTATTTCATTATATGGCTTCAGATATTTTACAGTGGGGTTTTTTTGACTAATACTCCCATGCAGGAGAAAGTGTGGTTGTATGAAAACCATGCAAATGAAAGTACAGTTGTTGTAAAACAATGACTTGTAATTATTCTGATTATTTAGTAGTGTTTTAAACTCTGATTTATTTTAATTTGATGAACTTGTATTTTTTTCACATTCTGACAAAAGCTCAATCTTAACGGAAAGTGAAACCACTTAATTTCTTCAGAGTTTTCATTATAGCTTCTAGTCCTTGGGGCTCTGGAGACAGAAAATAAAATACGTACATTCGTTTCATGACTCTGTTGCCAACATAAAAATAAAAAACAGTCGGTACAGGGCTTCAGTGCTTACATCTAGAAAATAGAGAGCATGTGTATTTGCCTTTATAAAATATTTGAACATATAAAGTAATCACATTTCAACAAGCTTAAGAGTAGAAGATTTCCCCTGGGATTTATTTCACAGTAAAATCGTGCTCCAGTCACATTTTTCATTTTTTTATATTTGCTTACATCTTGCTTTGGTCAGTTTTATTCACTTCCATTATTCCAAGCTGAACCAAAGTTTGATGATAGTTCAGCTTTAAGTAAATTTTAAACTGCCAAACTCTAAAACTATATAAAATGGATTTTCCTAGTAGAAATTTTAACACCTGCAAAAACCAAATTTTCCCTTGACGTATAATATGGATTCCCCCAAACCAATATTTGATGTCGTATTTTGATGGAAAAATCTAGATGAGCATTAGTATCACTAGATGTCACTAAACTGTCATTTCCTTTTCAAAGATACTACTTGATTGTTTTCCATTTGATCAGACATTTATCTTTCATTAGTTCAGTATTCATCTCTAGATATGTTTTCATCTTCCACGATTGCTTGGTTATCACGTACATTGTGTGAAAATCATTGCATTATATGCTTCAGTGCTGGAAAGCTTTTTTTGGTCATTAAGTATAGCTCTGTGTGTGGGCAGGTAAAGACTTCTTGTGGGTTTATTTTTATAAAGCATTCTCTTTTTGCATACTTCATAAGAACCTACGTTTGTGGTAGTTTAATGTGCTTTTTAAAACTAAAATAGTAAAAACTCCCTCCCCAGTAAGAATATGTAAAGAGACTATTCATATCTGCCTTTCCGGGAAACTTGCTTCAGGTGTCATATGTACCAAGCTACGTAATTTGCCGAAACTTTATAGAGACAGCAGAAGATGCATATGAAAGAGCAGAAAGGCAGCCATCCCTATGCCTCTCATGTTCTGCTTTTCAACAAAAGACAGACTGGTCCCTAAAGTCTCCTTTAAGGGAATATGCCAGCTTGCAATTTCTTTACACATCTGCCTAAGAGGGCTATCTATGCTAAAAAGCTTCTAGCCAGAGACACTCAGGATAGGTAAAGAACTCTGACAGCACTCACTGAAGACCTCACCTGACTGCAAAACTTCTGCCACCACAGCAGAGTAACTGAAATGGGAGCATCTTCTGAGCAATGCAGGAGGGGTTCCAACATTGCCTCTTACCTTCTCATTCCTGGCTTCTGCACTTCCAGATATCTTCTGTGTTGTCAATACCTAAATATCTGTAGTGGATTTGTGTGGCCAGGTTTTGACAGAGGGGAGTTTACAGGGACAGTTTCTTTACAAAAGCCTTCTAGAAGCTTCCCGTATATCTGATAGGGCCAGTGCTAGTCAGCTCTAAGATGGACCCCCCACTGATCAAAGGCAAGGCAATTAGCAATGGAGGTAAAGCATCTGTGATTAAGATATAAACAGATGATAAACTGCAGCAGCAGCAGAAGAGTGAGAATGTGAGAACAACATTTCCGTAGATACCCAGGTCAGTGAGGAAGGAAGGGAGGAGGTGCTCCATGCACCAGAGCAGAGGTTCTCCTGTAGCCCATGGTGCATCCCATGATGAGACAGGCCCTGTCCCTACCGCCCATGGAGGTCCATGATGGAGCAGAGATACACCTGCAGGCTGGAGAGGACTCCACATCACAGCTGGTGGATGTCTGAAGGAGGCATTAACCTCATAGCAAGACCACAATGGGGCAGGCTTCTGGCAGAAACTGGGAATCTGTGGAGAGAGGAGACCACACTGGACCAGATTTGCTGTCTTGTGACCCCATGGGCTGGACCCATGCTGGAGCAGTTCATTTCTGAAGGACTGTTTTCTCCGTGGGTGAGAGCCACATTAGGGCAGTTTGTGAAGAGCTGCAGCCCATGGATGACACTCATGCTGGAGCTTATTTAGAATTAAGCCTCTTTTTTTAATGTGTCTCTTGCTAATACTGAAAGTGAATTTGTCCTGAATAGGGTAGCTCAGTTTGTTGCTTCTGCCTAAAGAACCTTGCCACTGTTCACTGTAATCTACATAGCATGGGTGTGTGCACTCTGTATATTTTAATATAGCTGTGACTCTTACTAGTTGCTAGAGGTTGGATTTGTCATGTGCATTTTGATCCTTCTTTTTCCTCTCTGTGGCATACATATATCTTTTCCAATAAAAACTAAACTTTCAAACTATTTATTGTTTACACAGCACTAATGCTTTCCCTTCCTGTTAAGGCTCTTAGGTATACCCTGGTTACAGTGAGTTACCCTTTAATCTTCACCAAAACTTCAGACAGTCTCTCCTCCGTTTCCAAGGACCAAATCATTTATGCTATACTCATTTCAGACAGCATTGGGAATATGTGTTGTTCTTGAGAATGGGGCTTTTGCTATAGCTAACCTTAACAAGCACACATGTATGTCTTTCAAACCTGACCTTACTAGTGGGACTTACTAAGAATGAGCCCCTAATAGCCCAACTAGCATTTAGATAAAGAAGCTCAAATATTATTTCTGAACTTCTAAGGGCATTATTTTCACAATCTACCTCCAGAACTGAATGAGGAGATAACAGTCTATCTTAACCAAACATTAGTTGACTATTTTTGAAACAAAAGCCAGTGTGTTCTAAATACATACTTTTAGAAATGAAAATGCAAGAAATCCAGAAACTTCACATTTAGCCATTAAGTTTTCAAGGAATAAGAACTATTTTGAAAAGAAGTATATTTGCATATACAGAAGAACTCTGAAGGAGGGAATTTGGTGCCTACTTCCCATATGATAGCAGTTATTTGGAAAAGCTTCCAAACATTTTAGTTCTCTATTGAGATTAATTCTGTGCATAGATATACATCTATATTAACCAATGCATGCAATACAAGTGTCATAATAAAACACAGTCAAATTCGCTGAAAAACCTGGCTAACAGTCACAGCTGTAGAGAAATACTTAAAAATCATGCCTGATTGTCTCTAAAACATCCCTGAAGAGAAGTCTGCTTGTTTTAATATCTTCCAGTTGTAATGTTAAGAATGGAATATCCATAAAGGTGGTCCAATTTATACCTTGAATATTTTCTTCTTCATGATTGCACAGTAATGCAATGCCATAAAAGGCCGTTTATATTGAATTCCAAAAGTCACTTGTAAAAAATGAGTGACCTATGGAAACAATGCTTATGAGAAAAAAATACAGTAGTGGTTTTAACCTGTCCTTTTTAATACAATTTGCTAGGATTCTTAATAGTTTCACACAGATCTAGGAAAAAAAAGTGATATTTAATCTGAATTATAAACTTTGATTTTAGACAGCATATGGAGGTAAAATAGTGCATTTTAATAAATTTAGCTCTGACCTTAGTATGAGTTTTCCCTTTGATGAATTACTGTTTTGAGGTTCTCTTATCCAAAAGCTTAATGAAGAATTTTTGCTTATGCCATGGCAGATGCATGGGTTTCAAAGCAGAAGCAGTCTCTCACAGAAGTTCCACATAGGCTCAGCATATTTTATAGCAATGAAGAAAAAGAAATAAATTTTTACACATATATTATGAATACTGAACTCACAGCAAGCAAGATCTCTTTACATCAGCAAAGTCCTCACTGCTGCTTTTTCGGTAAAGTTTTATCCATTTTATTGCTGATTTCCTCTTTTCTTTTAATGGTACTTAGGCAATAACAAAAAAAAATCTATATTGTCCTTTATGGGAAAAAAGAAAAAAAAAATAAAAGTAAAAGAAATATTAGAATTACATACTTTTAAAAGCTTTTCCTAAAACAAAAACGTATCACTTAGAATTAGGGGTATTTTATTGTACTTTTGATGGAGAAAACAAGGCATACCAGGACAGTGTTTATACTGTTTACACAGAGTACTTATACCTCAAATTATATTCCTCTTGGGTATTTATCTGTATCTATATTTTGTCTTTGCTATGGTCCATCTCCATAGCAACATGTTTCTTTTTACAGAGAATCTGGGCAAATAATTTCAAATTGAGCCTGAAATTATTAAAACAAGGTTTCTGTTCACTATCAAATAGTAATGGACAAAAGTAACTGAAAAATAAAAACTTTAAAAAATAAACATAATTTTGCCCTTGTTTCATTTACCCTACTCTAGTCATGGTGAGCTCTGATTAATCCTTTGATCTTTCTTTCCCATGACGTTAAGACTGGGAGCAGACTTATCCACATGACTTCAGCAGCTGTTATAAAATCTGATGGGGAATTTTTCATTCAAATTTGAATGGCTCACTTTCTGTATTCACCAATTATGTTGTTATATGCACACATTCCAAGTTTTGATTCAGCAACTGGCTTTTTCATTTTAAAAAACTCCAAAAACAAAAAACCCCAAACAAATAAATATCTAATGAGGAGGGAAGAGAATAGTACAACAGGACTTTAAAATTACTTTCAAAATAATACAGATTGCTTTAGAGGTGATCTTTAAATTATAGCCAGTATCAGTTCCTGCTCATATTTGTAGCTGTTCTCTCTGCCATCTCAGGGAAAGATTCTATGGCTGAGAACTCTTTATTGCTACAAAATAACAGCATTAAAAAAAAAAAACAGTTGTTTTTTAAAATTCCTGTTATTTAGCTAGTTAAGCAATTGTTTATTTGTTTCTTCAAATCTATGCACACAGAGATATCTAAGAAAAAAAAAGGAGGATATTTTCATCAGAATTGACTGGAAAATTAATTAAAAAAAAAAAAAAGCAGAAGTATTTAAAAAAAATACAGCATGAATTTTCTCATGAGTTTTCATAGACCTGTAGATCTTTTAAGTCTATTTGTAAAATGATCTAGCTAGTTTTCACTCAAATAATTTCAGGAATTCTCATAGAATTACCAAATTTGTCTGACCAAAGTAAATTTTCTTGCATTGCACAATATAACAAGACTGAAAATCCTGTGTATAAACTGGCATAAGAAGAAGGCTACTTGTTTTCTTTAATTGCTCAGGTGGCATCAGCCTACTGAATCCAGTTCAGATAATGTCATTCATCCAATTTACCAGAATTTCTGCTGTGAAATTTGAACAACTCTCCAATATTTTAAGGCAGATCCAACATCTGTATCTTCTGGAGGCAATGAGGCTTTCATTCTCTATGCCAGCTATTCAAGTCTTAAATCTGACAAAAAGTGTTCACAGATGGTCCATTCCAACCTGTTCTTTTTCTGCTTCCCCTGGGTTTGTGGTTTTTTTTAGTTGTTTCCCATCTGCCTGCCTTAAGATCTTTAAATATGTGGAATATTCTGGTGAAAGGAATGAACACTATTATTCTGCCTCCAAATTCTTTCCCAGTGATGCCACGTACACATTAAAGCTGGCATGCCTATACTTTGAAAAGAAGCATAAAGTTAAACAGCAAAATATGGACCTGTTTTGTATAACAATGAGTCACAGCTTCATTTCAATCATAGACTACAGACAATAAAAGAGAAATGAAGCCAATGACTTAATTGGTAGTAACAGACAAAGGCTATGTAGAGACAGCATTATCTCTTTTAAACTACAAAAACATGTTTATTTATGGGACAGGTGCGCTGCCATCAGGCAACGAAGACAGCTATAAAAATCTACATGTTGTAAGTAAGTAGGACATATAATCATGGAAGTGGTTTCTGTATATCATGCAGACCAATATATTTGAACAATATAAAAATAACAGAAAAATAACTACCAAGTAAAGAAAGATGGTATCATTCACTTCGAATAAAAGTACAGAAAGAAATATATTCCACAAATAAAATTTAAAAAAAATAAATTAGGCAGTATCTGTGATAACTGATGTTAATCATTTAAGTCAACCTTTCCTAGTTCATCTAGGAAAAAAAGGGAATATTTAAAAGGATTTCAGCTTTGTTTGGAATCAAGATTGGATGCCATAAGAAAACAACCCATGTGGCATCTGCAGTTTCTGTTACTGGAATGTATGCACTGAACTAGTCAACAATCTTCACATTTCAGATTGCAATACTCTTTCAGTGGGGACTAGAGGGCAAGTCAGCTCCTGCCTAATCCAATATCCACGATTGTGTTGCTCAGTTAGGAGCTACTTTGAATCCCTGTCCACTTTTGAAAATTTGGGTTCAGTTTATAGCAGACTATATTTACTTGCAGAGTTCATTCATATTTGTAATTTGATACCTCTGCATGAAAATAAATCTATGAACATGTGCAGAAAGAGAAGGATGTTCATTGGAACTAAAGGTATTGAAGATAAATTACCACTCAGGTTCATCCAGTTTTAGTGATTTCTGTCCTAAAACTGAGGCTGATAAATATATCTTGCTGTGTGACATCTGTGTTGAAACATCATGTTGAAAATTATGGACATTCATCAACTCTGGAATATAAACTAAAGAACCCTAAGACAGTGAAATAATAGAACGCTTTTTTTTTTTTTTTAATGTCATATGAAGAAATTGGGGAATTAATAAGCAAGTGAAGAATGAAACACTGAAATATAAGAAGAGAAAAACAACATCAGGCTTATTTTGACTAATTGAGATCAACAAGTCCCACATGCAGTTTTTTAAAAGCTAGTGGATAGATACTTCTAAAAGGCTAAAGCCTTTTCCTGACAAAGGAATATCTGGAGACTCACCATCTAATAGCAAACAGCCGAGGATAAATCAATTCTTTTCTTTAAATGTAAGGACTGTGTCTAAATGTGTGGAGATATTATAGGAAGCTCTTGAGAATTTTGTACATGTTTTGGATCACATAACAACTAAACTACTTTTAGCTGCGGTTATATGGAATCTATGTCATACAAGAGGTTGCATGAGGATACATAGGAAAGAAGTTAAACGGCTAGTGAACTGAACAAAATGAACCTTATTATTATTTACGAGTCTTTGGTACTGTGAATATTTTGTATAGCTTCATTTTATTCTAAATAAAGACAACACTACCCTCATGAAAGACAGTCGCATGGCATATTAGAACAATGACTTTTACAAACATCTTTTCTATATATGTTAAAGAAAGCCAGGCCAGAGATACATGCTTTGCACTTGGAAGAAAATATGGAAACATATAAGGTGTTTTAACACCTGTAGAAGGCAATTCTACTGTTCTTTTGCATATATATGTTTTGTTTCAAAAAAGTAGGAACAGTTTTACAGAGCTGGAATAAGGTCACAGTGTATCATACCATTCATGTAAGAGACAGTTTGAGACTCCTGATCATCAAAACAGTAAAATAGTAAAGAGTACCATAATACCTCAACTTTTCTATCTTTGGTTGAACAACTTTTCCCCAGGACAATGTATCCAAGCCTACAGATTGACAGAAAATACTCTGATTTCTAAGAAGAAAAAAAAAATGCAGTTAAGAACTTTTTGCTGGCATTACAGATCATGAATTAAGAGCATGTTATCAACTGCTAGGATAGGACCTAACTAACTTGGGAAAATATTAACCCACTAACAGAAATGCCTTAAATCACTAGATGTTCACCTTTGGTGAAATTTCTACAGTGCCCTACATAAATGTGCTGCAGTTATCTGTATCCACTGGAGTGCATTTACAGTGTTCCCTTGCTATAAGTAGCATCATGATAAACAATTCCCCAGTACTTTTCATGAATATGTGTTCAGGGCTGCATTGTTGTAAACGTTACAGAAAAAAATGTCACACCTTTCTTCTTTGGCCAAAGCATTGTACTAACTAAACCCAGGAGTTCAGAGACTAGTTTTGCTTTATGTTTGTTTTTTTGTGTTTTTTTTTTCTTTCAAAAAACTAAAAAAAAAAAAAAAAACAACACTCTTGAGAGAAGCTTTCAGCCCTTATTCTGTGGGAAAGTTAGCCTAGTTTGTGAGCCTCCTAAGTTGAGGTATGTAGTAGCTTGTAGTAGTTTTGTCTGGGCTAGGTTTTGGTAGTGGGGGGTTACAGGGGTGGCTTCTTTAAACAAAGAGCTTCTAAAAGCTTCACCTGTAGCTGATAGGACCAGTGCCAGTCAATTCTAAGATTGATCCACCGCTGACCAAGGCCGAGCCAATTAGTCACTGAGGTAACAACTCTGTGATTACCATATTTGAGAAGGGGAAGAAGTTGTTGAGCAGTTGCTAAACTGCAGAAGGAACAGAGAGTTGGAATGTAAAAATGTCTCTACAGACACCAAGGAGGAGGGAGAGGAGGTGCCCAGGTACTGGAAGAAAAATTCCTGTGACCTGTGGTTAAACCTATGGTGAGGCAGCTGTGCCCCTGCAGTCCATGGAGGTCCATGATGTAGCAGATCCACTCAACCTGTGGAAGACCCCACACCAGAGTGAGTAGATGCCTGAAGGAGGCTGTGACTCTGTGGGAAGCCCACACTGGAGCAAGTTCCTAGCAGGACTTGGGAGTCTGTGGGGAGAGAGGAGCCCATGCCAGAGCAGGTTTGCTATCAGGACTTGTGATGCTGTGAGGGACTCAGGCTGGAGCAGTCGGTACCTGAAGGACTGTTCTCCCACGTTGGGGCAGGGTGTGAGGAGCTGAGCTTGTGGGAAGGACACACACTGGAGAAGTTCATGAGGGACTGTCTCCCGTGGGGAGTGACCCCACAGTGTAGCAGTGGGAAGTGTAAGGAGTGCTCCTCCTGTGAAGAAGCAGCAGCAAAGTTCATCTGTAATGAACTGACTGTAACTCCCATCCCCCTCCCCTGCACTGCTGGGAGTTAAGGAAGGAGAGTCCCAGGAAGAAGGAGGGTTGGTGGAAGGTCTTTTGAGATTCGGTTTTATTTCTCTTTTTCCCTGCTCTGTAAATCAAACCATTTCTCCCCAGACTGAATGTTTGGCCATGATGCTAATTGCTGAGCAATCTCCCTGTCCTTATCTTGACTCACAAACCTCTCATTATATGTCATATATAGATACACACATTCACATAAAATTCTTAACATGCACCCTTATCCATGCACCATGGATAGATTTTACATGACATATACATAAAAAGACATAACAAAATGTGTTAACAAAATAAATAAAGCTACCTAAATACAAACTATGGCCCTGTCAACGTGCCTTTCTTCGTAACAGTTCTTCCTAAGCAGTTCTTCCTGCAAAGGCTTACCCAGAAATATAGATAGAATTTCTGCTTTTTCTATTTCATTGCCTCCCCTAGGGCTCTGGCTCTCTGTTGTGTTTCTGTTTAGAGAGTAGAAACACTTCTCCTTTAGTATTTATCTCCATTTAATGCTGTTGTAGAGCAGGCCATGGGTGTTGTCTAATTTGAAAGCCTTGGCCACTTAAAATGTGGCTGTCAGCAGAAGTTGCTAAGAGACTACAACTTAACTGCTTTCAAATACAGTTGTACTAAAGTGCAATTACCTACACCTGCTATTATTATTTATATGAGCTAATGCGTAATCCCTTCTTCACCATACTGGACACGTCCTCTCTTACCTTCCACTACACTAAGCCCTTTCTTTCTGGCAACGTGTGAAATCACTTCTCATTTCATCCAAAAAAATATTTTAAACCACTCCCAAATATTCCCCAGGCAGGAAAATGTGTCACAAAAATCTTAGTGTAGCTCAGCACGAGACAGAGTATAAATGCCCAGTTTGTTACTGTCACTTAGAAAACCATTATTATGAGGCAGAGCCTCCAAAGAAATTTTACCCAAAGAGAGACTGCATGGATGAACAGGAAGTGGATGGGCATTTTTTAATAGAAGAAAATGTTTATGCAGTAATAATAAAAAGTGGACCATGTAGTAACTGCTTCTAATAAGTCAGGCTCCAATGTTTTGTTATATGAACAAACAAAATGCCAGTCATAAGGAATACACATGCAAGAGGAGTGGGTATCTTCTGGGTGGAAAACATTTGTCATTATCTTTTTTTTTATCATGTAAACAATGGCATCTTTTATAATATCTTGGCTGTATTCCACATCTTCTCAGACCATTGTGTTTACTAATATCAATCACGTGAAATATATCCCTTATTCTTTGCTTCCAGGAGGTGAATGTACGTATCTTATAGCCAGTCAAGCAGGGGCAGAATGAGAGAAAATTTTAAAATGCAAGTAAGTTGTAAAGCTTGATGTCTGCCCTTTTTATGCAACAGGAAGTGAACTAGTATGCAGCAACACAGGAGAGTGCGGGATAACAACCTTAAGAAGAAAAGCAGGCTTGCTTACTTCATTCCTTCCACTCAAAGCTTAGACACAAACCAGTAATAGGTTCTGCACAGAGGCAGATGTATTAGTCCTCATCCAGGTGTGTATTAAAACAGCTGTAAGTCCTCTTGAGAGACCCTTGCTTGTACCTGAAGATTCAGAAATAGTAGAAATGGGGCTTACGCTTGTCCCCACTCATTCACATGGATTCATACAAAACAGAGAATAGGAAAACAAGAGGGAAATGAGGGAAAAAAAAAAACCAGTCTTCTTCCCTAATCAGTTGCCCAGGAGAC
Organism: Urocolius indicus; assembly: GCA_013401255.1. Taxonomy (NCBI): domain Eukaryota; kingdom Metazoa; phylum Chordata; class Aves; order Coliiformes; family Coliidae; genus Urocolius; species Urocolius indicus. Next base: position 130,913 of record WBNH01004109.1, on the reverse strand, counting down.
TTGTAGAGGCATTAGTGCACCAGAGAGGCAAGAGGACTGGCCCCTATTACCCTTCTGTGATGAGCCATGAGGCAAAGGAGGTGCAAGCCAGGGGACTGCAAAGTGTTTCCAACCTCCTCCCAGGTACAGACACGCATTATCATTCATGGTACGAATACGGTGCAAAAGCACTATATTGAATGTCATTTTTATAACAAATTTATCAATAGGAGTAAGATGTTAGGCTTTAGGGTGTGTTTTTAGGAATATTTTGAAGGAGGCAGAGCGACAGAAGAGCAATAGACCACAGAGAGGGCTCCCAGGTGCATTCTTGTATATCCAAACATATACAGTGTTTTAATAATTGTTTCACCTGTGTTAAACTTCTTCTGCGTTTTGCTTGGGTTTTTTATTATTATTTTTTTTTGATGGATTAGAAATTCATTCTTCGTTGTATCCTCTTTGTCAACCCAAGTAGAGACAGTAAATCATACAACCGATCTAGGGATTCAAATTGTAGCCTTTGGCTGCCACCTAAAGGTTTCATATACTTCTTCAGAGAGATACGATCGGACAACGTTCCTGTGTTTGGAATGGAAAGATGCTTGCCTACTATTGTTACAGGCAACTTCTACAGTTGCTATAACTGAAAGAAATTATATTGTTGAGAAGAAAAAAAAAAACACAAAACAAAGCAAGAAAACAAACCACATTAGTCCAATAGTGCTCCAGGAGGAATGATTTCTTCTCTATGCATGTGTTTTGGATCTGAAAGTCAACCTAAAAAATAGGTTAAAAAAAAAAAAAGAGTATGCCTTACTTGGTTTTGGTAAAAGAAGAAAGCTAGAACAAAGAAACAATATAAAAGAAATCATAAACTGCAGAGCAATAGGTGAATCAAGAGCAAAAGGGAGTGATGTGTCCAGCCACCATTTGTGTAATGCAAGGAGGGGCAGCAGAGAGGTTGTAGAGGTCTTATTACACTTTCCACAGAACACAGATTGTTCATTCTAGGTACTCTTTAGAAAACCAGGCTACTTGAAAAAAGCAGGAGCACAGATGGAAACCCCAGACACAGCCTTCTTTTTGCAACAGGCAGAATTCTGCCTCAAGTTTCTATTTAGCTATAATTATCTATAATTTCCATCATTGATAGAGTCTGTACTAGGTGGGCAATTTTGACTTGTTGCACCAATATTTTGAATCTATTATAAAAATTTTGTTTTCAGGTAAGTATCAATTTTGCAAAAGGAAATCATATGCTGAGGAATATTTTTTTAACAAATTTATGTATCTAGAGTTCATATTATTCTACAGTGATTATTGTGTTACGCTCCTTATATAAGTGGAATCTCAACAAAACTTTTTGGTAAGCTATAGAATAAAGAGTGGGGATCTGAATAAGGAGAAAGAGGGCTCTGAAGGAATATGGTCACATTGTATAAATGAAAAACTACCAGAGAACAAATCTGTAGTTTGAAATAAGAGTAATATTGATATACATTATTTTTATCATTTTTGTGACAGCTCCATCCTGTATGTGTTATATACTGGAGATCAATGAGAATACTACAATACTATAATAGGCTCAAAAAATTCTGAACAAAAAGGAACAGTATTTTTTATTAATTTAGTTTTGAAGTTTAATCCTTATTTACATACAAATCCATTTTGACTCCATAGAGCATCTACTGTGTTTTATTTTAAGTTTATCCTGTTCTCCTACAGAAATTAGACTTCTCAAGTTCCTTTAGAGAAGTGGACTGACCGACTGACAATGATGCACTAAAAAATAAACCAAGAGTCTACAGAGAACTAGTGGTTTCCACCCACACAAGAGAAGCAGCTTAGTGACATAATCATTTTGGCCCCCATTGTAAAAATGAAAACCCACAAGTAATCAGTAAATTCATCACCGCGTTTTTAAGCTGTGATCATAGTGTATTTACAGTATTCCCTAGGAGACAGTTAATGGCTAAGAGGAGAAGATCTGGTGATTATCTCCTGTCCTTTTGAGAGGCCTATGCATCTGTGTCATTAGAGGAATGGACAGTTGTATTTGAGATTGTTACCTTGATCACATCTCTTGAGAACATAACCTTCCATGGCAGTTATTATTTTGATGATTTGTGTAGAGGTAAGGTACATGTCACGTATTTGTACTTCCTCACAGTGCCAGCTGTTCTTTTATTTCAGTTTTGTACCTATATTTTTCTGTTGAGCATCATGCAATTTTAGTTTAATTTCACATAATGTAATCTTTCCTTGTTTCAGAGTCAGCCAGGACACTTGTCCTGCAAATTAATATTCTATGATCTATTTTCTTCCAAGGCCAAGTCACACAGTTTTGTTAATGTAGAAGTGTGGAAACTTGGAAGATTTACAGAATTTAAATCAAGAAAGAATTACAATCTTTTGAGACCTCTTGTGTTTTATAGGCTATACAACTTCACTTAATAATCTCTCCATTAACCTTAAGATTTCTGTTTGATCTAGAGTCTGTCTATTAACATGCTGAGTCTTGAATTAAAGACCAAGTATGATGGAAAATAGAGCCAAAAAAGAAGTCTCATTACAAATACTTTTCTTCAAGCAGAGTTAGGCTAACTAGATTATTTTTCAACCTCTATTTCCCCTCACCGTGTCATGTCCCCTGAGGTTCATGTGCTGGTAAAGTATCACATTAACTATATTCCAAAGGAATAAATTACTAGCTTGTCTGTAACTTAAATACATAAAATATTTTCTGTTTGAGATAAATAGATAAGGCCTGGTAAACCCTAAGTTAGCTGTGTGCTCTGTTGCCAACAGCATACATTAGTATATGCTGTTGATAACTGAGGACATTAATTTTTTAAGAGTTTACAGGGGCTCTTTAAATATTGTTAACAATTCAGTTACTCATAGACTGCCTCAATTTGGACTAGAATTGCTTGCACCTAACAAAATGGTATCTGCCCCTTCACAATGAATCCAATAGTCCCTTTCATCCCTCAGCCTGACTTCAGTTAACAATTGGTATCAGGTGCTTCAGCAAAGGTAGAAATCGTCTTTCAAGGACTATATCACTATATGGCTGCAGGAGAAATTTGTCTGCAGCCTTGGGGCAGTGGCTGGTTCTTATTCCGAAGCGTGAAAGCTTACCTCCGTTACTCAATTTTATCCTGGCTGGCGTAAAGGCACATAAAATTCATATAAATATCTATTTTTAAATCTTGCAAAGTTCCCATCCAGAGCCAATGAATTCCACAAGTAATTATGAATTATTTTTAAAAGAATCTTAGCTTTATCATAGCATGAAGGAAAAACAGTAAAACTAATAACTACAGCTCTACTAGATCCTGAAATTGGACAAGGGAAGATTTACTGATATGAATATAAAAATATCCAGAAGTAGGAATGCCTTCCAGAACTTGTGTGAGGTGCTGCCTAAAGTGTGTGCTCCTCGCCAAAGTGATAACAATCTAAGGATAAGCAGGATGTGAGAGGCGAGAAGACATATATACAGACACATATTTGAAACAATTACAAAAGTCAGTAAGTAATCAGAGTTTTTATAATTTATAAATAATTCTTTCTCAATTTCACTATTAAAAATTTCTTGATTTATTTTAGATATCATGTTAGCAGGGAGTCTTCAGTTGCAATCTGGTGAGAGAGGTGAAGGAGTATGCAGATAAATACCTCACAGAGAGAATCGTGGCTGTAACGTGTACAACACATTTCAAGACTGAGGACAAGACCAGATTAAATCCTATCAGAGAGGCTCAAAATCTTTGGTAATTTTGGAAAAACACACCCCTCTTGTCCCTGTTCCCCACCCCTCCCACTTCCCCCCTCTGCCACGCACACACAGTTTGCCTGTGGGATTTTTCCGCTCATTGGCCACTGCTCAATGCACCAGATTAAGCAGCTTAGCTATGGACAGGAGAAATTATTTGCAGTCATCAGTCACCCAGTTACAAACTTCTGCACTGTAACTATAGAAAACTTTTGAGCTTGATCTATAGAGGCTATGCTGAGCTAAAAATGAACTTAAATTTCTGTTAAACAATCATAGTGCTGTTTCTAAACCACAACTTAACTTTCCCTTTCAAACTCTTAACACTTAATTTCCTGAATAGTTTCTCAGGAGGAACTTGAACATTTCAGAAGCCCCAAGAAATATTTCCTACTATTTTTCCAATATAGTCTACCTTTTTCTTTCTACCAGTTCCTTGTAAAAGATTACACAGGAAACCTCTGGGAAATACGAATGAGCTAATAGTGAGAGGGGTTTACCTGGGAATTTTCTCTGAAAACTTTCACAAATGTTGTCAAGCCTGCTGTATTATTATGGAATGTTTCATCTCCTCCTTCGGTAATGTCTTAAATTCAGGGGACAGAGAAGAGGTGAAATCATCACAGATAGAGGATGAGGGGGGAAACTGTAGTGCTGCTTGAGATAGCTGCTGCAGCAGCAGCAATCATGACCGTGGGACTCCATTAAGGAAGTGAGAGAAGCAGAGAGACCATAAACGAGGTAAGTGAGAGGCCTGTAAAGTATCTGAGGATCCATTCAAAGTAACTGGGGAAAAAAGCCAAAGAAACCAAATAGGAGATGAAAGAGTAAAAAACTAATTTTAATGCAAGTGAGGAGAGAGTCAGAATGAGAGTAACAGTTTTCAATGTAAAAAAAAAAAAAAAGAGGAAAACCGAAATTTTGAGGAAGAAAAAGAAAAAAACCTGAAGTGTAACTCACATGGCAGCTAAATTGGCCCTCAGCAGTATGTGGAGATTACGTACCTTTTTCAAGTACAAGAGTGAAAGGTAAGAGACTGGCAACATGAACAGAAGGAAATGGGTGGATGTAACAGGAAAAAAAATCCACTGTACTGTAGATAGTTTCATCTTGCAATAATAAAAAAACCCATCTGATGTGTTTGACTGTTGCTGAACTTCACAATGGCTGTTACATTTATTAAGAAACTTGTGCTTCACTTAGCCTTCATGGAGCTAGAAAACCATATAGTTAGCATCAAAATTGTAATGAGTGGTTTGGGATAGGCCACAGTCCTTCATGAATATATAACTAATTAAAACTGTATGTTCTTCATTCTCTGTTACTTATTGAAGGAAAACAGGAAAACAGCACAAAGATCAGGTCTATTCTTAAGTCCTTCAGGCAAAAGTCACATCAAAATAAGGTTAGTGAAATAACTTACCCAGCTTGCTGCTCTTCTGTCCTATTTCTTCAAGAAATCAAGCCACGGTGCCTGTAAATCTGTGATGTAGTTTCAGGAAAATATTAATGACAATAGTTAGAAGAACTCCGGGTTAAATGTTATACTTTAAAGATAGGCCACAGGGGAGCTCTTCTGGATGAATTCAGAAAGGCTCTCAAAGCACACCACAAGTTTATTTATCAAAAGGAAGAAAACACTTCTATCTGAAATACCAGTTCCATCACATAAAAAAAGCATGGTGGAAGTGTTGAAAACATTAATGTAACAGTGTTCTTTAAAACTCTGCATGTGACAACAATTAAAATGTTCTTCTTTCAGAATACATCTGCTCAACTGCTGGGATTTTTTACTGTAAATACTTCCAGAAAGAGACTATCAGAGCATTTCAATAAACAACCCTAAGCTTTGACCACTTGTTACAGTACGCTTTTGAGCTTTGTGGTTGGACTATATAGATGATTTCTTCTGCTTACTTATTTCATGAAAAACCATGCTACTCTTTCTAAACAGAGGACAAGTGCACCTCCACTGAGGCCCACCTCAATGTTAGTTTACAGATCAGCTGTCTGTACTACAGATGTCCTATGAAATTAGTGCCTGTATAGAGCTTAAAACATTGGTTCTGACCTAGCAAATCCTAAACAGACTAATAATTTCTCCCCATAGAAGCCACTCCTGTCTCTGTCTCAACTGCATGTTGACCATTTCAGCTGAGAATCCATCTGCATTGCAATTGTTTTTCTTGCAACGCTGTAAAATATCTCAAGTTTATTGTCTTGTGTAACACACACTTCTTCAGTGGGCTTCTGGCAAGCACTGCAGCACACAAGATCAAGACCCGGGATTTCTAGAAGACTACATACTCTATTTTTAATATATAAATTTCAGAATTCAATAGGTTATACAAAAAACAAAGATAACTGCTGGGATTTTGCAGAAAACCACTGAGGAGGGAACATTGCTGGCACTTAGACCAGAAAAAAAAATCATCTTAAAGTTATCCATACAAATAAATGATGAATAATAACAACAGTTAGACACAGTACACACAAGTCACCAGGCTGAATGTATAGAAAATAAGTGTTATTGCACTGATCTCTGCATGACATTGATCAAATTGTTAGCATCAACAAGGTAAATGCAGAAATATAATGCTTCAAATATTCATAGACTCACATGAAGGGTAGGAGTTGGAAGAGACCTTTAGAGATCATCTAGTTCAACTCTCCTGCACAAGACGGTCTACCCAGATCAAGTCGCACAGGAATGTGTCCAGGTGGGTTTTGAAGACCTCCAGAGGAGACTCCACATCCTCCCTGGGCAGCCTGTGCCAGGGCTCCTTCACCCTCACAGTAAAATAGTTTTTCCTCATGTTTAAATGGAACTTTTTGTGTTCCAGCTTCATCCCATTACCCCATTAGAAAAAAGGGATGCCCCAATCTCCTGACAACCACCATTTATATACTTGTAAATATGAATGAGATCTCTCCT
>WBNH01004109.1:0-118872 GCA_013401255.1 Urocolius indicus | reverse complement strand
CGGCGCCGCCGCCGCCGCCGCCGCCGCCGCCCCCGCGGGGGCCGGGACTGAATGCGCCGCGGCGCCGAGACGCGGCCCCGAGGAGAGGGCGAGGGAGCGGGAGCGGTGCCGGCCGCGGCGCACGATGTGGGTGCCGCTGCTGGCGTGTCTCACCGCGGGGATCGTCTCCGTGCCCAAGTGCCAGCGCGGCCCCGGACCCCTCCTGGGGGCGGCCCGGCTGCTGGCGGCTGTGCCGGGACTCTGCCAGCGCCGTAAGTTGCCGAGCCCCTCGGGCTGCTCGCCGTGCTCCGCGGCTGGTTGGGGCCGGGGGTGGGTTCTTGACGCGGGGGGAAGGCGCGCTCAGGCTCGGCGGCTGCCCTCGGGGCACAGCCCCGACGTCTCGGGCACGCGCTGCCCCGGCCGGCTGGCGGCCGGCGGCTCCCTCCGGGCAGAGCTGGGACGGCTCGCTGCCTCGAGAATGCTAATGCGAGCTCGTGATTTACTTTGCCCGTCCTGGGGAAGACCGGCCGCTCCGCCGGGAGCGTGGGGAACCCGCAGGGTGTGTGTCGCTCCGGGGTGCTGGGGTTCCTGAAGTGCCCGGTCACCCTCTTCGAGCCTCCTGGGAGCGGCACGCGGCTCCGAGGCGTCACGAACTGCGGATGGAGAGCTCCTGGGGGTGAAAATGCTCGTTCTTACAACGTTTATGTGGCATGTAGTGACCGGGTTTTAAATGGAGAGAGTTACGGGGAAACAGTCTTCTCTTTGCCTTGAGGTAATGTATATGCTGACAGTTCCCTGGTAGTTGTGGAACTGATGGTGGCAAAGGCTCTGGTAAATGTGAATGACCTCTCAAATTCTGGAAGGGCTTCCCAAACCCCCTGGCATGAGTTTTGATGTGTGCAGGCTGAGAAGTGTCTGTGCAACTGTACCTTAACAGTAGTTCCCAGACAGAGCTAACAGGTTAGTCAAGAATTTCACAAAGAATCTTCTTTAACTAGTAGTCAGAAAAGCAGATCAAATTTTCAGTCACCTTTTTTCTTTTTTATTCCCCCTTGTGGAATAAATATTCCCAGTTTAAGCCTGGAGTTAATTTTAAATATTAACATGTAACCTCTTAAAAGTAAAATTTATAATGGTAACAATGTATTTTAAGTTGCTTAGTGCATGCGTGACAAATTCATGCCTGGTTCAGTTTGGATTTGCCCAGTGCTGTTAAAAGTGATGGACAAATTCGTTGACTTCCATAATTTATTTTGCTCTTTTGGCTTCATATTTTGAATTAAAACCCAAACTAAATGTCAATAGGAAGAATAAAATACAATATTATTAAATTTCTTAATAAACATTACATCTTGTATTTAGTATCCCAAATTCTTTCTTATGCAGTGTAATTGAATTGAAAGGCTAATTGAAACTTTATGGCAAGGATAGCTCTGTGCCTCAGTGCAGTATTGTGCTTGCTCATGACTGTAACATCCGTGTACATGCTAGTGCAAATAATGCTTCGGAACAGAATGCCACAGGGAAAGACTGTGCATGGGGCTTTTGTGCCAAAGGATACTTGCTCTCTTTGTTGTGCTTGATAGTCAAAATATACATGGGTGATACATCATGGGTTATGTGTTTATTGTGACAATAGCTCCCACGTTGTGCAGACTGTAGCTCAGACCTTGTTTTTTCCTCTTCATTTGAAACCTCTACTAATTTGTGAAAGCTGAAAATCGCACTGAATTCTTTCCTTCATGCATAATCACTTTACAGACTAGAGCCACAGTTGAAGCAAGAAGAGTACTTTGGTTTGTTTTTCTGTGAATGAACACATGAAATTTTTCATTATTATTGTTGTTGTTGTGTACTTTTTACTTTTAGTTGTGATAGCTCTATCAGCCAGCGCAGCACCACCTGGATTCTTTGGACTTCTGCAGGCAGCTCTGAAGGAGACTCTGGCCAGCTGCTCCATGTACAGCTACTTGGCAGCCCAGCTTTGTTGAAGCAACCACTCCTCTTTGCTTCTGCCTTGACAGTACTGTGCTTGGAGAAGGGCATTGTGCTGTTCCCATGCCATGAGCAAGTTCAGTTTATATGTATGCAGAGTTGTCAGAACCTGCATGTCTGTGGCATTGAATATCCAGATCTAAGAGAAACTGGAATTAATATTAAATGTACATGGAACTCAAGTTTATTAATTCTTTTTGGAGCATTTGTGACTTTTCTAATTGAAAAATGAGCAGTTTTATACTACCTGAGATGTTAGTTCTGCAAACTACAGTTTCAATTGTGAGTTACTGCTTGGAGATAAGTAAAGGCAGAATTTGGCCCCAGCTTTGGAGTTATGAGGAGCATAAAAAGAAATCTCACACACTGTAAAGTTGCAAGCCTCAAATTAAAGGTTCTGTAAGCTCAGATAAAAAGGTTAGTGTTACTGCTTTCTACAAAGGGTCTCTTGTTCAGGAAGTCTCACCAAAGGAAATTTGCAGTTCACTAAGCCAACTGAAACAAATACCTGACATAAGAAAGGAGCAAGGTCCGTAGCATTTTCTACAGATCCCAAAATTGTGTTTGAATACTGAAACCTGACAGACTCCTAAAGATGTAAGCCAGTAAACTGAATAAAAGCTGGATTCTCCAGCAAAAGCACGTGCATGCATTGTGTTAACTAGTTGTGTTAAGTGCTCACTTTAGTGGAGACAGCTCCCTTGCCTTGTTCAGAAACTAAACTGTTGAAGCTTTTATTTTTTATGTGCTATGTAAGCACATGGAATATATGCAGGGCATAAAGACTGAGGAATGGCAGATTGGTCAAGGATAACAGGGGACATCGATTCAGATTTCATCAGTGTCTCAAAAAATAATGTGTTTTAAAATTTGAAAACTAAGGTATCTGGTGCTTCCAGAACTACCTACATAGTCATTCCTGTATGAAGCTCAAGTAAAGAGAGTTTTTCTTCTGATGTGCGCATAGGGGTGGCATGGCCTGAAAATCTTTATCCCTGATTTAAGAGTTGGAGAACAAACACAACAGTTCTGATACATAGCAATGGATGACAAATCTCTTGGCCCTTTAAAAGTTGGTATTTTCAGTCTTCTTTAGTGTGTCATTCAGAAAGACCAGTTACATATTTTAGGAAAGCAGAGGATCTGTGCTCATTGCAGGGACAACTATTAATTGATTTATTCCAATAGCATGACTTCTCATGTCAAATAGATTCGTTAATGTTTTCTCATCTGGGTCTTTGATGTTTTGCCCATCTTGTCATATCAGATTCTCAAGAGAGTTCACTCTAATTGAAAAGTTTTGTAGATCATTACAGTGTTACTTCTCAAAGGACTAGGAAAAGTCATTCAAACCACCCATGGAAGAACCGTTTTTGAAGAGAGTGGTCAGGAAATGTCCCTGCACACACACACACAAGTCTGAAATAAATGATAGCTTTAACTACAGTCTATTTGTTGATTTCTCTGCTGTACTGGCCCACTTTCTTCTGGGGCTCAGTGCAAGAAAGCATGTTGTATAGAGGGTACTCAGCACTGAGAGAGTTCTAATTTTCCTAAGGCTTAAAACAGTCCAAAACCACTTTTTTAATTTCCTGAGTCTGCATGGGTGATCTGCTCTCTAAGGGTATTGTACCATCTTTGGAAAGCCAACCTGAGTGTTTGAGAGAGCTGTAGTTGCAGTTCTGAGGAGCAGTAAGGGGGAAGTTTGCTCATCTACACATTGCCCAAGAAGCATATTGTGCCCATGGCATGCATAAATTTGTTTTGCAAATTGTACATTTCTCATAGTCTGTTGCAATTTCATGTCTCTCCAAGCATTTTATGTGGTAGATTTTTTTTTAATTTATATTTTTTTGCAAGTTGAATGATAGTGGTGGTTACACGTACAGGATTTACAATATAGATATTTGAGGTGGGCTAAGACTGGGGAAAAAAAGAGGAGATGGGCAGTTCATCAATTACAAGAACAATAACCATACTCTTGGTGCTCTGAGAAGGTTGCCCCTTATGTCATTTATGACATGATGGTGCTGAAGGAAGTTTTGACAGCAGCCTGAAGATTGCATACAGGAGGAATACTCTGTATAGCAGTTTGAAGAAGAAGTAGCTTCTTTTCTGGTCCTTAAACTTTAAAGGGCTGGAACTGCAACTGAGTAAGCATAAACTATACCCCATTAGTCAAGAGGCCTGAATGAATACATTTACTTTCCATTAAAGTACTAAGTTTATGTTCCCAGAGCATCAGAAAGATGTCAGAATGGGAGCTTTATGTAAGCTTAAGAAAAACTTAATCAAATAAGCCCTTACCTGGTGCTATGTTCAACAAGAGGACATTAAAACCTCAGATTACAATCTCTCTCATACTTCACAAACTGAATAAATATTAGTAATATTTTTTCAAGTCCCTAGAAAGAGTTCATGGTGACATGTCTGTGTGTATCATGTTTTGAATTTGGGACAATTTGTTTTGGTTCTAATCTACAGTAGGAGATATAAGAAGGGAAACGTAAGATACTATGTTTGCAAACTGTGAGTTGACATGGGCTGCTGATATTAATCAAGACTTCTTCAGATAGTCAGATTTATCATAATTATTTTTGGAAGTAAGTCCTTAGTTAGAAGCTAGGGATCTCACTTCTTCAAAATAGGCTTGACATAAGAAATATTAGTCTTATTATACAAACACTACATACATGATTTATATTATCATTATCATCGATGTACGTTTTTAAAACTGCACATGGCAAAACCACATCTTTTCAGGATCAGGATAGGTGTGTCTTAGGCGGTGATAGGGATTTAAAGAATTCTATCAGGGTAAGAAGGACAAGTGAAATGGTTTTCTGTACTGAGCTTTAAAGTTTGCTCAGTGTTCTTAAAACATATTAATGATACTGTAATCACATATTCTGTTTTCAAGAGTCATATATATGAACTATCTTGTGGTTTTACTGTAACTAGTAGTACAGATGTCCTAATACGAGTCTAGCTTGTGAAGTTGAACATATTAAAAACAAAACTCTGGAGAATCACATCTGTTCCTGGATGTTAATAAACTTTTTGCGGTTTTTAAATCAGTTTCTTAAGACCTTGGTGTTTCTCTTTCTGTGTACGTCCTTGCCAGCAAAATCTGTCTTCAAAGCTCCTATATGTCCATTACTAATTGCTGACTTCTTTCTAACCTCTGGAAAGATGTAATACTTCTTTCTGACCTGCAAAAATAGGCATAATTTATCATGGACAAAGTAGGATATGGTCTGTTATTCTTTGGTAGGCACTTGCACTTTATTAAAAGATTATTTTTTTTTTTTTTACTTTAGCAGTTTACAGAAATGGAATTCGGCTATTTAGCTTAGCTTTGGGGAAGGAAGTAGGGCTCTAATGAATTAGTTCACTGTCCACTGTAATGGAACCTTTCTTCAAGAAGAAAAGTAAGCTTCTTGCCAGCCATTCAGGATTCTCCCTTGTTCTGATGGCAGAACAAGAATAATCCCTTGAGCAAAATGTTTCAGGATGATCGGAATTTACAGCATTAGAAAGCTGCCAAAAAGGCAACTTCTGGCTCAGGCTATATTAGCCTAAATTCAAAAGTTTGCAAAGCTCATAATTGACTTTTTTCTTCATATGTTTCTATGCTTCCCATGACTTCATTTTCATATGCCTGCAGTGATTTCTGCCTGCTGTTAACCACGGTGACTGTAATGAGTCTAAAGTACTTATTAAAAGATAATAAGACAGATTTTAACAATAATTACGGTGGGGGAGGAAATTTCTGTGGCTTCAGGCAGGTGAAAAGATGTTTCTGGATGCTGGATCTTTATTTTTCTTCAAGCTCCTTCTCTGCCCACTGACTTGGGAGTTGTTAGCAGCAGTATTTCACTGGGTTCGTATCTTGAAAACTGAAGTATTTTTGGTATTTTGCTATTGTTATAGCTGTGTTATGAATACAACTGCATGATGTATGGTGGCATCACGAAAGTAGGCCAAGTCTGATTAAACCAATAACTACCCTTTCCAAAATAAATTCCATTCCTTCTCGATGTTGAAGAGAATTATTGCATTTTTTCTACTGTACTTGAGTGCAATTTATTTCCATTTCTCTTCTGCAAGGTGACAGAGGTTAGTACTGTGCTGAGGACAACTTGCTTCTCTCAGATGGAAGCTTCTTGCTGGAAAGCTCAACTAAGATGCCATTTTGTAGAAATAGGACTTCCAGGAAGTAAGAAAAATTGAGACAACTTACACTCTGGCATGAATGATGTGGAATTACCTAAATAAAGCTAGTAACATCAGCAAGCATGCTCTTTCCATCTAAACAACACTGTTGAGTTGCATTTTGCTGTAAAAAATGTAGCATTACTTCACAACATTAAATAAACCACTACCTGTTTAAAGTCTTGAGTTTGCCTGTTCAAAGATTGTTCTGTACAGGGCATTTAAACTGTGCCTGCAGAGGATACACATTTGTGAATATTTATTTGCAGAAGCTTGCATTTAAATTGTATGTGTGCACGAGTAGTTACAGTTAGTATGTGAGGAGTCTGTATATTTTATAGCTTTTAGTCATGTTTTGTGTAATCTTCACCCCAAATTATAAAAACCTATCAGGTTTATATAAACCTAAAATGGAGACTGGCCAGTGTCTGTTTCTAGTCAGGTATGGTTGGGTTTTTGGTTTGTGAACAATGTATATGTCTCCTATTTGAGAATAGGAGTATTTTTCAGTATTCTCTTAGATCTTTGTGTTCATTTATTTTTTATCTATATTCAGAAAAGCACTGTATTTTAACTGACCTTTGAAGAACTTTTAATTCAGCTGTTAATCATCAAATGGGAACTAAAGAATCTTTTGTGCTGTGTTATCACACAATTAAAGTATGACATCTAAATATCTCTGCATTCAATGAGCATAAAAGTAACAAAAATAATTTAAAAGAAAATCCTCAAAAGATTTTACCACATTCCATTTGTCTCAGGGCAAGTAACCATATTTGGAGTTTGAAAACCCTATTGAAAAGCAAATTACTGAAATGACAAATACCAAATGCTTTCTATTCCAGAAGGCAATACATTTTTTTAAATTATCCTGCTGAATAAAAGTTCCTTCTGAGGTTGTGCATGGTATATTACAAGTCCTTAAGTCCTCTCTGATACCAGTCTTAGCTTGTATTTAATATTCTTGAGGTTTTTTTCATTGTGAGTGCAAACTATGTTATGTGTTTAACATTTTCTTTTAACCCTGGACATCTCTTCCTAAAATATACATCTGCACAGTTTTTCATTCAGGGCTTTGGAGTTGTTTCGGGAAGCACTTCTGTAGAAGCACAATCTGATTATCATTTTGTGTTCACAGTTGAGATATTTGTTCTGTTAGTTTTTCAGCTTTGAGATTTACAGCTTGAAATGCAGAATAGGTTTGTTCTAACTCACAATGTATGCAGATAAAGTAAGCAAATTGAGCTGTTTGCATTGCTATGGACTAAGAACCTGTGGGTCAGATGATCTGTGGTGACGTTCCCTGGGAAGAAATAGCTCTGAGCTGTTGCCCATCTTCTGCTCTGCTTCTGGGTTTGTGAGTGAAGGTGCAGTGCCAGGAAAAGGTAGTGCTTTTACAGGGCAGAAAGCAACAATTTGGTGAAGACAAGATATGCAATAGACTGGTAGATTAGGGAAGTGACTTAGGGTTGAGGGCCTGGTTTGAGGAGGTGGAGCTACGGAAAGTGGTGGGATAAGCAGCTAGGGCTTGTCTTTTATTCAAGGTTGAATAACTTCTAGCAGTGCTTGCTATTACACAAGAATTGCATTAGCACTGAAATACAGCAGTAGCCATTCCAGGCTTTGCTTGAGCAGCATGACTGTATCCAAGCCAACCAACTCCAAGGGAGCTTCTAGCAGCTAGAAATTGCTAAAGTAGAATGGTTCCTATGCCCATATTCCATCCTAGGAAACGAGGGAATTGACACAGCTCCACACATCCTGAAGTTCCCTCTAAATCAAGAGATTAAATTAAAAAGATTTAAGCTCTCTGGTTCCATATGCTTTGGATTTTTATTGCTGCAAAGCTGCCCAATCAGGACAATTAAACCTGTGCCATAAAAGCTAATGGCTGTGGGAAATTATTCTCTTCTAATGATATAATCACAGTAAATTTTCCTGTATGTTTTTATTTGCAAGAGACAGAATTGGTTGGTTTCTGAAACCAAATAGTCTTTCACTCATTGTTTGCAAGTATGGATTGCATCAACAAATAACTGTCTCCCATAGAAGCAGGAAGTTTCATAGAAAGAGGAGGCTGCAAGTAAAGTTGGCAGATAAACAAAAATTGTGTTGTGAAAAATTTCAAGGTTGCATTGCTTGTTTTCATTCTGTATTGCAGCTTGAGAACAAAGTCAGTCTGGAGTAGCCAATAGCTCTGTCTCTCACAGTCAAGGTCATGTTCGAGGCTGTGGTTTGAGTGCTGTTTGTGAGTCCTAACTGCTATACCAGTAGCTGTTTTGGTTGGTACCTTTTCCAAAATGCTACTGTATGTATGTCTCTGACAAAATAAAAAGATCCTCTAAATTGATACATGAAAAAATTTAGTTCACATGCATCTACGAGCCTTCTGTTAAGTTTTCCTCTTGAATGATGTACAACAGAGAGATGTGGCTAAGACAGACACATGTATGCCCAGAGAGATGTCAGGAGTCCCTCCTTGAAGCCTGCTGTCTCTGTCATTTCCCAATTATGGAAGTGTCCTTACACTGCTTGGGAACTCTATCTCCATATGTCATTATGCAGCAGACGTGATACAGTTGCTGACCTCTAGCATCAACTACAACTGTCCTTTTCTTCCAGAGCTTTCCTAATGCTGTCTCAATACAAGATCTCCCCTTTTCCTCTTCCCCATTTGCCTTTGCCTTGTTCAGCTGATATCTAGTAGTTCTCTTAAGTCATGTTATTTAGAGTTTGCATAATGTTCAAAGAAGGACAATCTTGGTTATTTTGCTGGATAGTTTTCAAAGGCATGAATTCTCATACAATCAAAGAATTGCACAATCGTTTAGGTTGGGAAAAAGCCTTTAAGATCACGAAGTCCAACCATTAACCTAGCACTCCCATATCCACTACTAAACCACGTCCCTAAGCAGTATGTCTACGTGTCTTTTAATGTCCCTCCAGGGATGGTGACAGTGCAGCAAAGTGCTGCATTACATTGCATTTTGATGGCCTTTTATATCATTCATGTCACTGTCAGAAATGTCCCTCGTGTTCAATAGGCTACTGTGTGCATATGCTCATTTGGAAACCCCCAGAGTCTCAAGGGGATATTGGCAGAGTTAGGAATGGAAGCCTGTATCAGTCATCAAGACTTGTTTGCTTGTGATGCTTTTCACTTAATTTATCCCAATATGCATGTGTACTTTTTATTTATGCCTTATATCTTTTATCTTCTCTGTAACCACATTATGCTTTATCTTTCAGTATACTCCATTTTTCTTTTTAGGAACACTTTAACTTTTGACTTTGTAAATATTTCTCTTTAATAATTATTTTTACTCAGTTGCCACATTTACATAAGTTTTTTTTCTAGGGCTCAAGATTTAACAATGTCAGTCGTGTTTATGCACCTTTCTTTTACACATGTCATTTTTCTTAGCAAACACACATCTGTCTTACCTGCTGAGCTCCAGTTTACTACTGCTTCTCTAGGTGGTAAAGGATATTTTAAAATCAGCATGCAGCTTAGCTCTTGTCTGAATAGTGAAACTAAAGTGGGCAACTATTAATAGAGAAGTGAAACCAATTAACAAATCTAGTATGCAATAGGAAAAAAAATAAGGAAGAGAAGAAAAGCTGTTATTTTTTCTTCAAATAATCCTAGGAATTTATTATAAGACATAATAGATGTACAGTTTTCAAGTTGAAATCTCCTTTTCTGGGCAGGGGTGAGAACCTCTTAAAGCAGATTCTGAGGTGCACCTTGTAACCCTTTTGAAAAAAAAAGGTAAAAGTGCATCTTTAAAACATGGCATTGTTCACAAAAGGTCAAGAGAATTATTGCTTGTTTGGAAAAGGGGGAGGCAAGAATGACCGACAGGACCCTAATTCCAGGATTAGGTTTTAGGATAGGCAGTTAAAGCACAGGCACTCATTTTTTCCTTTAATCTGAGCAAGTAAGCATCAGACACAATAATCATGGGAAAAAAATCCATCTCTAACATTTTTACAATGCTTTTCATTGTATCTGCACATTCAGCCAAAGTAAATTGAAAAGCTGTGTTAGCTGGTACCGCCTGTGGTCTCTGCAGGAGTCATATTTAGCTCCTAAAGGGACAGAGAAAGGTGAAGATAGCTGCAATACTCTGCATAAAAGCTTCAACTTTCCTCAGAAGTAATGTTACATAGAAGTTGTTGGAGGCCACATTATCTGTGGAAATGGACAGCCTGGGTGATTGCTACTCTAGAACAAGACTAGTTACAGAATTTAAGGAGGAGAGTTCTGTAGAGGCTAAATAATTTCATGTCTTCTTGCCTTAAGTAGTGTTCAACAATCTGAGAACCATGATCAGGGAATATAAGCTGCTAGTTATATTTTGGCTTTCTCTTTTAAGAAAGTAAATAGTACACCCTCCTAAAACAGCACAAACATGTACCAACAGTGAAGTTGTTATAAATTTGAATTCTTGGCTGTACTTGAACAAAGTGCTGTCTGTTTAACATCTTCTCTCAAATGCCAGTGTACGTTATTGTTATTCCATCTCTGAGATAAATACCATGATCATAGTGAAGTTATTTTCATAATAGGGAAGCCAGATATGATTATAGCATAAATTATATTTGTCTTGCCTTGATCCTTCTTGTTGCTGAGAGTTTAGGCTTGCCATACCTGTAATCACTGTAAATTGCTGCAGTTGTTGGAGCATGGCTATATTTTGTGAAGCAGGATGGAAAAGTGCAGTTTAACCTGCTGCACTCACTTTTTATTATGTACATATGGCTGTTCAGTTCCCAGCACAAAATTTGGCCCTTGTTGAAAATACCTTTTGGCATACATCAGATAGAACTAAGCCAGTAGAAACTTGCCCTTAGCTTTGGCTGAACAGTAACTCAGTTTTGTCTGGACTCTGTTTTTGGTGAAGTGGCAGGAAAATCTCAATTCTTTTTTTCAGCCAACTCATTGCAAAATGTTTCTTGCTTTAGCATATGACTTCTAGAAGAAACTGAAAGGTTTATACTAAATCAGTTATGGCTTTAGAGTAGGCTTATAACTAAATATTTGGTGAATGAAGGCATGCCCATAAATGTTACTGCAATAAGGGACTATGTACTTGGGAACTACAGTAGTGGTATAGCCAGAATGTGTCTCAGGCCTTCTTCAAGTTTATAGTTTATCTTTAATCCAAAAAAATCAGCTTTTTAGCCAATAGTACCAAGGTTATCAATTGCCAATCCATGACTTCATGTTGTGAAAATGGGCCTCTTGAGACTGGAGAGTTAACAGCAAGAAGATATGCATCCAGGAACACTGTATATCTCATTTCTTAAAGCATTTGTTCTGCCACAATCACACTGAAAACACAAAGTGCATTTTAAGACCTTTTCTTGTGCCTTAGTGGTTTAGAAAGCCATACTGTCCCCCTCCCCCCATTATTTTACCACATAATTTGTATTAATAAACCAAATCAAGCTTCAGTAGGTTCAGTACCTAAACTAACCGTACAAAAAAAAAAATAAAAAGAAAGAAAAAGAACAATTACTTTTCAGTCACTTTTTTTGGTGCATCTGGAAATATGGTACAGTTGTTCCAGACATAGACACATACTATTGTGGGGTTTTTTTTCAGTGCACATTACAGCAAGACATTAATTTTTTGTTACTTGGTCAATAGCAGTAATTTCTGAGTCTCCCTTCAAACTATTTTGATAGGATGATGCATACATTATCACAATGGACCAATTAAGACATGTAGCTTTTCCAATGTGAAGCAATTAATTTTATTTTGTTTTGACTATATTTTCTAATATCCCATGCTGAATATGCCACCAAGCAGTGTTGTTAAACAGCACTACTATTGTGCTGTGCATGAGGAGTCAACGTGCCTTCCTCATAGCTCTTTGCAGGTGAGTTCTGTGTCGTGCAGAGGCACACTGATCTGCAAGAGCCTTGTGCTGAAAGTTCTGAAAGGATGCGCTAATGCTGACATTCAAGTTCAGCTGACCAAGTCCCATGAAAAAGCTGTATCTTCTTCTCAATTCCAACTGCTGAAGTTTCATAGCAGAGAGTAGTAACTTAAGCAGTGACCTTTATAATAAAGCTTTGAAAGGAGTTTAAAGGGCTTTTCAGGTAAACCTATTAGTAGGTACAATTTTTGCAGTTGTTAGTGCAGAATTATGTGTTCAATCTCTGACATGCATAATGTTGGATAAATTTTATTCACTTCTGAAAGAAAAAAAAAAATCTGCCACTTCTGGGAAACTGTTCATTCCATAAAATGCCAAGGGGAAATATTTATAGAAGGTGAGAAAATATTTTGAGTTCCATACAGAGTGAATAATGAATAACTCAGTCAGTTGTAAATGACTTAAAAGGAAAATGTCTATGAGAGATAAGGTACCTGATAGATATTTTCTGTTAGGCACTAAATCAGCAAGGTACATGCCAAAGATAAACTTTCACTTCAAAATTATTCTAAATTGGGATCTTAAAAGTTTGGCCTTGAGAATGGAGTTTATGCAATCTGTACATAGAGTTCTAGATCGTAGATTAAAAAAAATACTCTATTCCCTCACGAGGCTGCCTTTATTCTGTTTTACTTCTGTTTGGATACATTGTCATCGCTCTTAATCTGGTGAAGTAATTTCTGAAATCTTGGTTTAAAATTAGGTATTTTACAATTCCCACATATCATCATAAATCATGAATGTTTGGGTTTATATTTCATTGCAGTGGAAAACAGATGTGCCACTTCAAATGCAGTGACATGCACAAAGTGTCTTGCTTTGGGTCCAGAGTGTGGATGGTGTGCTCAAGAGGTATGGCATTCTGCTTATTTATGTTTTACTTTATATTTTAGCTGCTTCTGATCTTTATAAAGATAAAAGACTCTTAAACTGTAAAAAAAGGCAAGAAAATCTTTAAATGACCCCTGGAGACAGAATCTGAGAAATCATGTGAAATAAATTTTGTTTCCAAAGGAGAAAATACAATATTTTATTTGGAAAAATGCAGTAATTTTAAATAAAGTGAGAACTTTTTAATGCATTCCATATGCTTTGTAGACAGCTTTGGCAGACTTATAGTAGCTTTGTGAGTTCAGCAGTTTTTGGCTTCAAAAGCAAAATTACCTATCAGTTATTTATATTCAGTCCCCATCGTATATCAGACCAAATCTATACATTTGTACCTATTGCACTTAACAAAAGCTTTTACTAACAGTGACGTTAAATTTATTTTCACGATATATTGTGACCCTGTCACAGATTTATTTTGAAATCTGAAACTATCTGTTTTGAGTCTTATGATGGAAGATAGATCTTAGGTAGCAAGACTTATTCTGAAATTGTTACTGCATGTGAACTGTAAGAATATGGCAATTTCTGGGTTTGCTTGCCAGCAAAAAAAATATTACAGGATTTTGGGTGAGACGGGACCATTTTAAACAGTTCAGAGAAGCAAGGTTATTTAAGGGTATCCCTGGTAAGTACAAATTCATAGGTCACATGAATTGAAGGTCACATGAAAATTATCTGTAGTAGTTTTCATTAGCAGAGAAGGAAGATAAATTCCTAGGATATGTCTGGAAAAAGAGATAAGGAATGTAAAGCACTAGTGTAACATTGTCCGACATTCTGTGTCTTGGAAAGATTAACTTAGTCTGAAACAAGTATTACAAATGCATAGAATCATAGAATGGTAAGGTTGAAGGGACCATTAGAGATCATCTATTCCAACCCCCCTGCAGAAGCAAGTCCACCTAGATCAGGTCGCATAGAGACGTGTCCAGGCGGGTCTTGAAGACCTCCAAGGAATGAGACTTTACACTTTTCCCTGGGCAGCTTGTGCCAGTGTCCTGTCACTCTCACAGCAGTTTTTTTCTTTATATGTAATGCAATAAAGGCATGGAGGACTCATTTTCCAAGAGGAGCCTTAGGGCATGTGTAGATGGCCTTAGGTCCTGTCTTACAAAGGACACAATTTTATCCAGTTACACCTGTATTTATCACAGCATAGCACTTTGCTTTCCGTTGCTATGGAGATGCAGTAGGTCTCCTTCTACATAGACACTCAGATCTGGCCAGATTTCACTTCTGCTCCATTTCTCTTGCTTTAATTTCACATGTCAATCCTGACAGTTGTTCATGGAAAGCAGGAGTATGTCAAGCTCTCCTAGACCAAGTTTTGATAGCTGGTTCACCTATGTACCTGAACATGGTTGTGGAATGGTAAAACCCATATTAGTGCAGATAGAAGTGTTACAGAGGAAAGTTAAAAGAGCAGCTTTTAGCTTACCATGCCTACTTTATATAAACAATGTTTTTAATGAGAAAATCATCCCTGAATAACACTTGTGATGCCTTGACTTGGTACCCCCACACAGTGAACTTCAGAAAATGTTACATTATCTATCAGTTGTTGCTGATAACAATAAAAGTAGTCAAGTTCTTTGTACATTTTAAAAAAATCTCCAAAAGACTGTATAAATAGCAGTATTGTAAAAATGTTATCTCTGTTCTCTATGTTAAAGAAGATTATGGAAAAAATGTATCTGAGGTAGGAAAACAAGATACACGACAGCTGAGTCTCATGTTTCAGGGGCTTTCTCTGGTCTTTTCACAGTCTGTATAACTATTCTGTAATACACGGTTGGTTGTAAGTACTTTTTGATTGTTTATTTTCCCCATCTGCCTCTGGAATATCAGAGCTTTTCTATTGTTTGATCTCCAGCTGTGGCTAGGATGGGCCAATATTTTAAAAGAGTACAAAGGATGTTGCCTTCTTTTTTTCCTTGCATGATCAAGATCATGTTAATCATCAGATTTGTGATCAGGGAGGAATTTTTCATTGGATTGTGTTAGCACAATTTTTGCAATTTTGCCCTTTCACTGCAACAAAGAGTGTGCTGCTTCTGAGATCATCCTAATGCTAGTGACTTTTGTATTTTTACAGGGGCTTTTTATGTTGGTAACATCTTAAACTGTCCAGTCTTGTACCTATGTAGCTTCCTCTTTCTGGAGATTGAGATCATGTAGTCCAGCTGATATTTGGATTTTTTGTAGGACATTGGGTAAAACTTAAATATCTGTGATGATAGAAAAATTCAGGTTAGAAAAATCTAAAGCTGACTACTGCTGCTACTTTATTGATATTAGCCTGGGTAACATTACCAGTGTCTTTCTCAGAAAACTAACCTGTTTTGATGTCATATGAATGACACTTTATTGCTATAACTTAGTCATATCATAGCACAGAACTTTTTTGTTTAGTGACTTCTCCAAAATTTGTTCTGACAGTGCAAGGTCTTTCTCATACAGAAGTTTTGTCCTTTGTAGAAAAAAGTCATTGTGCCAATTAGGTTTAGCTTCTAATTTAAATATTTTGTCATTGTCGTTGTTGAAAACATATGACTTCCTTGAGTTTTTTCTACAATTTGTGGAATTACAGTAGCCTATTTTGATGTTTCACAGACTGCTATTTTGGTTTCCTCCTTCCTTTGAAGATTTTACATTTGTTTTTTTCAGCTCAGATTGTTTTGTACTTTTTGTCTCTTATAAAACAGGATTTCATGGCCGATGCAACACAGAAGGGACGCTGTGACACTGTTTTCAACTTAATGAAAAGAGGCTGCCAATCAGATTTTGTAGAAAATCCCACAGTTCATGTCACAATACCCAGTGATCATGAAAGAAATACACAAGTGACACCAGGAAAAGTTTCAATCCAATTGCGACCAGGTTGGGTTCTCTCTAACATACTGATATTATAAGCAAATTAAACTAAATACAGTACTACTAAATACAGATATTTTGTGAAGAAACGATAACATTATATTGTAGGACTATGATGGTGTTGCTTCCATATTCAAGTACAGTTTTCAGCAAGTGTCTCTGTCAAACACAGATGAAGGTCAGAATAATGCTAGTGAAATAAGAAGAAAAGGGATTTTAGTTAGTCTTTTCTGGTTTCTGTTGTAGCTTCTTGATGCTTTTTATTTAGCCACATACACAAATAGTTTTCCTTTACATGTATATAAACTGTATTCCTTACTGGAGGTAATTTGAGTTAGAATTCCTGAATTCATCTTTTGGTAAGTGTCTTTATTATTTGGTTACTTTTAAGTGCATTGACTAGACATCTATGAAGACACCAAAGCCATTATAAAAGAAAGAACTGGATTCCTAAAGGAGACTTAAGTATTCACCACCTATCATTTAATTTATAAATACATGAGACAACTGGCCCTAATAAAATCTACAAGTCCTTTTATGGATCTGAAATTTTCTAGTATATCTATTTGCCTTCAACTAAACTCAAGTTAAATCAATGTATGTTCTATGTCTCTAAAATTACTGTACCAAACAGCAGAGGTGGAAGGTGATATAAAAGGATGCAGGGTATGTTTCAAATCACAACCTTTTTTTTTTTTTTTGGCAAACTATAGTTGGAGAAAGAAATTTCATTTAAGAGGGATCAGTCTTTGTTAGAAAGACATTAAGTGAATAGGAAAAGTGTCTTGCTGATCTTCCCCGTATAAAAGATAATTTTCTGTCAATTACAAGGTAAAAGAAGGGATCTGCGCGAGTGTAAAGCACAAAGGAACTGTGATTTTCCATGTTTATAGTAATAAAACTGAGAAAGTAACAAGAGCAATTCCTCACCTTTCTCCATTCTCCTTCCAAAGAAATTACTGGTACCCTGCTTTGTACTCAGAAGGATCTCAGGAACTGAGATGGTTCTAGAAGCATCTGTAATCACGTTTACTTCCAAAGGCATACCATATATATATAATAAATTTAACTTTGGTTTAATTAGCACTTTTCCAGTAAACAGTGAAATTAAGTTGGAGGTTGCACAGGTATTGTGAAAGTTCTTGCATCAGGGAGGCAGAAGACTGAACTTCTGAGGACTCTAGAATAATTTTTTATATATAGACATCCTGCCCGTGTTTTAATCCCCTTGGAAATACAGATATACAGCTATAGTTGTGCCTCAAAACAGAAATTTGATACAGTATAATCACTCAGGGATGTTTTTGTTTCAATACTGGGGGGTTTTGTCATTGTTTAGATATACCCACCCAAATAACCAGGATTTACGTGGGAAAACATAAAAGCTGCACTCAGCAACTCAGTGTGTGCAAACTGAACATGTTTAGATAGCTTTTATTGCAAACCTGCATAATTCTTCTAAAATGTCTCACATCCTCCTGTCTTTTGCCACATCTGCATTGTATAATACTGAATTACATTCTACATTCATCATGCAAAGAGTATCTTCTCTCATTTCTTCTGCAAAGTCACACTTTAGGTGACACAAATAAATGCATTATTGTAGCTCTGCTGCTCATACTGCTGTCACTTCACTCCTTTTTGTTGCCACTACTAAATGCTAGGCAAACAAAAATGCAGGGACTATTTTTAGTGGCTTCCAAAGCATTAACATTTTAATTACATGTGAATACATATTATGGTTCTGCAAGAGAAACAGATATTCAGCATCCTGAAATAAGAGTTCTGGTTTGTACCTGCCAAAAGACAGACATTTTTTTTTTTGGACATCAAAATGTTTTTAAGAAACAAAAACACCTCATACTGAGATTTGTCATAAAATCTTTGCAATTTACTTGACTTTTTCAAGTTGTTCTGCCTGTATGGTACACATGTAGTTTTAGACTCCTATGACAAAATATTTGCAGGATACACCTACATACATAGAAGTGTCAACCTTGAAGTGACTGACCAGAACTTGTATGCAGATTTGTGTCCTTTGTAAGTCATAATTGCTTTTTGCTATAATGTCAAAGGGACTGCATAACCAGGAATTTAAAAGAAAATGGGGAGAAGTCATATTTGTATAATAAATTGCATAGAACTCCTACAAGGAAAAAAAAGCAAGATGTTCTACAAAAGAGCTGTTTTTATGGCTTATTTTTGAACGATGCTTCAAGTTTTCATTTACTCTTGGGAGCTTTTCACATTTGTTTTTCTGTTTGCTGACAAAAACAACTTTGTGCTGAATTTGCTGCTTTTAAGAGTGACTATTCAAAAATAGTAAATAAACTTATTTGTTTCCTTTGAATCAGGAAATGAAGCAAACTTTATGTTAAAAGTTCAGCCTCTAGAGAAATACCCTGTGGATCTATATTATTTAGTTGATGTCTCAGCCTCTATGCACAACAATATAGAAAAACTAAATTCCGTTGGATTTGCTTTATCTAAAAAGATGGCGAATATTTCTCTTGATTTTCGACTTGGATTTGGATCCTATGTGGATAAAACTGTGTCACCCTATATTAGCATTCATCCAGGTAGAATCCATAACCAATGCAGGTATGTAGCTTTTGCATATTTACTGTACTGTTGATTTAATTACACAAATATGCATACTTATTTTTACAGCTCCTCAGAATCTGTTATTGTTTCATTATACTTTGATTCTCCAGCAAAGTTCCTCTGAAAATGCTAAAAATGATTATGAAATATCTGGTGATTTATTTCAGTAAGATTGTTGTTGTACCAGAAGAAAATGTGCAGTATTTTCTTTAGCGAAATAAGCCAAACAATATGTTCCTTAGAAAGATTTGAATATGCTTTGCATATAATTTTATAATCAACTGTTGTATTATTTTGCATATCTGCAGCCTAGAACTATCACGAAGTTTTATACTTTCTGATCTAGGAATTTTCTGCTTTTATTGCTGTGATACAGTTTCAGCTCATTTGCTGATCCTCTGACCTAATTCTACAGCTGTAAAATGAATGAACTCCTATTTTAAATAAGAAAAGTGTTCTAGCTTGCCTTTTTTTAACCGATGCCATGTCTTTTATATCCTGCAACACTTACATGAAGGGAGGGATCACTTCCAATATCTCCTGGAGAACATTATGCATAAATTCAAGTCTGTAGAAACTGCAGTACTTGGAAAAATCAATTTTATCTATTCATACCTACTTGGTCACAGAATCATAGAATCTTAAGGGTTGAAAGATACCTTGAAAGATCATCTAGTCTAACCCCCCTGCCAGAGCAGGACCACCTAGAGTAGTTCACACAGGAGCTCGTCCAGATGGGTTTTCAATACCTTTAGAGAAGGAGACTCAACAACCCATCTGGGCAGCCTGTTCCAGTGCCCCATCACCCTCATGGTGAAGAAATTTTTCCTTGTGTTTCTTTGGAACCTCCTGTGTTACAGCTTGTACCCGTTGCCCCTTGTCCTATCATTGGACATCACTGAGAAGAGCCTCGCTCCATCCTCCTGAAACTTCTCCTTTATGTATTTGTAAACATGAATGAGGTCACTCCTCAGTATCCTCCAAGCTAAAGAGCCCCAACTCCCTCAGCCTTTCATCATAAGGGAAATGCTCCACTCCCTGTATCATTTTTGTGGCCCTGCATTGAACTCTCTCCAGCAGCTCTCTGTCCTTCTTGAACTGAGGGGCCCAGAACTGGACACAATATTCCAGATGTGGTCTCACAAGGGCAGAGTAGAGGGGGAGGAGAACCTCTCTTGACGTCCTGCGCACAGCCCTTCTAATACAACCCAGGATGCCATTGGCCTTCTTGGCCAAGAGGGCACATTGCTGGCTCATGCTTGTTCTGCTCTCCACCCAGACCCCCAGGTTGTTTTCCTCTACACTACTCCATAAGAGTTCATTCTCCAACTTGTACTCATACCTGGGGTTATTCTTTCGCAGATGCAAGACTACACTTGCCCTTGTTGAATTTCATTGGATTTCTCCCCACCCATCCTGTTCAAGTCTTGTTGAATGGTAGCACAGCCTTCTAGTGTGTCAGCCACTCCCTCTAGTTTAGTATAATCAGCAAACTTGCTGACAGTGCCCTCTGTTCCCTCACCAAGGTCATTAATGAATCTATTGAACAGTACTGGTTCCAGCACCAATCCATGGAAAGAGGTGATCTAAAGTTATATGAAGTCTATAAGTGTCTTTTTTTTACTTCAATGGTTTTTAATTGAGCACTAGTAGTGTAATAGATATCAATCTCTATGTCTGAAATAGTCAGAGGAGATTACTCAGAATGGTCAGGACATAATTAATTCGGCCTAAAAGTATACATCTGCAAAAATATTAATCCTTACAGTATCAGTTTCTGTTCATTGACTGTAAGTTGAGTTAGGGCAGACAGGTTATAGTCCAGATGCCTACACAGTATGCAACAGAAGGTGAGATGAAACCTGCGTAGCATCTTTGAATCAAATGAGCACCTCAACGTCTGCTGTAAATTTCACTGTCCTAAATGTGTAACAGAGCAATGAACTATGTAAGTGCTGTGTCATTCAAGCTTCATCCTTTCTCCCTTTATATGTAATTTTAGAAGGGATCATTTACAACTAAAATGATACAGTAAATGGAGATGTCCATACATTTGATAATGTTACTGTCACTACTCTCAACATTAGTTTTATGTACATTTGCTTACTAACAGTGGACATAGGAACTTAAATTTTATTTTAGTTTTGATCCAGCAGCCCAAACATTGAGCTTTAAAAGGGTCTTAATGCTGCAGTGTTACAGCCTTTTCATAGGATAATGAAAAGCAAAGCTGTACTGCTCTGTAACATTCCAAAAGGAGTCATATACTCTGTGAGATCATACTATCGCTTATGTCATGTTTCTTCTCATTCTGTACAGAAATGCTACATATGCATCATTAATATGTGATCTAAATTATATTGTATACGTTTCCATAAAGTACAAGACCCCCTCTGTTCATAGTAAGTTTGAACTAATTCCCATTGAACTTGATCTCACCTGAATTTATTTTCCAAAGTGTCGTTTTTACTGTGCATATAAACATCTTCATGAGTTAGGATTTTATGCGCCGATAGGAAATATTTATGTCTCCTTCAAATGGAAAATATGGAATGTGTTAGACTTCTGTTTTGTTTTGTTTTTGTACAGTGATTATAATTTAGATTGTATGCCTCCTCACGGTTATATTCATGTGCTATCCCTGACTGACAATATAGCCGAATTCAAAAATGCAGTGAATAAACAAAAAATTTCAGGAAATATCGATACACCTGAAGGGAGTTTTGATGCAATGCTCCAAGCAGCAGTGTGCCAGGTAAGCAGCTTATCAACAAAAGGCTAAATGTTAGTTCAGACATGGATATACATGTATATATATATGGTTTGGTATGACAGTGGTCAGTGTACTGAATTCAAAATGTCAGTTCTAGGACTGAGAATAGTGAGATTTCTTCCTCCTTTTCCATTATATCTCCTTTAGCTATATGTTTCTGTTTCCCACTGAAATTTATAAAGGAGAGTATAACGAAATATTTTTAAGAATTGGTTGAAGATGTTCTTCAAAGTCTGACTTTAACCAGCCTACCCAACACAGGATGGGCAATGAAAGCAACTGCCTCGTGCTTGAACAGGCACATGTGTTTATTTAAGCCAATTATTAAAATCATTAAAGACTTCCTTGTTTTCCTGTGAGGAAACAAGGACATGCCATCTGATGTATCTTCTACTTAAGAATGCATTGTAAGAATGTTACATACCTGCTTGTGTAGATAAGGAAGACAAATTAACTTCAGTGTTATCTCAGCTCTTGAAGAACTCATATTTAAAAACAATATAAATCAACTAAAAATCAAATTTTTAATACTAAGAAAATCACATTACCATCCCTACCATACAGAAAGGGATTAAGAAGATCTGCATCAGTTGTGCCCAAGCTATAAGGTATTAAATACTAACCATTTATTTGTTCTAAAGGGCTCTTTAACGTGTTTTTTTTTCTTCAATATTTAATAGTACAAAAGAAATTCTGAAAGTTGACTGATTTATAGGTTTACCAATGCTCTATAAGATACTCTTTCTGATCCTCTTAAAGAAAGTAATTAAACTCCTGTCGAAATCACAGTCCTTTAATGTGTTTCTCATCTCTTGAGATGATGTCAGAACAATTATCTTGTCTGTCTAAACATTCTGGGTTTTTTGAGCAATAAAGTGAGTCAAGGCCAAAAAGTGATCCAAATCAAGCTAAAAATGAATAGTTTGGTCACATTTTTATTTACAGATTTTGATGAGCCATAAGACAGGTAAATAAAAGCCACTCTTCATAGACACCATGATCAGAGCTCTTATAAAAAATTATTCTTAAGCTTTGGAAAAATTCCTTAAAATTCACTGTTTCTCATTGGACACATTCCACACGTATGACATGTGAGCTCTAGAATAATAAATGCTTCCAAAACCAATAGAATGGAAATATTCATGAGCATGAGGAGGCTTTCCTGTTAACTGCATTGTGAACAAAAATGGCTGAGAATAATGTGCAATTCCTAAGGACATAATAAACCGTAATTTATATCAATGTGCACTCATTTTACCTACAGTAGAGCCTTATAACTTGCTCCATCTTGCTTTAACCAATACATACTGTTGTAAGAGGTAGCAGGTTAGGACATGAAGCTACATAAAAATTTTTGTTGCTCTGAGGTATGCAGTCTTGAGAGCAAGAAGTATCTACAGTGCTGAAGGAGAATTTGGGACTACTTAAAATATAACCTGTTGATAAATAAAATAACCCTCCTTTAGAAGAACGCTGTCAAGGATTGTCAGAAGGAGGCTAATGCCTAATATGTAAGCTGGAAAAGATGCAATATCCTTCTATACTTATTATCTGTACTGTATGAGATACTAAATCCCAATTCAGAGCTAGTAGGGAGTGAGCTTGAGAAGGGAGCTAAATCTCTCCCTGCAAAGCAAAGAAAGTAAGGTAGAGAATGAGTCACAGAGCCTAGCCAAATATGTGGACTGTAATGCAGATACACGTTTCACATGAGAAGAAAGAGCCTGGCAGTGTTAAGGGTAATGGTAGAGATGAGACAGCATTGTAGGAAGGAGGAGAAAGGAAGGAGGGAAAAGGAGGAAAATGAATTTAGTGCAGAAGATGACAGGTAAAATGGGAGGGACAATAATGAAAATATGAGATGATTTATGTGTGCCTCTAAATTTGATTTAAAGCAGCTTTTTATTACTTGCTGGGAAATAAATGATACGGAAATACAAATTGGCATCCAACACAGCTTAGATATGAATCCCACATGACTGAATTCCTGAAACACTTTAAATTCACCTTTGCAGATCACAGAATCATAGAATGGTAGGGATTGGAAGGGACTTTTAGAGATCATCTAGTCCAACTCCCCTGCAGAAGCAGGTCCACCTATATCAGGTCACATAGGAATGTGTCCAGGCAGGTCTTGAAGACCTCCAAAGAAGGAGACTCCACAACCCCTCTGGGCANGGCAGAGTAGAAGGGGAGCAGAAGTTCACATGACCTGCTGGCCACACTCTTCTTGATGCATCCCAGGATGCCATTGGCCTTCTTGGCCACGAGGACACATTGCTGGCTTATGTCTAGTTAATTACCAATCAGGACTCGCAAGTCTCTCTCTGCAGAACTACTATCCAGCAGGTCAATCCCCAGCCTGTACTGGTGCATGGGATTGTTCCTTCGCAGATGCAAGAGTCTGCCCTTGTCGTTGTTGACCCTCATGAGGTTCCTCTCCGCCCAACTCTCAAGCTGGTTGACATCCTGCAAAATGGCAGCACAGCCTACTGGGGAATCAGATACCACTTTGATATTAATCCTTTAAGATGCTGGATATATATAGTATTTTGCTCCATAATAAGGAATTTTGGAATTTACAGGTACATGAAGACACTCAGACTTCAGAGTATTCATTTGTTGATCAAATATCAGTGTCCTTTCTAGAAAGCTGTGTAAGAAAAGAAGGTTATAGAATTATGAGAATATCAAGTAAATAGGTATAAACTAAAAATAGAAGAAGGCACTAAGTGCTAATATAAATTAATGTATATTTATTGGTTCTTCTTCAATTCTTATGCGCTTTCATTTGAGTGTAATAGTGACGCACAAAATGTGGTAGCTGTTACCCAAGCCCACTATGTAATACGCAACTTCAATATACTTTAAGAGATCTTTCTTTAAAAAGCAAAGGAGGTGGTAAGAGAATCTCTAGCTTGAAGTGGTAGTTTTCAGATGCATTTCCACAGAAAATGCTTTAAATAACATGGTTTAAACTCAGCATTGATAAGCAGTGTAATATTTGAAAGTAGACTTTAACATTTATTTTTAATTTTAATATTTATTATTTTAGGAAAAAAAAAGGTAGGTACTGCTTTCTTATGCTTAATTTTATTTTCTTTGTAGAGCCATATTGGGTGGCGTAAAGAAGCAAAACGACTGCTTCTTGTGATGACAGATCAAACTTCCCATCTGGCCCTTGATAGTAAATTAGCAGGGATTGTAGTTCCGCATGATGGAAACTGTCATTTGAAAGATAACGTGTACATCAAAGCCACGAGTATGGTAAGGTATATGTCATAGATTCTACCTTTGGAGAAACATTTTAAAGCTACATAAAGAAGATTTTTAGATTGCTGTCAAAGTATTGCTTTTCTTTCAGTTATTAGAATAGCATTTTTTCAGATATGCAAGTTGTGAAATGAAGAATCAACCATGGTTTTGTCTGGGATAAAGTGTATTAGAGTCTGAGACTACAGTACACAGCAAAGGAGATGTTACCAGGTTTGGTATAGGTTTACCATCTCATAAAAAACACAAACATTAGTATTAAATTTAAGTAGGAAGTGCTTGGTGTGATATTTTGCACAAGAAGCAGCTGGTAATATGCAAGAATTGCATAATCCTGCTAATAAGGCAAAGGTAATGGTCATGGTTTATGGTCAGAAGACACATAGTTGCATTGATTGAAAAGGCTTGTTAACAGTAAAACATACAACAGCAATGAGCTAATTCAACTATGATGCACAAGAAAATATTGCTGTGCCACAAAGCTTTGCTGTGGTAGTGTAGTATTAAATACATTGGAATCTCACAGTACAAAGCCAATGTGGGGTAATTAATTTATTCAAGAATGTATCAAGTGAGGGAATAAAGAAAGGATTTTTTTTTTCCTAAGATTCATAGTTTTTAATTACTTCGGCTATTTCTTTAAATAAATATCAATCATTTCTTAAAGAGACATGAATCACTACTTCATAGCCATGTAATTACCAGAAGTCAGGCATACAAAATGTGGTGTCATTAGAGCATGTTAACAGTTTTATTGTCAGTGCTAGCTGCACTTAGTTAAAGTATATAGCCAGTGTTCATCCCAAGACAGCAATGTGCTAGTGAAGTCAGTGAGGACTACATGTAGGTTAGACTAGACCTGAATTTATTGCCAACAACTGCTGTTTACAAGTATGGTGGGGCAGCAGGGAACGGCTGCTGTATGGTGTGTGATCATGAAATAGGGGAGGTTTCTGGGAATCAGTGAGTGTTTGGGATTTAACTGTGCGGAGGAGGGAGCTGAGCGTGTGCTAGCAGGAGGGTTGTTTGGATTTCCTATTATCTAAAGTTCTTGCGTTTATATACTCCCTCTGTCACTTCTTGAATATTTCCTCACAGATGTCAAGATTATTTCTTTCCCTCTAGCCAGTGTGTTCAGTTTCAGTATTTATGCAGTGTCTCTGGGATAAAAACAATCCTTCCTTTATTCTACTTAGAGCAAATATTCCCAAAATTTTCTTTTCCCAGAGCAGAGCATAGCTACAGGTTATGATGTGTCTTTCTCTATTTTCCTTCTTTTTTTTTTTTTCCACATTTGTACTGCTATGAATGACAGGAATTTTGCTCTGCATATTAGACAATTGCTGAAGGTACAAATCTTCTGGTGTTCAGGATTCCTTTGGTAGTAGAAGTATTGTCTCAGAAAAAAAAAAAAAAAACAAAAAAAAACCCCACTATATTTTCTATTCAACTTGAGACATTAACTTCTGTTGCAAATGGAAAACCTCACCAATATCAAATTAATGCATCTCTTTTTAAGCAACTGTGATAGGTTGATGGCAGACTGAAGAAAGTGTGCTGATATTGTGGTTTATGGTCTGAAAGATCATGATTTTACTGTCCTGTATAGAATTAGATATCTCCATGATTTTGGCTAATGGTGCTGTTTATGAAATTGATTAGACTTTTTAGGCACTAAAATGAAATAACTTTGCAAGGTGCTTAGGCATATTTTGGCCCATATTTTTTTCTAGCAGCTATCCCATATCTTTTTTTCAACCAGGGAATAATACTTGTATGTGCACATGTAACAGTCAGTATGCACTTAGTGATAGAGAAGGGGTAGAATGGAAATCTTTCTCAGTATAACATATTTTCTTGAGCAGATTTGACATGTTAACACAGTAGTGTCTAAAAGGGTAGGTGTATAGATTTCCTGCATTTTTTTTTCTTCTCAGTGGTATATGTGTTTATTTTAGAGACTTATAAAGAAGCTTCATACGAGCAAGTAAAATCGAGGAGGAAAAAGAAGACTATTTGATATTTAAATGAAACATCATGAAAGGCTGCCAGCTTTTTAAAACATACATTATTTGAAACATATTTTTGCTTTTTTTTCTAACCAATGTTGTGCTATACTGAATTAAAGAGACACTATAATCACATTGTTCTGCTTTGATTCTTAGCTTCTGGTAGTCTTGAGAAGGTTGAATTTTGACATATTTTTATCTCTTTCTTGTGCCAGCTAAGGGGATTTTGCCTTATCTGTTTATATAAGCTTAGCCTTTACATCAGAAATGTTTCCTCACTTTTCTCCCTGTTTCTTTCTAACTTTTGCTAGGCAATCACACAGAGGTCAGTAAAAAAATACTAAGGAAATAAATCTAATTAATTTTAATTAGATCTGTGCATGATTAACTCCGTTTCTGAAATACTTAACATTTGTATTAGTTATTTTCTCAGCTTAGCATAGTAGGTTAAAATAATAATGTGAATGATGCAATTGGAACAAGAAAGATGATATAAAATGAAAGCACATTCCCCTGAGCAGTAGTGGGAAGAGATAAGATAAATTACATGAAGTACAGCAAGGCTTTCACAGCAAGCAAAGTAAGGCTTCATGAGTGACCAACAGTTCCTTAGGTCATCTCTTTACATGCTTAAAATCAAATAGATAGTGTGAGTCTGTTGCTGCTTTTTAAAATAATTCCCTTGTTATCAAAAGAACATTTTTCATTCTAATCTGAAGTGAGACTTTAATGTACTACTAACCAAGCTGGACACTAGAGTGAGTTAGAGCTGACAAGTAGATGACAGTTCAGACTTTACGTGTAAGCAGACTAGGTAGTTTAGAGATTCAGTCTTTGGAACCCTTGCACATCTCTGCATGTTGTTTCTTGACTTCAGTAAGCTTCATCTGAATAAGTTTTTTTGTTTCGTGAAAGCCTGGAAATCCATTTCTGATACCACCAATACCAGAATTCTGCTATTAGTTGCAAAGATGTTGAAAGGCCACTCTGGTGGAATTCAGCCATGTCTAGTGTCACATGTTGAGCAGGAAGACTGACTTATTTGACCATTGTCTCATGATCGTTCAATACTATCCCACATGTAAATGTCACACATTTACAGTGCAGGAAATATTTGCAAAACATCTGGCTTCACTCGCCCGTGTCCTGAGACCACTTGGTGTGCCCGTAATCTGCCATCCAGTCATGTGTGGCATGTAGGGTTGTGCTAGACAATGGAGTCTCTGCAATGGACTGCTCTGTAGTCATGAAGAAGGAAGGCTTCGTGCTGTGTTGTATGCTACTAAAAATGGTAACAAAGCCACTGCTGCTACAGTTGTCCCACAACTGCTGTGTGGTATGATCACTGGACCCTCATGTATGGCACATTCCTCAGCTGGAGTTGAAAGAAGGCCCATGTATTGCTGTGATACCTACCTTTCATCACTTATCTTAAGGAATATAATCTCTTTCCAAAGAGTAGAAAAGTTGAGATAAGATTAAACTACAGCAAGAAACTCATATGTTCTTTCCATACAAGGCTCTTTATAATCACAGAATCTTAAGGGTTGGAAAGGACCTCAAAAGATCATCTAGTCCAAACTTGCTGCCAGAGCAGGACCTCCTAGAGTAGGTCACACAGGAACTTGTCCAGGTGGGTTTTGAATATCTGGGCAGTCTGTTCCAGTGCTCAGTCACCCTCACAGTGAAGAAATGCTGTAATGTGATGGAAAATGCATTTTGCCTCCTTGTAGAACTTTTTCTCAACTGTCTTGGCGTTCAAATTACTGTTAAGAGAGGAGTTGACTTGCAGGGTGCTTTTAGTAACAAGTGAAAATCTGAGGATAAACTAATGGTGTAGGGAAACAGTATATTTGTGCAAAAGAGAGACAAATGGGGGAGGTGGTGAAAAATATCAGGAAGAGAAAGACAGCAGAAATTAGTGTATTGGGGAAAGAGATTAAAGAACCTGACATAAGTGTAGATGTCCAGATGAAATCTCTGTAAGCAGAAGTACAGGCCAAAGCCTCAGTCACTTCTCTATGTGCTGAATTCAAGTTCTTGAGAAGTATTCAGAGATGTATAGTAAATAAGTGGTAACTTTCAGATACAGTTTGTTTTACTGGAGCTGGAGGGATCTAACATAACCCAAGTGTACAAAGCACACTGGGACCACACAGACACCCTTGTGCTTCCCCAGATCTTGGATGAAGAGATAGCAATGCACCTCTTGTTCCCAAATCCATGTCATATCTCTCCATGAGAAGTGCAAAAGGACAGGTCATTGGCACAGGTCATACTGTAACAGGTACTTCAGCAAACAGAGCAATGTCATTACTGGGGAGACACCTGAAACTCATGCTGCCTTCTTTAGACACAAGTATAGTTAAGAAAATTGTTGCAAACAAGTTGTCACAGTGAGGACTGGAGGCATTCCTCCTAAAGCAAGTCTTGGGCATAAATAGAAGTAGGAAACTGTCAGATGTAAGAAAGATATGTATGGGATACTGACATCGCCAGAACCTGATCCAGTGGCTGCATTTAGCTAATCCTTACTGATAAAATATATTTCTGAGAAACAAACTTTTAATTACTTATCTTACTGTTCCCAAACACACCTCATCTCTGTGCCCTCGTGTTGGCTTTCATAGCCTAAAGTTGGAATTTCCCAGACCTTGGCTTCTATTTGAAATCTACAAGAATAAGTTCCCTACTTTTCTGAATGTCCAAGTTGGTGGTTGACGCTGTGCTCTAAAATTCCAAGGTTGTTGGGGTATCAAGGTCATGAGATAGCACTTTTTCTTTTCTTGAGTGTTCATATTTCTTAAGCATCAGACTCAAACCAACAGAATAGTACTGTATGAGTTAGTTCTCCTACGGTGTAGCACCCCTGCATAGTTGGCAACAGGTAAGTCCATCACAGTGTGGCCCTGGTAATTATTTTTTTGTCATGATCTATTTATTTGGTTAGTCCCACCTTGTCTTGAATGCAGGCCTAGCATTTCTCTGAATATCTACAAATAATAATTGGGGTGGTTTTGGAATCTTTTACTGTGTTATATGTGAAATATATGATTTTTCCCTACTAATCTGCAGTCTTATCTGTTCTGTTGCATTTTGCAGGAACATCCATCTCTTGGTCAGCTCTCTGAAAAACTGATTGACAATAACATCAATGTTATTTTTGCAGTTCAAGGAAGCCAGTTTCATTGGTATAAAGTAGGTTAGAAGCCTGTTTTCTTTTTCCAATATTGAAAGCACAGTATATTAAAATTTAAAATTGTGCATAAATTATTGTATTTTTCACAGGATCTGTTACCTCTGTTGCCTGGTACTGTTGCAAGACAGATAGAATCACAAGCAGCAAATCTCAATGATTTGGTGGTAGAAGCCTATCAGGTATGATGAGAGTGATGATGATGTATGCTGTAATTGTACAGAGATTTTTTTGCCTTTCATAGCCTAAATTTGGAATTTTCCAGACCTTGGCTTCTATCTGAAATCTACAAGAATAAGTTCCCTACTTTTCTGAATGTCCAAGTTGGTGGTTGACGCTGTGCTCTAAAATTCCAAGGTTGTTGGGGTATCAAGGTCATGAGATAGCACTTTTTCTTTGCTAAAGATACTGCTAAATATGCTGTTTGAATCTCTGTACCTGTGGCTATGTAACTTGAAAAGAAATTCCTGATTTACTTGAATTGTGGCACCTCAGATCTTTAGTTACAGACCAGACACCACTGTCTAGCCATCATAGAAATTCAGAGCAGAACTATAGTGCAATATCTATAGGGTTTTAAAGCACAATTCTTAGAAAATGGACAACAGTTGGGAATTTACAAGAAGCGACTTTGACAGCAGTGTATATTGTGGGAAGCAGAATTTTATTTACTCTGCACAAAACAATGAAATGGCTTGAGGTGTGGCAGTGAAGAAGAGTTTTGATAGGATTTTGGGAGAAAACAATGGGAACGGCTTTATAAACTTTCACATGGAGTTCTCAGCTGAAAATAATAGTATGGGAAAGAGAAAGTGATAGTATGAGGAAGAACATGAAGTCATTTTTCACAAACAATTGACTGGAAATGGCAGTTTGAAAGTGGAAATTGGCATCCTAATAGTGAATGAAAGATAACTTAGTAAGAGGGGGCATAATCAGCTTTGGAAATGAAGTCAAATAATACACATTTCAGGTACTTGACCACAGAGCCCATATTACAGCATCAAAATGGACACAATGGGTTAGATGGTGAAATGTTAAAGTGTGCAAACTGCACAAATGTGTAAGTTCCAGAAGTTGAAAAATCAGTGACAAAACTATTGTATCAATGTTTATCATGTTTGTTTTGGTTTTTTTAAATTTGATATAGGAAGCTGAAATTATCAAATGTGCTAGGTTAACCACCTAAATCAGCCTATGTGCTTTCAGCAACAGGCTTTAATGAAGAGCCAAGTTTCACGTCTATTCCTAGTCAATAGCCTGGGTTGGTGCACATTGTTCTCACTGTTACGTTGGAAACATTGTACATAAGACCAATATATTGAAAAGCAGACAAGAATAGATATAATCAAATTACAGAGAGGTTCTTACTGATAATGTACTTTCTCTTATAAAATTGAGAAATCTCATTTTGAGTACAAAGGTTTGCAGGAAATTGCTGGCAAACAATTTTGAAGATCGCAATCCATCTGTAGGCCTCTTTTACACTGTCCATCCTAAATCATATCCCAGTTTTTAGAGCACAATGCAGGGCAAACATTCAAGGAGAGGAAACAAAAATTTACAAAATAATTATTTAATTCAATGGAAGATTCTGTGACACTTTCCCGCTCCAGCCACTCCCAATTTGCTTTTGCTTTATTTTCATTTTATAAGCAGTGTCTTCTTTCTCATCTTAAACTTCATTGGATTTGATACTTTGAGATTTTTATCATGGCTTTAGGGGCTTGTAATTTACAAACATACAGTAAACAGGGCTTGAATGTTTTGCTTTCATGAAAGCAAAATTGCTTAGTTAAGAAAATAAAAGTAGTGTTGGTGTTCATGACAGTGGGCTTCTTGCAGTCTTGTTTTAGGCTGGGAAGCCTTAGGCTTAGTTGTGGAAAACCCTGACAGAAAATCCCTGGCTAAAAAGCCAAAGATGAGTTAATAATTTTCAAAAAGCTAAGATAAACATGTGTTCAGATTCACATAATTAAATTTCCATTTGTAACAGTAAAAATATCCCACTAAACTAATTTTTTTTTAGTAGTGATACGCCAGGAATTCTAATAATCTCTTTGTGTAATTTTCAGTTTATAACTTTGTACAGAGCTTTAATATATATTTTTAAAAGTCAAGAATCAATATTCCTTCTTGTAAGGAAGTAGGATTTAAGAGCATGCAATAAAGATAAAATACAAAGTAGGTGGCTTTTTCATTATTTTGTATTACGAAAAACCCTAATGGGAATCACCAGTTGCAAATAAAGCAGTAAGAATAATCCCAATAGCTTTTAGCCTTTAGATCACCCTAAGGTTTGTTCAGAGAAAACTTTTCAAAGACAGATGTAGTTTATTACAAAGTGTCAAGTCAATTATGAGCCTTTTCTGCTGGATAACAATAGCTGTATATATGTTTACTGGTTTACTTTAATTATGTGGCTAAAAGTTATTATAAGCAGTTTTTATTGTTCACGGTTGTTATAACAGATTTTCAAATTGCAAAAAATACAACTCCAAAATCATTTTAGAAATGCTGAAAACATTTTTATCTGGAAAATGTAATCCTCTTTATGAGAATTGCCAGTTCACTGATTGTGAATATTTGGAATGTAACTGGGTCTTTATATGGGAAACAATGCTTTAATTCATTCATTTATTCACACAGAGAAGCTTTCTTCATTTTTAGTCAGACATACTTGCTAATGCACGTTATGTGTCAAGATGCAATGCAACTAAAACTTGCTTTCTGGTTACAGAAACTAATCTCTGAAGTGAAAATTCAAGTGGATAACCAGATACAAGGTCTTCATTTCAATATCACTGCAATCTGTCCCGATGGAAGTAAAAAAACAGGCATGGAAGGATGTAAAAACGTGGGCTATAATGAAGAAGTATGTTGGTAGTTTTCATTCTTGAAGAAATTAGAATACTTTTTTCTCTGTTTGGTTGGGTTTCAATGGTGTGAAATCTTCTAGGGATTTACCTAACATGAGAATGGATTTATGTGATTAGTGATCACAGACTCTCTATTATTCTGGTTTTATTTTTCCTGAATCTTATTTTAACTCTCACTAATCTCATAGAACTAAGGCTCAAAGCTTTTCCTGAAAGCTAGCATCCATTAAAACTCTCCTCCTTTGTCCTCCACTGCGCAGAATGGCTATGGTCATTGTGATGAAATCTGTAAGTAATTGAAAACGAGAACTGTACGTAATTGAAACGAGAGTGAAAGATAATCACCCAGAGGAAAATAATCACTGGAGTTTGTGTTCCTTGCATCTGTACTAGATGCCAGCTTTCCCTCTTCTTGTTTTAGTAGTCTTCATGCACAATCAGGTTGTGGATAATTAGTTTATTTTATAAATCAAATTAATAAAATTATTTATGACCATTTGGATCAGTGCTGCTTACTGAAGGAAATGGATTGTAAAATTTGAGCAACAAGCACAGTGAAAATGTTGGGGAAAGACGTCTGGCTAATATAAAGAGCATAGTTTTCTTTCCGGAACAACTTTTCTGTGCCTTGATTGCTTGGACTAGTAGGGTAATTTATTTAGCTTGCCAGGAAGAGTTCTGTGTTTCTGGAGAGCAGAGTCAAGGAGTTCTTTCCTTTTTGACATGTACACTCATCTCAGCTTGTGTGATTTTACTTGTCTGTGTGTAAAAAACAGCAAAATAAATCAGCAGATTAAATGTGTGAATTTTAAATATGTTAATTCAGATGTATTTTATTCTCTTCTAAATTTTACCTGCAGGACTTGCTGCTGATTAGCTTCTGCAGTTTAAGGAAGATTTGATATGATTTTCTTCTTAACTCATCTTTTCTCCATTGTAGTTCCCTGTCATAAGAAGTGGAGCTGGAATTTGTTTTGTTTAATGAAAAGAAAAATATTTATATCTGTTTCTTTTTAATAAAGAGCCAAGCCAGTTGATTGTAAAAAAATGCCTGTGGTCCTAAACCTCTACTGCTGTTGAAAATGAGCCATCCTCATGAGATTAATTGGTTTTAACCGTAAATCCTATTTTCAGTATTTGTTTACAAGCAAAATTCTTGTCCTTAACTCTCACATTCCTTTCATTGTCTAATCCTTCTTCTTTTCTTTTCTTATGAAAACACAAACTGTATTATATTCAGAGAGAATCCTACAGCCTCTTCAGGGTGCAAAACTAACTTGGCTATTGGCAATCATCAGTATTCATGTGTTCTAATAATTTAGTCACGATATTTTTAATTTTCTTTTGCTATGTTCAAATCCATCAAATTTCACAAGTCATCTGTGATACGCAAGACGTGATTTGCCCTTCCTTTCCCTCTCCCTGCCATTCCTCCAGTCCTGTGTTGTACATGAAAATTATGTTTTCTGTCAGGGCTCTGTGTAAAAAGCACATTATCTAGCTGCAGCCTATCCTCCCCATGTGATACACACCTGCCATGTAAACTAATTACTGCACAGCCACACTTTTGACCCATAACTGAAGGGAAGAAGTGTCATGCACAGAGAACATTGGCAACTGAGGGGTTATGTGTGCAGTGGTATATTTGATAAAGAAGAAAAGCAAGCCTATGTCCCCTTTGGTACAGCATTAGGAGCATGCTTCTGCTTAGCATTATTCTCCTGTTGTCCGTGTAGGCAGCTATAGCCCTAGTTGCTACAAAGCCATCATTGTACCCAAGGGCTGGACTGTCCTTGTGTGGGTTTGTAGCAGGAGGAGGAGACAGTGATGACAGATGAATGGCCTTAGTCTTTTCGGGTAGTTTCTACCTCATGTGTCATCAGCTTCTTAGGTTTTCTTTGTTTTGTTTGAACATCTTTGTTTTTTGGCAGTAAAGAATAAAGGTATTTGCTTCTCTTGGACTCCTTTCTCACATTTTCCTCTTAGTTATATGAGAAAGCGTGGAAGAGTTGTTTTCCCTCAGCAGACTAAATAGTGAGAAGACTTTCCTCTTAGAAGTCTACTGGTCAAAAAAACCCCAACAATTCTATAATGAAATACAAAATTCCTATCCAGTGAAATTACCACACATTTCAGAGCTGTTGAAGTGTTTTGATAATGATTTATGCAAGTTCTGTGGCAGTCGTTTAACTAGCAAAATGAGCCAGGGTCCTGTGCCTGGCTCTGGAAAGCCATGAGGGCCACTGCTACAGTAGACACAACTGAGGTGAGGACCTGGGGCATGGACATGACACAGACAGGAACTAGACACTGATTCCATTTTAAAGCAGCCCTTGGTCTGTCCAGTATCATAGCAAGAGCAGCAAGATTCTCTTGCTCCATCCTCATTGAAGGAATTGGGAAAAATAAGCTGCTACTAAGACATGAGCCATTTCTGTGTTTTCATATAGTAGACAGAGCCATCCAAAAAACCTGTGTGGGTTATATTTACTCAGACTATTTCTGCAGCAAGAGCATTCATTATAGGATCTTTTTATGAGGAATATCTCTGTTTCTGTTTGTGTATTGCCTTGCTCAATCTAGAACCAATTTCCATAATAGAATAGAATGTAGACATGAAATATTAACAGGAGGATGACAATGGTAATTCTATCACTATTGAAATTGTATTAGACTTGTCTTTTGTAACTATGCTTTCTTTATGAAAAGTAGACTTCTGTCAATCTTTTATTGTTAGGAGTGTAACTGTATTTGTAATGCCTGCCATTACTAATGTGTTTGACAAATGGCCACTGTGTAGTTCATTATTCTTGGCCAAAGCATGTTAATATACAGTATAAAATTCTACTTTCTTTAGATGTTAAAAAAATGAAGCAATTAATAGGAAACAATAATGATGTGAAATCTGTATTTCTTCTTAGGTACTTTTCAATGTATCAGTTACAATGAAGGGCTGTGATGCAACTGGAGTAAGAAAATATGCAATACTTAAGCCTATTGGTTTCAATGAAACTGCCATTGTTCATGTGCAGAAAAGCTGTGCATGTCAGTATGAAGACAGTACAAGGCACAAAAGAGTATGGACTGATGAAAGTTCTTCTGATGGTGAACAGTCCTATTGCAATGACAATAATTGTAGCTCTAATAGAGATACATTTTCTTCGGAGAGGTGCAGACAGCACCAGGACCAGCCCATCTGCAGTGGTCAAGGAAATTGCATAGATGGAAAATGTTTCTGCTACAAAAACAAGTTAGGCAAAGTATATGGCAAGTACTGTGAAATGGATGATTTTTCCTGCCCTTATCACCAGGGAAGCTTATGTTCTGGTAAGCTGCAGAGTTTATGTCTCTATTTCAGTTTTGATCTTTTTGTTTTGTTTTGTGAGGCTTATACACATGATGCAACAGAAAATAATGATATAAAGCTATCAAGTAAAAGAATTGTTTGTGCAGAATTAGTGTGTGAAATGTCCTCAAGAGTCTGGTAGGAACACATGCTCCTGCTCATTCACCTATAAACTTCAGAACTGCTTTTTAGGAAGTTTATTCCGTTTTTCTAAGCTTTAGCTACTTAAAGATTTAAATGCCAAACTTCATCAGAAGTAATAATAGTGATATCTCAGATAAAACAGTAATGTTACTCCAGAAAGTAAGTTGATACTTTTCAGTCTAACGGGAATGTAAGGTACAAAGAGATTAGAAGAAATCATAACTTCCACATGAGGTTCTGATTTTCTAACATGGCAAATCAGTCTTGTGAGAGATGCAGTAACACTTGACTTCAAACAGTCCCATTGATGAAACTTCTGGTGGCAAACAGTGCCACTGCAGTGACAATAACTGTAGCTCTAATAGAGATACATTTTCTTCTGAGAGGTGCACACAGCACCAGGGCCTTCAGTTTGATTTTGAATGTCACTGAGATATATGCTAACAGTTTTTGGAACACATACTCCAAAAAGGAAAGTGTAAGTGAAACAGGGAGAGTTGATAAAAATTCTTATTCAATTTGTGGCCTACTTAAATTTCTTAAAGAAACCATGCAGATGAAAATTGCATATGCATTAAATACAAATTGGGTAATTTAAGTTAATTTTATTAAGGAAAAGTGAGATTGAATCAGTGTCTATACTGCATCTCTAACTTAATTAGTTTTTTGCCGTCAGAAATATATATTTTAAAATCCATAGTGCTTGAGGCTGTGCATTTTAAGTTCTTGTCAAACAACTTACAGTTCATAAGCACAGCATAGCCACCTGTCTAGCTCAGTCATCTCTCCTTCAGAAAGGCAGAAAGGCAGAAAAACAGTACTGTGCTTCTGAAAAGAAAAGGAGAGAAAAGCAAAGAAAGCAATGTGACATAGGCACAT
The DNA here is from genome assembly GCA_013401255.1 of Urocolius indicus. Lineage (NCBI taxonomy): Eukaryota > Metazoa > Chordata > Aves > Coliiformes > Coliidae > Urocolius > Urocolius indicus. The sequence goes on along the minus strand of WBNH01004109.1, from coordinate 81,867 downwards.
GAACTTGATACTACTCCATCCACTGAATTGTGCTGTTTATTTGAATTTAATGCTTTCTTGATAAAAAGAAATTTGTTTGATTTGGCTAAAGGCTGTTTTCCTGACCATTGTGTAATTTTTAATCCTCATTGCTTTGATCCAAGCCAACAGGAAAAATTCTAACTATGACATCAAGGTAGCATCTTTTGCTCAACAACAAACAGTAGCTATAAGTATGTATCATGCTGGTAATTTCAACTCAAATTATAAACTTTAACACAAATTAGCAAGCCAAGGTCTGAATTAGCTCTGGTTAATGTAAAGCAGCAGCAATTCAAATGAATGTATATAAAAAATTACTTCCTATGTGTTCGTAAAAGCATATGACTCAAGACTATCTGATGTTGTAGGTAATGGTGAATGTGAAGCTGGTAAATGCAAATGCTTTGCTGGCTGGGAAGGTGACCGTTGCCAATGCTCATTACAATCTGCAAAGCACTGCCTGAATTCAAAGGGCCAGATTTGCAGTGGAAGAGGAAAATGTGTATGTGGAAGGTGTGAGTGCTCAGATCCAAGAAGTTTTGGCCGTTTATGTGAATATTGTCCTACTTGTAACAAAGCCTGTGAAGAAAACTGGTATGTTTCTTGTGCTAGACTTGATTTCTTAACTCTTTAGTGTTCAAACAAGGAAAAAAATATTTCTGCTTAACTAGATGTGTGATATATTTCTTAGATGTTTTGACAGTAAGAAATTGAAACAATTCATACTTGAGACTTTATGTAGCTGAGGGGTTCACACTGGCAATTAAGAGTTGTATGTCCATATCTGTGTTCACCAGTCTATGTCCAGATTTCACTTTTCTGAAGTCAAAGGAGATTTGTTCCACGAGAATTGTTTTTTCATACATTTATTAGAAGACAATCCTTCATATGAAATCTTCTGGGTAGGAAATAAAGCCCATAAATTTTGAGTTTTAAAAATGGACAATAGATCCTAATCTTGAATGCCACCAAGTTATAGTGTTCTCCAAATTTGTTTTTGCACACTTCTTGTTCTTCTCAGCTGAAAGAAGGTGGGGAACAAGTGGTACCTGTGCCTTAGTGTTGCTATTGGTAAGCAGAACAGAGCTGCTCTTACCCAGAGAACATCATTCTGTAATACTCAGTTTTTAACCACTTAGTTTTTGCCACGCTAGTTTTAAGGTGCATAATTTTTCTGTACTCATGTAAAAGAAGAGACGGTGTGGAGGTCAAAAGCAGCCCAAGGAAGAGAGAAACTAAACCAAGCTCCCAGTGGCACACTGAGTGGCACTGGTTAAGGAGTCAATGAAGCTCTGTCTTTGGGCAGAGCTCTTCTGTGCTCTCCTATCAGTACATGTAAGGTTCTGCATCCTTCAGTGGCCAAGAGGGTGAGAGATCAGCCTTCCTTTGAAAAGCAAATAGAGATCAGAACAGAATTGTTGTTAGTTTGTATTCACTTGAATTACAGTTTATCTGGTGAATGTACTGGAGAGCCAAGCTGGGCCACGTCTGAAAAAGCTGACTGCGCACTTCACTAGATAAAATGCAGTTAGCTTTGCTGGCTTAACAGTTGTTCAAAGTCACTGTTAAGTGCGCATCTTTAATAAATTCAGAAGACGGCATAGCCACCGGACAGGACCAAATTCCTCACCTACCTCTACTCTTCAGTTCCCGCAGGCATCTCAATGAGATTGGTGGGTAAGGAAAGACTAGGACTGAACTGGAGTCTGACAGCTGAAGAAATGATGCAGGATCCTTAGCTACTTCCCCTGAAAAACTCCCATCACAAAATGCAGAGCTCGGGCCAGATGAAAGTGGCTCAAAGCCAAAGACATGTTTTACTTTATGATTTCTAACTAGTTGATTGTAAGAAGCATAACAGGGATAAAATGCTGAGAGAGGCATCACATTTCAGGAAAAAAATAAATGTTGCAATGTTTTTACTAACAACAGGAAAACATTGTGTGCAAGCAACACGTCAGCCTGTTGATACAATCTGTTTAAGGGAAGTGCAGAGAAAAACATAGGGTTTAATTATGTTTTTATTTTACAGGAATTGTGTTCAATGCCATCATTCTAGTAATGCATCTCAAGTAAAATTTGAACAGTGCACAAACTCATGTGCTTATCTGCTGCATCACACTGACCAAACTTCAGGTATGTGACATTTTCTAGGTAATTTTAATAAGAGATCAAAATCTGTTTGGATTAATTGAGTTCATCGCTGTTACAATGTCTTTCAAAAGTATGTCATATTATTACAATAATGAAGAAAGAAAGCAGGAAAAAGAGAAAAAAAAAATCACTTGTAGCTTCAGAGAAAGTCTAAGATCAATGACAATGGGAAATGTGATTGGCAAGCAATGCTAAATCAGATTTCCCAACTCCTTGAGAAGTCTCAGGTAACAATAATGAATACTGCCTGAACAATGCTTAAATATTTACAAGAATCTGTTACGGCATTTGTATGTTTTATTACATTGGGTATGCTTACATTATTTGACAGCACCAGAAACAAGGAAGAATGAAGTAAAATGCTTACCTCACATTCCATAATGTTTAAGTATTCCTTTCAAGTATAAAACTTCACAGTTCTGATGGTTATGGAGGAATAATTTTTTCCTTTAATAAAATCTCATAAAACTTAATCAGCCGATGCCGCAAAAAAAATTGTTACCTTTTGTCACTTCACATTTTTTGTGTGACTTTTCATCTTACAGTTCATGGATGAGGAAATTAACTGTGATTACTTTTCTCATACCTTTAGTATTAATAAAGGAAGGCATATTGTGGGAGAGAGGTCTACCATTTTGGAGAGCACTGGACAAGGATTCAATAAACCACATTTTCTTTCATATTTTGCCAATGACCTGCACTGTAATTTTGTCAAGATTACACTGGCTTAGCTCCATACATCTCTAACGCTTGATCTCTATTTCAGCTATAAACTCGCTGGCTTACAGAGAATTCATGGTGGCCAACATGATGAAGCCTGAGTCTTAGTTCTGTAGATTAAAGAAATAATAATGTCGCTATTTTTCTACAGTGGATGTTAATCAGAATTGCCTTTCTTGATATGCCCCACTTCAAAAACTTATGTATGGCAACATTTCCTCTTAACTTCCCTGAAGTTATTTTCCCTTGGCTTTTATGTTTGTGTAACATTACTATGCATTGGTACATACATCTGTGTTTTGAGGGATGCTCCTACCCCTACATTAGGCTTTACACTTGTGTTTTCCTTTTGTTGCAGAATGTTTCTCTGGACGAAGCTACTTTAGAGTCTTTTGCATAATCTTTATTGTTACCTTTCTGATTGGGTTGCTTGTTGTCCTTATCATCAGGCAGATAATTCTTCAGGGAAGTAGCAATAAAGTTAAATCTTCAGCTGATTACAGAGTATCTGCAACAAAGAAGGTAATTGATTTCAGAGCCATCATATTCAGTAATCTTTTTCTTGTATATAAAAGTTAGTTAATTGTTGATAAAAATTGTATCTTCTCCTTCAAGGATAAGATGTTTTTGCCTACTGTTTGTACAAGAACAGTAACGTACAGACGTGACAAACCAGAGGAGATAAATATCGACATCAGCAAGTTACGATTAAATGAAACTTTCAAGTGTGATTTCTGAAGACAATGTGTTTTCTGCAAATATCTGTTTCCATCCTGCTCAACTTTTTAACAGTTACCTTTTTTACTCTGTTGGAGTCTTGACTGTTGCTGTATGGTTTTGCATTGCATATTTCATTGGATACTGTAACAAAGTGACCTGTAAGCATATTCACTTTAATGTGACTATGTTTGAAACTATAGCTGCAGTTTTTGTGTTTGGGGTTTGGTTTGATTTTTTTTTTTTTTTTTTTTTAAGAGAAATGTGCGTTACTACTGTTCAGGAACATTAGTGTTGATGTAGCACTTTAGCATATTCTAATTTATTTAGGTATGGCCTAGAATGTAGATATGAACTGGTCTGACAAAGCACTGATCTCACTCTACATGTAGCTAGTCCTGATGTGCTCTGTGGGAATGGACAAAAACTGTGACTGAAATATTAACATTGCTGTATATTATAGCAATAGCTGAAACTATTAAAACACTCTTAAATAGAGTAAATGGTACTTTTATAGTCTTTCCAGTTGACAAATTCCACTGATTTTTCTGCTTTAGCCTCTTAGCTTTTCCTCATTACTTCATAAAAGTTACTGGATTAAATGAGGGTTTAGTTATTGGTGTGGGTATATAGTTGTGTGTGTATACACACACACACACACGAGCACACACAAAGGTAAATTATGTGTATAGTTTTTATATGTATGATGTCCCTTAAAGGTAATTTATATATGACAAAGTTTAATTTTTAGCTTTTTTACTTGTTTCAACATAAATACATTAATAGAAATTTTATGGTATTTGGAAACTGAGTGACTACAGAAAATGAGAGTTCCTCTATCAAACAGCATAGTCTACGCAATGATCGCTGCCAGCTGACTTCACTTTTGGAGTCAGCAACTGCAGCTCAATTGTGAGTAGATAAATTACACCAGAGCTCTGTTGGGTTTGCTAGCTACATGTCGGTGTTTTGCCAAATAAGGGCTTTGTTCATTGTTCATGAGGTCAGATGTACATCTGATTTCACACATATGCTCTTTTTTCTATGTAAGTTAGTTGACGGGATTATCTTTTGTGAATTCTTACATAACCACTTCAATTTCTGTGACTATACATTGAGAAATCTGTCCAATGTGATGTGAAAAAAAGAAAAGAAAAGAACCAGCAATTTGTAAGATGGTGAGAAATTTTCTCGAGGGAACACATTCATTTACTTCATAAACGTAGGATCAAATTCTGTCTTCAGAAATGAGCAAAACTCTTCTAAACACAATGGGACCAATGTAAGCTCATCTGAGAGCAGAATTTGAGCTATCAGGTCATGCAGAGGCATTTTCTTACCTCTGAAAACATCTGTACTGGTAGAAAACGTGTTGTTACATGCCAATTGGGAGAGTCATCCAATAATCACATTTACTAACTTTATGCTGCTGAAACCCTATGAAAATTTGATCAAACTTTAATGCACTATGCTGGCAAACAGAAATATCATCTCAGAAGACAGTATGCAGTGTATCATTTTAGCAACATCAATTGCTGATAATAAGTATTGGTCTGTATTTGCCATAGATAAGAGCTACAGAAACAAAGCAGGACCACTTTATTTGCAGTTTTTAGAAATTAGTATATATTCACATTTCCTATTCCTAGTTCTTCTGAAATCTGAGGGTTATACATGTGAAAGGAAGTCAGGATACAGAACAAATGATAAGTGTTATGTCAATGTTTGTAGTTTCTTGGGTCATGCATCAAGTTGAGCTGCGAAAAATAATATGGAGACACTGGGCCTTCCATGAAATTGTCATAAAAGGATTTCTTTTTCTAAAAACGTAAACTAGACTATTTATTGTGTCTAAAGCAGTCTTCAAAGTAGTCTCTGAGCTTTCTACCATACAGATAAAAATGTCTCATTTAAAGAAAAGTAGCTTCCTTCCATTGGCCTTAATTTTAGTGATTTCTTAATGTAATGTCTTAATTATGAATTCATCCCCTGTAATCTATCAAGTGTACCTTAAACTTTCATTTTCTTCTAAAACACATAAGACCATTTTCCTCCTGTGTAAATTAACAGATGCCAAACTATTGGTTTCAGTGGGATAAAGAGAAAATATTGATATTTTTAAATATGTGGGAATCAAAACCCAAAAATATTATAAGCTCAGCAGAGAATATCTGAGTATATAACAAAAGATGCAATTATGTTTCATAAAAAGTGTGGGTTTTTTTTTTTCACAAAAAAAGATTCCTCAGAATATATTTCCCATAATGGCCTTTAAAGCATTTACCAAAGTGTTAGTTAATCTTTTTTTTTCTTTAGAAATTACTTTTCACTGTTAGAGGAAGTTAAATTATGTGAGTAAGGGACAATGGAACTGGGTTCTATGTGGAAGAAAGATTTGAGCTGTAACACCCATCTTCAGACACTTTCCTTCTGTAGCACTTAGTTGGCATTGCAGTGCTGCCTGTGAAGGGGCATGACTGATATTTCCTTATCAGACATCTGCCTGAATCTTTAAAATGCTGTTACCAATAGAGCAGGCTCACAGGACTTCTTACTGTCCTGAGCGGGGGCAGGGTGGGGGGAAGTATCTTTAAAAAAAAAAAAAAGTTTATAATAAAAAAGCTTTTGTTGCATCTGCCTCATTGCTTTGCTCTATTGTGGAGGAGGCTAGTGAGAAAGAATAAGCTGCTGCTAATGTGACAGGTCAAGGCTTTTAGAAGGCCCATGGGGAGCTTATACAGAGCAGAATCCTTGGGAGTAGGCTTTGTTTCTAAGGATGGAATCTATCCATGAGAAACTCTGGCTTTGCTTGGTACTTGTTTCCCTCTGCCTTTGACCATGTTTTTCAGAAGAGCTGCTGCAGGAGATGAATAGCCCAACAAAAGCCTCACTATTTGGGGAGCTGTGTTCCCTCAGCACATGACCTTAAATGAGAAAGCAGCCTGTAATTCACAAGGAATTTCCCCAGCGATTGCAGAAGGCGTCTGCTTCCTATAATGCTTAATATGAGAGATGTTAAAGAAGAATCAGTTCATATTAGTTTTCAATATATAGTGTGTCAAAGATGCTTGAAACAAAAGGGGAAAAAATATCTAGCCTCAGAATAGAATGTTACAAACTTCTTAAATAAAACATCTTGCACTGTGCTTCTTCAAAAAAAAATGAAGAAAAGTCAAATAATTTGACTGCATGCCTATACCTCAAAATATAGCAGCAGATGCTGTTGCATGTCTTCATTGGATTTGGGAATCGTTTTCAGATTCATGCCTACAAAAAGAGCATGTGTATGACTTTTCACGGAAGGTTTGTGATTATTAGAATCCATCTGTATAATTTTCAAATTCTAATCCCACTTTTTTTGCTCTTAACTGTTATTTGTCTAATGTTTTAGAAATTACATATTTATGCAGTCAAAGAATGTGCATTTTACTTCAAATTTTTTAGAGACTCTTAAAATGAGGAAATAACATTAATTTGTCATTTCCAAGCATCATGAGTACGTTAATAACATTGTTGCAGGAGTATGTGGGAAAACTACTGTTTCATCCAGTAAACGTGCACGTGGTATGTGAGGAATTTTCACTGTGCCCAGATGAAATTCACAAGGAATGTGGAAAGTGAACCTTAAAAAGGAAGGACATTTGTATAGGCATAGTTTACATTTTATCCATTATTTTCAACTGGAGTAATCTTTTCCTCTCTATGTTGTCATGAAAATCTGCTATGTAAAGTATTCTTCAGACTGTAGTGGAAAAAAAATATTTTCCCAGTCTGATTGTATATTTGTTTCCTACTTAGTGTGCACACCTAAATATATGTGTGTTGCAAACCATGGGAGGGAACATATGAAGCAGCTTCAAGCAAGCCTCAGCCCTAAAGTAGCTATAAGGGCTGGTGATACCCAAGGCAGAGAGATACGAGGGCACTGCTGGGACTCAAAGCAGGATGGCATCCTCAGCAGGTGCAATGTGTCCTACAGTTCCTCACAATTCTCCTACAGAGATGGTGCTCTGAGACCATGCTTCTCCATTTGTCAGGACAGGAAACTTTTTCAAAGTAGGGTGGCTTGGCAGAAATGGTACAGCTTGTGTCCTAGATGCATGGCCATACATTGGAATGGCACCACATGCAGTCCTCAGCCCTCAGTGCTGCAGGCTTTTCACACCAGTATGCATCGAAAAGTGCTTGCATGTAGCATAGCGAGGAACTGCCTGAAGTACTGTGAACCTCCATTAAATCTGCCCATTGGTTTCCCACGAGCCCCAGGTCTGCCACTAGCTGCCCTTAAGGAATGTGAGCTGTAGCTGGGAAAGGGCACTTCTCATGGAGGCACTTGTGCTGAGTCAGTACCGAATGACGCTTACTCTGCTCTTGACTGTGATTAAAGCAGAGTGACAGTGTTCTGCCTGCCCATTTGCAAGTTTATTTGCTAAGCAGAATGGAGGAGTGGCGAAGAAGAGCACTACTTTTTAATGATCATCTTGACACTGCTCTGATGCACAGATGTCTCGTGGATCTTACAGACAATAGAAATTTGTGGAGAGGGAGAAAAGGTTAAAATTAGCCTGCATGAATGCATTTCTATAGCAAGCTGAATCAGTGGGGTTTCACTGAGTGCAAGCCAGCTCAGAGTGCTTGGCCTTTCAGGGAGGAGAAAGGAAAAAGAAAAAAAACCTAAAATTAGTAGATTCTTAAGCTTTAGAATTGCCGCTCTGGTTTGCATGTTCTCTTTGTTTCCTTTTCTGTACACCCTCTTAAAAAAGGTACCTACTTATTTAAAAAAACAATAAAATAAATGTCTGGCAATTGTTAAAATAATGGTTTCTACTCAAATTCTGCAATTCCATCTTGATATCTATATTGTGTAGGGGCTGTTTCAGTTGTATTTTGAAGGGAGATGTTGAAAGATGAAAGGTTCTTTTGGGAAGAAAGGCATTATTGTTGGATGAATTCACTGTGCTAACATCTTCACTTTAACCTACTACTGCTTAAAAAAAAATAAGGCTACTTTAAAGTATCTTATTTAGCAGTGGTATGACAGCTATTAATAATAACTACTATTTTTACCTTTCTATTTAACATATACTGCCTTTTGTAAAAAAAAAGTATAGACAGATAAGTGATTTTTCTGTAGATTTTATACATAGAGAATGGTAGTAAGGGAAGAAGTTTTAAATAAATTTGTTACTGTTCTTACTGTTCATTTTACATTGTAAATGATAGTTTAAAATCACTACTTTTGTCTGGAAATATACTAAATATTTTATTATTTAAAATAGTATACTTTTATAGCTGTTTATTAATTTCAGTTGACTACTAACTTCTATTTTGATATTTATTAATGAGTTGATGCTGTAGTATATTGAGATGTTTATTTTTCTATCAGAGCTGTAACAACTATGACATAGCATTATTTTAATGCAACTTCATTGTACTTGCTCTCTAAAAAATAAAATCAATATTTAATCTCTATGGATTTTTCGTATGTTTAATATGTCTTTAATAAGGAAGAAAAGCTCACCTTTAAAAAATATAAAGCATTTTCATTAAGGTGTACAAAGATCTGCAAAGGGAAGCATATGATTACAGTCATTTTAAAATAGACTAATATTGTGTCAGGAGATAAAATACAAGGAATACCATGTTCATCAGATGTAGACAGAAAGATGAATGCACATTCAGGATGAACTTTGAGAAGGTGAGAAGGAACACACTAGTAGTTAGCAGTTGGAAGGTACAGCTGGTTTACTTTGCACAACCCAACTGAACCATGAATGCACCAAGAGGTGTTAGCACTTTGTGGGAGATGAGGATGTATTTGTAGAAATATAATCTATAGATTGATAGGTGTTTACAGTAGTCATTCTTCTGCTTTGCTCTCTTGGCTGTTCGAGGAGCTGCCTTTCTGGGAATGGGTAAACCTGTCCACAGATGCCTCATCAGTGCCACTCACTGCAGGCTTAAGTTGTTGCTTAAGTACTGGTGAAATTGCATCACTAGATTAGGAAGGTGATGCACATTCTATTCTTGAGCAGAATCAATAATAACATTTGCTTTGCACAATGCCACTAATTTTCTCATGAAAAAGACAACAGACGTGTTGTGTGTAAGGACACTGAAAATTTGTGCTGTAACAACATTAGATAGCTGTGGCACTAAGACTCCTGACAGACATCACTGGGAAAACTAGCTGTTCATGCTTCTCACATGATCCGGTTTTTGCTCTAGGATTGAGAGAGAAAGCTAAAATCAAGAGACAACTGATATATGCCCAGTTATCACATCACTTCATGTCCAGGACTTAACAATACAATAGAAAGAATTGGGAAAAACTAGAAAGAAAAATAAGTAAACATCACATGGGCAATCTGTTCATCTGTGTTGCTGCTTCTATAAAAGCAAGAATTATAATAGCAATACATGCCTAATGAGAATAAGGCTGTGAAATGTCCTTTCACAAAGGCAAGAGACATCAGCATTCACTGTTACACGGAGTAATCATATGAAATGTGCCCTACAGACTGAGAAATACACATTTCCCTTGAAAGCTCTTTATTGATGGAACATTAATGTCACTGATTCAGGTAGACATAAACCTAGTTCTGAATTTCAGATGTATAATTTAACCGTATAACTTGAGCTACAGACATAAGCCTTCTTTTTGCTTTTGCTAGTAATCTTGAAACTAAGGTTAGTGTTAACACTGAAGCATCCTATAAACAGTGGTCCTGCCACCAAGCTGTGTTGAATACCCTGTATGTTGTGGAATGATGGTAAGTGACCTATATAAAGTCTTTCTTTCTTCCTGTTTGCTGAAGTGAAACAATTAAGTCATGCCTATGTACTGTAAAATGTCCAGATAATGACAGATAGGGCTTTGACACTAGTGGCATTGTATGTAGCTTTTTTTTTTCCACATCCACAAGTTATGAGTGAGGGCACAACAATGCCATAATTTGGCTCTAACATAACACAACTGCTATTTTGTTACAGAAACCATTGACAAGAAAAAGCCTTCCTGCTCAGTCTCTCTAAAGAGGAAAGAAACCTAAGTTACAACCTGTAAAGCTGGAGGAGGAAAAAGATCCTGCTTTCAGCTATTTTTTTGACACCAGTCATGTAGGTGCACGCTATTACAGAATTTCTTTCACTGCATAATTCCCTTTGTGGTAGGTGCAGAATTTGATCCAATATACAGAGAGGATGGCATTAGGGACAGTTGTTTTGAGTGAAGATCTGAATATGCATGGCAACCAGAAAGCAATGATTAGAAGAATGAAAATTTTCTTAACAGACTACATTTAACTAGTAAGGAGTTAATCTGAAAAGTGGGTAGTTTCTTCTGCTTTCAGGTCTACAGCAAAGACAAGAACCTTGGAAATACGGTCCTGTTACTCTGGGTTTGAAACTAAATAGTTTAAGTGTATTGTATGAATTAGATAAAAAGTGTCGTTTTACAGCAAAACAAATTGTCTGTGTGTTTGCAGCACAAGTGCTGTCACTGTGATGCAGATGCTTCTTGGCTGCTCTTCTTCTGCTTAGGAGTCTTGGGGTGGTCCAAGTTGGGTTAGACTGTACAGAATTCATGTTACCTAGGCATAGTCTGCTGGTCTGATTTCTTAGCACTAAAGAGGCCCCGACAATATTATCTCCTGACCTGTCACCCCAGGGAAACAGTAGGGGGTGGCAGAAAGCAGTGTCTTCCTTTTGGCAAACCATTCTATCATCTACTCAGCCCAGAGCATAATGTGGCCTCTGATTATTTTCTTGACCTTGAGCTGCTTGATTCATGAAGGATAGTTACTGTTTAATAAAGATTAAGTGTATGCAAGCTGATAAAACTAAATAATTAACCACAAAAGCATATTTCCAAGTTAAGTCATGTATGGTTATTGAAATCAGTACATGTGATGCATTTCTTTCAGCTTTGCAGCTTGTCAAGTCCCCCTTTTGGGGCCTTAAGCCTCATCTTGTTTGTGCCTCAGCAATCTAGAGAGCCCAGAACATGTTCCTGGCTGGGGTTCCTCCGCTCTCAGAGCTGATCTCAGGAGAAGCCCCTCTAACAGGCTCCCTTCTGACTCTTTAGTCTTTGACTATAGTCTTAACGCATCACATCCATTTGGAAAGCATCGCTGAGGCTGTAAGGTACATGACTGTACCAGTGAAGAGACAAGGGACATGTCAGTGGACAGATTTTCCACAGAGTTTTTAGACACACATTTACTGTGCTTTAAACAAAGCAGGAATTTTAAAGACTTATGCAGCTTAGGTGTGGTTCTTTCTACTGTCTTTGGGGATATTTAAGGTGTAAGGCCTGCGGTTTGGCTTCTGTCCTTGAATCGTTCTGCAGCTGTGCCCAGGTTCCTGTGCAAAACAGAAAAAAAAAGAAAAAGAAGGGAAAAAAAAGACCCAGCTAAATAGATACTTTTTGTCTTTCTCAGCTTCTTGTGCATATCTAAATTGGGCAATCAGAGAAAATTTTCATCATGTGTCTTCTTGAAAAATTGCAGACACTGAATCAGAAGGCTTCATCAGTGAACAGCTGATGAAGAGAGCTTCTTTATTTTAGGGCCTTATAGGGACAAGTCTGTAGTGTCAAGCTAAACAGAGCACCTCCAAACCTGGTCAAATGCAGTCACATTCTTCTGTTCCTTTCCAGTGTCAAGGAATCAGGGCTATTTCTTGATGAACTAGCCAGTCCTCAGATTTCTGCAGGGATTCTCCTGCTGTAAACTTTAAATCTGATACCCTCACAATTTCAGAACCCTGAGACACTTTTCCTTTTCAGTAATATAATTCTGAGGCAATTTTATTATTTGTAGAGATTTCTTCATGCATCCCTTTATGAGTGTGTCTCTCCATATTTCATCCAAATTCTTTTCTTCAGCATCAAGCAGTCCATCTTTGATTGCTAAACATATACCTTTTTTGTACATATTTAAAGTGGGATTTCTCTCCTAATTTCTCATGCACACTAGAATCTTTTAAAATTCTTATCCATGTCCCAGTCTCTGTAAATGGCTGGGCTGCAATCCTTTTGAAACCACTGCTTGAAGTATTCTTCAGCGTTCATCTCCTTTACTCTTTGTACTTCTGTCTTTTTTGGCTGATGCCTTGCACATTAAACAAAAATCATGGAAGAAAGACATAGCACTTTACAAGAGGATTCCTGTTTCAGATATAGGTCTTAATCATTATGTTAAAAAAATAATAAATTAATATTTCTTTAGCCAATTTGTTCCTCATGCCTTTGAAAGTGAGATCTTGCTTTTTAAAAAGGAAAGAGTCATTATTGGACTTGAAGATCTCTACAGATCCCTTCCAACCCTACCATGCTATGATTCTATGATTGGGTCAAAAGAAAGAAAAATGTGTCAGATCATTTTGCAAACCAAAAGAAGTGACATTCTCAAAAGAAGAATTTGTTGTCATATAGCAGACTTAGAGTGCTTCCTGCTGCCTAAAGTGAAAATGAAGTGGGTTGATTTCCATACTAAAACACTCAAACAAACAAAAAATACCATAAAGTTAACATTGGTTTCAAGAATTTTGTCCAAAGTTCAATTCTATGACTTTTCTAGGTCTTTGCAATTCAGCTGATGACCAGATGAGAAGTCAACATGCTGAACATCTTTGAATAATCAAGCCTATAAGGTCTCCTTTGAGATCAGATCTATAACAGATTAGGAATGTTAATGTAATGTGTTATTTTCCTCCTTTGAAAAAAAAAAAAAAAAACAACAGTATCTTACAGGACCTATTTGTCAAGCCAAAACATAAGAAGCTTTATTTATGCTTAGCTGATATTCCCTCTTGGGTCACAAAGAATTTAAGCAACTATTGTAGAGTATTCTTTTCTGTTTATCCTCTTTTCACTCAATGAAAAAAATGGTTTTGATTTGATCTACCTGAAAATAATGCAATGTATAATTCGCTGTTAATTATTGTACCACCCAGGAAAACAAATGGCCGTCAACAACCCAAAATGTCTTGAAAGAAAGTGTGTTATTGAGTTTAATTGTTATCATTTAACAATTTTTATCATTTATTTGATACATTTAATGACCTAGTGTAAGAGCTTTTACCCTGACAAATTTTATTCCCTACTTGATCAGTGCACAGTTACTGCTGCTTCTCCAGGCCAATGCAGGTACTTGCCAACACACTTCACAACAGTGAAATGTGCAATGAATGTCCTTTGAGCCAGCGAGGTAAGAGCATTGTTATTCTTGAGCAAGCTTTGGCAAGGAAGACAGTATATAATTTTGCTATGATTACAACACCTGTGCTATTGCAATTTTATTGGTTACAAAATGTACAGTCAATTTATTCGCAACTGCCACTGAAGTCACAAGTATAGCATACCCAAAATCTTGTGAAGTCTAATACTTTTTGCGATATCACTTGGAACCATATTTTTTCAGATACTTCACTTCCCCAGAGTGCCTTGCTACAAGATGTTAAAACAAGATTTAATTTACAGTATTCACAAGGACCATGAGTGTCACTGTGCCCTCCTTACCTTAGGGATACAGAAGTGATGAGTGCTCTTACAGCACCAGAGTCATTACTGACAAAAGTACTTACTTTTTGTACCCAGTCCTCATGAGAATAGACAGACTTTTTCAGACCTGGAGTCCATCTAGACCAGTGTAGCTGTCTCCAACAGTGGAGGAGCTGCCATGGGAAGCATAAGTATACTTCAAGTGTATGTTACTTCCCTGAGTTTCCCCAGCCTCCAACCTTTTTTTCAGCTTAGGCAATTTCCTACATCTGATTAGTCTGTTTAATGAATAACTCTCTCTTTCAGGTATGTGCCATTGACCTTACTTAAGAAAAACGATTATCAACATTGGAATTGTTGCTTGAAAAACTACTTCCTTTTGTTTTGAACAGAGTACTTTGCTTGGGGCCCCAGAGTACCTGCATTCAAACAGAGAAAACATTGAGCCCAGCCACTCCCTTCTGTAGAACCTGTCACAGCTCCTCAGATCACCTTTCTCAGACTGCAGAGTTCAAGCATATACAGTCATACTTTATACCAAAGACTTTCCTGCAGAGTTGTAATAGGAATGTGGAAACAACTTAAGGAGATTATAAGATTTACAGCTGAAGGGATTGCAATACTTTCCATTTTATTATAACAGAACTAAATTCTTTAGCTCCTAGCTCTGCCTAATACTTTAGCTTTTCTACCTACTAACCAGTCCACACACTCCCTTAAAGGGAAAAGTACCTATAACTTCAGAAGTGCTCAGCAAATCTGCCACCTCCTGGCTAAATTTCTCTGTTCATTAGTTACACTTCATAGCACAACTCCTTCAGTGTCTAAGCCTGGTTTCCTGTGCATTGATTCGGCATCCTTTGGGATCTATTGCTCCCTATCTTCAGAACTTCTGCAAAAGTAATTTTAGGGGAGGATGGAGAGGGGAAACAAAAAAAGGAACCTTAATCTATGGTTGTGTAACTTGGATTCAAACTTGGTAGATCTTAGAAAAAAGGTCTAGAAACATTAAGAGTTTTCAAGGTTTGGAGGCCAGAATTAAAGTATTATGTCTGTATCACATAGACAGTGAATTTTTTATATACAGGCCCTAGACTGTCCTGCTGTAAATGATATCATTTGATAACCGAGTCATTTGATAAAAGAGACTCCCTGAATTATAAGATGAATTTTTAGACACAACTATGACAATGGGAAAGTTTCTAAGATGAAATTAAAATGAGATGGAAACAAGGATGCATCTGAAAACAAAGATTATCACGTCCTCTCTTGTAGTGACTACTATATTTAAAAGGTGGCTATTGCCTTTTGGGGGTGCAAAATCATTATTTCACTTCTAGGCTTTGTTCAAAGCCTAAACTTAAAAACTTTGGCAGAGATTCCTCCAACTTTTGGCACAGTATATACCCAAATGCACTCCTACGTTTGTTGAATCCCAAGAAATGGAAAATTTAAAAATGAGAAAAGACTACTAGGATACCTCTGAAAGTAAGAGTCAACACGGCAGAAATCTATTAACATATTTTCCACAGTATGAACCTCAAAGGTTTTTCCACATGGGGTGAATGTTTGGATTAAGGCAGACATCTTGACAAGCTGGAGGAATGGTCCAACAGGAGCCTTGTGAAATTCAGCGTGGGTCAATGCCAAGTCCTGCACCTGGGACAGACTAACTCCTTTCACCAATCCAGGCCAGGGTTTGCCTGACTGGGGAGCAGCTCTGCTGGAAAGGATCTGGGGATCCTGGTGGACACAAACTCAGTGTGAGACAGGAGGGATCCCTGGCACCAAAGCAAGCCAACAGCAGCCTGGGCATTAACAGGAGCTTAGCCAGTAAAATGATGGAAGCAATGTATATATTGGATATAAGGAAAATTGTTTATTCTGAGAGTAATTAAGCATTGGAAGAAGCTGATCAGAGAAGCTGTGGGTATCTGTCCTTCAGAGCACAAAACCCAACTGGACAAAGTCCTGAGAAAAATGGGCCAATGCAGTATTGACTCTGAGCAAGAGGTTTGTTTAGAGACCTCATTACGCTCCCTTTTGACCTGTAATGAATATGGTGCCTGGTTAACTGCCTAGAAGACATTGTTGTTCCCTTCCATATTACCTGCAGTTACTTCAAGAGGCTTGCTTTATGTAAGTGGTAAGCAATACAGGTAGCAACAGCTCACCAAGCATCTGCTGTGAAGGAAAAGCTGCGGTTTTCAAACCCCTTTATAAAGCAGACAGATATTCTTTGAAGAAATAGCTATATAAGGATACTCAATGTGGTGAAATTTATAGCATATATTGAGTTCATTCATATTTCTCATCTGGCCTTGAAAGACTTTTGTCATCTAAAGCAAGGGATCCATATTCTGCTCTGAGAAATATACAAATCCCCTCAGCTTCAATGGGAATAGCATACATAGCTGAGGGTGTGGTTTGGCCCATGGTCTATAGCTCCATGCAAACTTTTATCCTACATTTTTTTTTTTTTTCTAGTATACATCTTTTTCCTTTCTAAAGGCTCTGATGTCACCCCTGTTGCTGCAGTTATAGAGTTCATTTTAGTGGGAACATCTTTAAGTCTAATCAGATTTCTTGAGAAAGACCGTAGATAATCTGAAAATTCACAAGATTGCTTCAGGCTGAAAGTGTCATAGAGAAATACTAGACCAAATATTATGCAATTATTGTGTAATTCATACAGTCTTCCCACTCATGAGATGAATTTGAAAAACTTGTGGAATATATATGACAAACCAGAGAAGTGCCAAACGTTCCTCATACAACCCATTCTCACATTTCCTGCGGAAAATGCACTTTCTCACAATCTTCATCTTCCCATTTTAAGCTAAAGTTTGCCTGTTACACCAGGATAATATCATCCGTGTCCATGAAGTTGCAAAGCATGGCTATGACTTTGAAGTACTGTGAACGGTATTCCCTAATTTATAAGAACTTTTAAGTGCAATTTACTGCCCATGTATAAGAAACATTCACAACAGAATGACGCCCACTGTGTGTCAGCGAGGCTGAGTACCAGCATGTAAAATTTTCTATGCTATATCAGCATGGACCAGAAGTAGAGACTGCCATAAAGATTAAGAAAAGAATAACATAGGACAAAATGCGCTCAGGACTTATCTCATCAGATCACACTCCATGAACAGGATGGCTCCTATTACTTCCCCAAGGAAAGTCTTGTATATAGCCAGGACCTATTGTAACTGCAGTGTCCAAGGCCAGATGCAGACTGCATCCATAGAGCTAGCAAGATAAAATATTATGAAATAAATAAAGCTGGCATCTATGGTGTTTTTTTTTTTTTTCTAGACATGCATAAGTGATTATGCAGAATTATTCATATAGCACTGTAAAAATTTGAAAATTGAACCTTACAGCCATTCTGAACTAGTCCTGGCATTATCTGTCTGCCATGGTGTTTGTGATGGGTGTGAAGCCAAATCTGACTTGTGTTTGGAGGAAGGATCAGAGAAGGGGATAATGTGCATGTGTGCATGCTTTACTCAAGTAACCCCTCATCAGATGCACTGGGAAGTGCTGGGGAGCAGGGACAGATGTTGTATCCCATCTTCTACCATCTCATTACTTCCCTCATGCTCAACAAGCAAGCATCTTCACTTTGCAGCATAGGAGAAAACAGAGTGTGGACTGCTTGTACTCTATAGATCTTTTACAGTCACAACATTTTCAGCCCAAAGATCCTGGAATGTATTTACAAACTTTGTTACAATTTACTCTTAGTAACTTACTGTTAAGCAATAGTCTATCTTCAGTGAACTAGCAACAGCTAAGCTTGTGCCAGACTTGTCCCAAGATGTGACTCTTTCTATGACCTAAGTTCAGCCATGTTCAACTTGAAGTACCACAGGCACCTAATGCACTCTGCTGTACAGGACAGGAGGATGCTATAGAGAAAGGCTCTCCTGGCTGAAATGTTGCAAGAATGTAACTAGTGACATTGCAATGCCGTGAGATGATACACCAGCTTTGCCCAGCAGCCGAGCAGAGATCAAGGCACTTCTATGCTGGTGGCAAGTTCATGTTGTCTCTACACTGTACACACTGCCCTGCCAGGGACAAGGACCCTCAAGACCCCTTCAACTCAAACTCCTCCTCCTTCCCCCTTGAGAAGCACAGGGGATGGGGATGGGAGTTGCAGTCAGTTCATTACAGATGGACTTTGCCACTGCTTCTTCTCAGGGAGAGGCCTCCTCACACTTCCCACTGCTACACTGTGGGGTCCTCCTTCCCGTGGAGTCACAACCTCCTTCAGGCATCCACTTGCTCCGTCGTGGGCTCCTCCACGGGCTGCAAGTGGATCTCTGCTTCCTGGTGATCTCCATGGAGGACTGCAGGGGCACAGTTGCCTCACCATGGTCCTCACCACAGGTTACAGGGGAGTCTTTCTTTCAAGGCCTGAGCACCCTCCTCCCCCTCCTTCTCCACAGACCTTGATGTTTGCGGACATGCTTTCACATTCTCACTCCCTGTTGCTGCTGCAGTTCTGCCACTGCGCAACAACTTCTCCTTCTCCAATATGTTATGCACAGAGATCTTACCTCAATCACTAGTTGGCCAGGCCTTGTTCAGCTGTGGAGTCCGCCTTAGAATTGACTGTCCCTAGCTCTAGCAGCTACAGGGGAAGCTTCTGGTAGATCTTTGTTTAAAGAAGCCATCCCTGTAGCTACAAAAAACCTGGCCCAGGCAAAACCACTACAAGAACTAAGCATGTGACCCTATTAAAACACTAGGAGATTGTCACCCATGTTTGTATGGCCACAGATATTTCTAATACATATTCAACAGACTGGGGAAAAAACAGTTGAATTTTCCATGTTAAAACCTTGAACCAACACAATACAAATCATAAAATGGGCATGTATGTTGCTCAAGGTGATAGTGAAATGTTTTTGCTTTTCTGTTTATTTTAGTTGTTTTTCCCCTCTAGAAACCTATAATATTGTCTAAACTATTAATATGCAGCAGTAATATTTTTCTTATTATATTGGAATCCTACGGGGAAAAATTTCTGAGGTGACCACAACTGCAGGAATGGCTATACCTGAAGGACAGACTTGAGTGACTGATAGTTTATTAAAAAAATAAAGTTTGGCAGGGAAGAGTATGATTAAGAGAAAACTTAATCTACTGTAAAATATTTTCTTGCATTTCAGAATCAGATTGCAGAGGAATGTAATAGAGATTCTATAAACAAGGCAAAATGTAATGCCACTCATGATAACCTTGGGAAGGCACTCTAATACTGCAGCAGTGAAGGCAGATTGATTTCACAAGGGAAAAGACACTAGGTGTAAGTATATTTTTATAAATGGTTTTCTTTTTGTGTCAAAAATTGGACTGATTGACAGTCCAAAATGAAACTGCAGTAATGGTGCTATCTCAAAGGCAAAAAACAAACCAAACAAACAAAAAAGAATGATTCCTCAGTGTGGTATTCATTTCTCATTTTATACAATAAAATGTCGAGAATGAGGCTAAAGAAAATTCGTATTGAGTTTAACTTTTGCATCTGTGCCTTCTCTGATATTTTGAGATTGCTTTTTCACCTATTTAATAAACAAGGAGAAAGGTAGCAGTCCTAGTTTAAGACAAAAAAGGAATATTTTCTAAAAACACACATAGTAACTTAATTTTTAAGGATATATTTCTATAGCTCTAATTAAACATTGTTTAAAAGAAATTCTAAACCACTGCATATTCATTTAATCTTCCTTGAAATTCAAGATATAATATACTAAAAACCTGTAGGAATTGAAACTATGGAAAAATAGACTTGCAATTAACTTTGCAACGTTTAAAGTTAAAATAAGCTAGACTTGCTTCCAGTTACTTTATAGGGTATATGTTTATAGAAACACATCATCAACTTAGTCTTAGATTTTCCCACACTTTCACACATGAATGCAGCAGTGACATTTGACAAAACTTGGTCTCTTTGCAAGTACTCCTGGCTAAATTGATCAACGTATACCTCCTTGAGCACAGCCTGCAAGGGGGTGACTTAGAGAGGTGACTAATGACCCTCATCTTTATCAGCAGATCGTGATGGCAGCACACCACATGGTTGTTGTAGTCCATGTTATTTCCTTTCTGTAGTGAATATGAGGAAGTTTAGGATCCCAGGGTATTTCTTAAATAAAGAAATAAATTAATAAGAATGCTTTTAACTTTTTTATCTTACCACTTAATCCTGCAATAGGCTATGTACTAATCTGGAAACAATGGACACAAAGCACTCCTGAGACCAGTGATTTCCATATTGGCAAGGTGCAGGTCCTGATGTTTGCATTGTTCACTTTGCATCAAGATAGTAACAGGGAAAGGTGAAACCTGGCAGGGTTTAAATCAATAGCAGAACTCTAACGTCAATAACACTGTGCTTTCATCAGGTTTACAAGAAACTCAATGTTGGAACTCAGGAAGGTAGCCACTTTAACGACAACTCATACTGGTTTTCTTTCCACTATTTAGTCATCTGTGCCAGAAAAACCCTTTGTGACTCCAGTCGGGTCCTATGGGTTGTTCAAAAGTAAGCTATGTAACACATCCCTATCACCTCAGCGTTGCAGGAAACACGGTAGCAGCCTGCCATAAGTAAGTCTGTCTCCTCTGCTGCACAGTCATTTAGCTTGTTTCAAGTGGATATGTGCTGTTTAGGCGATCAGGAGAAAATAGCTTCAGAGTAAAGTATAAAGGACACCAGCCTGCCAGAACCAATGCAGAACTTCCTATGGATGCTGTAATTACATCTCACAAAGCTATCATGCATTCAAGTCTTCATATGACAGCACACTACAAAAAATATGAACTATTCCAAATATATTGCTCAACACTTCTGTTTTATAACGTATTCCAATTCTTAGTCCGTGATCACAGCCCTTTTCTCAGGCAGCATGTCTTCTAGTGGACTCATGGCCATGAAAGTTACATTCAACTGTTACTTTTTCAAGAGATAATAACTCTGATAGTTATTGAAAAACAAACTATTAGAACATTAAAAAGACAGATTCATCCAAGCATCATTCTAATGTTACTTTAAATGCCATTTACAAAACTGGCATTCTGCCATAATGAATCAAGACTCAAAGCTATGCACTATAAACAGATGGTTGTAACCAAATATAAGCTTTAATTCACACAAAGGGATCTGTTGGTGTTCGTTGGTTGCTTGGAGAACAAATTACGGGCCTACAGTAGACTTATTCTACGGACTCTATTCTTTTGACAACTGCTTTAAATCTTTTTTATGAGGAATAAGCACTGAATGTGCAGAATGGAAGGTTTTACATACAAAGCTTTAATTTCAGAGACACCAAAACACTACTGATTTTGTCTGTAGATTCAGTATCTCTGTGTGTACCTTTATCTCCATTCAAAGTGAGGTTCTTTAGTTACATCAGAGGAGCAGCCAAAATCCTGGGTACTCATCTGTTGTGCTGTGGGCGACACAATCAGCAAAGACTCGCCCAGGCATCCATTGTAGACAGAGTGACCTGATTTTGATGCCATGGAAAGGAAGAACATTGGTTTAGGGGCATTAGGTGGGTGCCCCAGAGTGACAGGAGGGGAACTCATTCTCTATCATTTGGGTAGGGCCATGCATATGGGCATAGATGTGTACACAGAAGTGACAGGGCAGGAGGGTAGAGGGCTGGGCAGGACCCATTCAGCCAAACCCATCCTTACCTTCCAGCTGAACATCTCTGACCTCTCATGCTTTCCTTTCCATTTTCTATATCAGATGGTTTGTGAGATAGCAGAGGGATGAGAGCAGCATAGCAGTGCCAGGGGGCCAGGGCTAGTTTGGGCCAGCTGAGGAGGAGCTCCACAGAAGAATCCCAACCCCAGCTCAGGATTTGGGCACTGTGACCAACACCCCATTGTCATAGCCCCTCTGCTCAATAGCAGTAGAATTCACACATCAACTACTGCCCTCTCTATTAGTGTATCATACTCCACCTAATTTTCTGCATTTTAAATGCGTTGAGGAGAAAGACTTAGGATCCCTAACTCATATGTCTTCTATAGCAGAGCAGACTAGAGATTGATGTGTCAGGATCTAACTTCTCCTCACTGAAAAGCGAGCTCTTCATGCTTGTGCCTTGTGTTTGTGTGGGAGTCTTTGGTAACATTAAGTACAGGGTTTTTTTTCCGTTTCATGCAGTGGTTTTAGGTCTCAGGAGTACTACTCAATTTCCCCATCAAGGGAATCCCTCCTCCACATGTGAACTGGTCAGCTATTCATAAAAATACTGTTTATTCATCTGTTTTTGAATTATGCCTATTAAAGAATTTGCTTTGCTGCAAGGGTGGCGTTCCTGGGATTTGGAACTGGCTACCTGCCACTATTTGCACATGCAAACCCTTGGAGCTGCTCTCAGCCTTTCCATCATGACTTTGTGCTTCTGCAACCTTCATGGCTGTCATTACTTCTTTCTTCTTTTTTTTTTTGATGTGCATCTGAAACTAGGCTTCTGACTGTGTCTTTCAGACTTTAAAACTAGTTTTAAAAACATGAGCCATGCATTCAAAGAAGTCTGTTTTCTCTCCATCCACGAGAAGCCTCCCATTTTTCACAGATAACCTCAGTATCCTCTCTCATGTGGCTGTTTTTTGGCTGGTGAACCACAGGTTGAGGCAATGCATTCATTGTCAAGCTAGTGGTGCCAACAGGCCATTAACAGCCAGCTTTCAGAAAGGGTAAGGGGACACTGCTGTTTCCATGTCTCTTGTCCTCATGTACAATTTTATGCCACCCCAATATTTAAGAACTATAGGCTGCTGTCATCTTTCAGAAGTTATTAAAGGCCATGGGCCAACTTGAAAAAATATAGGATTGTGCAAACCTCTCCCCTGATTTTTTTAACTTTTTTTTTTTTAAGAAAACCACAATAAAAGTTAAATCAGCAGTTCTTAAGCTTTTTCTTTTCTGTGGTTGACTTGGGCAAACAATGATGCCCACCCACTTTGCAGCTGCTGCTTGATTTATATCTTCCCATGAAAACCCAGTCAGAATCACAGCTGAAAACGGAGATGGGGAGGAGACATCCCACATGAGTAACACGCTGAAAGTAAAGCCCATCGAAAGGATGTTGCTGCCATTGTTGTTTATTATTATGAAACTACAAAGAATATCAGATTTATATAACTGCTTTTTTTCTTGAAATACTACTCAGGTAACTGAAGGCAGACATATGTCACAGTCTTCCATGGCATGACTTGCAGAAGTCTTCCCTAGTTTTCCTCAAAGGAATCCGAAGAATGTCATCAAGAAAAAAAACCACAAGCAATTACAGCACACTTGACCATGAAACATGGGCCTTGAAACAAAAAAGGCAATAAGGTTCCCAAAAAAAAAATCGACTGGGAAATTAGGGATATTTCTGTAATTTTTATGTTTAGAACTAGTAATTGCCATTTATTTTTAAAACAATAAGTATTTAATCAGGAATCCCAACTTCATTTTATTAGACTTTCATACTTCTGTATTTTCAGCCATTTTATACTTTTTCTTTTTTTTATTTATTTTTCACAAATTTGAAGACAGTGGAGATGCATAAACAGGAGGCAAGGCAAAGTTTACTGTTGTGAACAACTGGTTTTGTTGATTGATCTGTTTAAGTAGCATTTGTGGGACATTACAAATTGCACAACAACAAACTGTACTTCCTACTTGGTGTATGACTTTGGTTTTCTAATATGGTTTACTACACTGCAAATAACTACCTTACATCTGGATTAATTTGTTTATTCACTTGCATCTCAAGAAAAAAGAAACCAAACCAGTTTTGCAATAGTTAAATAGAGCAATTGTGCCATCCAGTGGCTAGCTCAGCTAACTTATGTCTTCTTCCACATGATCACTTGGTATTTCTTGTTTCTTAGTAAAAAAATATGTAATTATTGTAATGCACATTGTTCATTCCATTTTTGCATCCCATTAATCTATGTAATAAAAAATTTAATTCTATTCACACTTTTTTAACTAATATCCTACTCAAATTGAAAGCCCAGCAGGGAGGAAAGATGTTCCATAGATCCTGGATTCATTAGAGAAAAACTACAAGTAGTAACTTATAGTTAACTTTTTTTTTTTTAAAGAGTCAGAAACAGCAGACAATATGAGAAAATAATCCTGCAGTATTATTACATTCTAACATGATCAGTTTCACTTCACTACCATAATTTCTAAAGCAATTCTCCAGAGCACAAGGTGAGATCTCATCTGTGTTGCCTGAGTTTGTACTGAATAGAATGGGAAACATGGCCACGAGTCACAGCTTGGAAAGGTCTCCTCCCTTGCAAACCAAAGTCTACTAAAATTGCTCTAAAGAAGAGGAATCATTCTGATTGCAGTATTCTGTAGGTAAACCCCAAACCTTCTTTGGTGGGAAAGCCCTATTGCACCAATTAACCTTCTGCCACCTATGTGAGACTTCCAATTTGGACGAAAACAATGTATGGGAAAGAAAACAAACAAACAAACAAAAAAACCCAAGCAGTAGGTGCTTAGTGGTAGGGAATTTCAAGGGAAGAAGCTCAGACGTAATGCTACACAGTTGCCACAGTGCTCAAGAGAAATTTATTTTGATGGACTATGCTGGCTCCTTTTCCTACTTCTGTATTTTGAGACCTTCCATGGTGCTGAAACAATAACCTTGTGAAGACAAAGTTTCACATCCCAGGGACTCTTACTTGGAGAGATTAATGGATCATTGAAATAAAGTGAGGTTCTCATACTCTGGGTATAGCTCAAGGAAGGAAATCTCAAGAGTTACTGCTTGGTCATGACCCTGGCAGTGAAGAAGAGGGAACAGATAGATTGTCCATTTATCTTCACTTGGGTGAAAAATTTTCAGCTTTTCAACTTTTTGTGTCCTACACTCAGTCCAGCTGTGGAATCCTTCCAGGAGTGGCATAAATGTGCATTCAATCCCACACAAAGCACCTTGCTCCAAGTGTGATGCCCCAACATAGGTGTAACTCACTATTATCTCAATGTGGTTCCTCAAATATTAAGTATTTTCAGGCATATTCTCTTGAACAGAGGTAGTAATTTCCTCTATGCCAAGAAGGACTTCCAGGGAAATCTCTGTGTAATGTTGTCCTGCATTCTGGGGACATGAATTACTGCCCATTGTTGCCTTACATACTCCACCATACTGTGATATGAGGCTGCTTAACACATTGACTATCCTTGTGCTACATACACAAGAAAGCTCTCCCACAAGGACACTCTTTCATCTTAAGAAAAATTTATCTTGGCCTGAAGTTTAGAAAGTGGCTGCAGATTTAGAGAGTGTCTTGGTTTCTAGAGGATCAACCTGAGAGGGGTTTAAAACAACTTTTCTCTTGGCAAGAATCTAGCATTTTCAAGGCTTCTTAACAATGAAGCAGTAAAATCACTCATCACTTTTAGAAACATTTGAGATACTTGTCCCTGATGTACACAGCTCACATTTGCAAAACAGTGTTTGTTCACATCATACTTCCACACCTGGAAAG
Organism: Urocolius indicus; assembly: GCA_013401255.1. Lineage (NCBI taxonomy): Eukaryota > Metazoa > Chordata > Aves > Coliiformes > Coliidae > Urocolius > Urocolius indicus. The sequence goes on along the minus strand of WBNH01004109.1, from coordinate 56,213 downwards.
AACATTCATGCTACTGCTTTTATCTTCATAAATGAGAAGGTATATTTAGATAGATAGATAGATAGATAGATAGATTTTTTTATTATTATCTTATGCTGGTACATTGTACAATACATAGTATTATATATAATGTAAATAAATCTCTTCTCAGAGAAGAGACTAATAACAGCTAAATGAAGACGTTCTCTACTAGGTTTGTTTTGGTTTTTATTTTTCTTTTCTAAATAGCATATAAACCTAATACATCACAAAAAAAAACCCTTTAAAACAAAAAAAAAACAAAGCCCATCATTGAGAGGTCAGGAGGGATGGGAAAGCAAGAGCTCCCCAAGCCAATATTTTCTCACCTCCTCAGCTGCAAAACCCTAAGGAGACCAAATGACAATTTTGAATATTTGGGGGTAAATAAACAAACAAAAAACTCCTCCCTGAGATGAAGACTCAGTTTCCCAAGGCAGATGAAAAATTCACTGCTCTGGTGTCCTTTGAAGAAGGAAAGTGCTGACAGTCATCACTGTTTCACTCCCACTGAGTGTATGTCTGCTAGGCAGACCTCTGCTGCATAGATCCCATTGATCAAATCCAGTTGAAGTTGGGGTCAGGTGTGAATATAGATTTGTGGATGAAGTCAGCATTGCTGCAACAACCATGATCAAAGGAGAAAAAAGTCAGTTTGCGCCCTCTTGGAGAAACATTAAATTTTTACTTGATAATTTTTACTGGACAGATGACCTAATGTGGCCTGGGAAACCTTAACTCTTTATTATAGCCTAAATCAGTATTTGACAGGTTTATGGTAAACTGCAGTCCTCATAATTAGCACCGAGAGAAGAAAGCAGTATTAGTGCTTTAATCTGGCCATGTGGTTAATGAGCCAAATAAAGAAAAGCGCTGGTAGGGATATTTTTCCACTCTCACCATATTGCTAGAAGCATTGGCACAGTTTTTTTGAGTCAAATCTCAGTAGGAAGGAGATACAACCATGATTGTTAACTAGAGTAAGTATGTCTCACAGAGGCTGTTACAGTAGCTTTCCAATTTGCATGAACTCCAGAGCGTTAGGCTTGGTAGTGTAGTTTTTTCAAAGGCATCTAAGATGTCCTGGTGTTTTTGAAATTTCTCCATAGTATCTGTTAACCAGATAAAACTCAATGCTGGTTTCTCAGTCATGCTTGGCCGTTCTAAAAACCTTACTCCTCCATTCTGGAGTGGCATCTAACTTCCTTAACTGTGGTGAAGCTCCGATGGTTCCAAAGTAGTTGTGGTGAGACTTTTGCTATGTTGCACAGCAACATGCCACCCACACCCCAGTTGCTTTTCACTGCAAGACCCCAATATGTGCTGCCATGCTGCAGCCTTTGAGGAGGTTCGAGCTGATTACACCCGTAGGACGAAAGCATGCAACCCCTCTGCTCCCAGCAGGCCCTGAACTTCCTATCCAAGAGCTCCTCCACTGCAGGCTGGCACCAGTGTGAGTGTTGAGGGGTCACTGGCATTGAGGAAATGGGCTCTGAGCTGCACCTGGGTCCCTGAGCTGGTATGGTCCCTCATGGCTGTGAATTATTAGCATATGGATCATGTGCCCGGTGACAAGGAGTGGAAGGGGAAGATATGCTAAACGTTCTCCTCCTGGTATATCCATCCTGTTGGTGAAAAGCTAGAGCCAGGCTGGACCTGCAAACAAGTTAGCAGTCACTGGGCTGAACTTTCAGCCCACCAGACTTCAGTTATCCCATTGCATTCAGATTCCCCTGCACTGAGTTTTCGTGGTTCCATAATTAACTCCCTCTACTCCTTTCCTGCTCATTTTTTTCTTTCTAAGCCTGGCTGCCTATGTCTCTTCTCCTCATGAAGTTCTTAGCTCTGCAGGCATGAACTCTGTTAAAGTTAAAGCTGATCTCCTGTAGTTTTTATATACTTGGGCTGCCTTCCAAGGTCAGCTCCATAAAAACAGAAACACAATGATGGCTTAGACTGCATATTTATACCATCTATGGTTTATCTATAGCAGAAGGTAGCAGCAAAGTCTGAACTCTTCTTAGGACACATTTATTAGCACAGTGTTAAATGGTCATTTTCATTTATCATAAAAAGCAATTGCCATGATACTAAATTTGTAATGAAAACTGTTAAAAACAATCATAAGAGAGGAGTGTCTGTCTTCTTCCAGCTATGGATTCTTCTACAGCAGTAGTACTTGTAAGCTACCCTGACACAAATTGCTCTCAATACTTAATTTCTCTCACAGTCTGAGTGGTCATCATGAGGAGAAGATGTCATACCTCTTTTTGTGCTGTCTCATTAGTCACAAGTAAGGAGCACACATACAAATTCCAACTCCTAAAACTTCAGACAGGGAGGCAGTGTCAGGAATAAACTTCCTGAACTCAGCAACAAGCTTACTTTTGGCTGTTTCATGTTCACATACAGATCTACAGCTACTTGGTAACTTGTATTCATTCATCCATTCTCATCATCTAATGTTACAGAAAACAGACTTTTTCCTCATTTTTAGTTATGTCAGCCCATGTATCCTTTTCCTGCTCTATTTTCCCATGGATTTTTCATGTCTAAAATTATTTTGTCCTGTGAAATCATGTTACATTTTAGAGAAATTGTGGGTTTACTTCAAAAATCTTCAGTAATATGTTGCATTGAAAGCTCAGGATCCAGGCAGCAGTTACTGCCCACCCAGTACTAGTATGGGGCCTTGTCAATTCTGCAAACTCTTTCTAAAGTTCCTTTTCTCCTAGAAGTATTTCTATGGTTGCTGATTTATACAGCATAACTGTGAAAAGAAACAGACTACTTGCAGGATAGTCCTGATAGTCCTGACCTCAATCTTTCATTAAGCCGATTCCAGAACTTCACATTCATTCGTTATCTTCTTCCACATCTGCAGCCCCACTAACCTTTTGGTTACTCACACTTAAGCAGCCAAGCTGCATACTATCAAAACATTAACATTTTTACCATGATTCAAAAGTTAATTAAGATAAAAGCTAATTAAGGAATGAACGAGGATCAGACATCTCCTGTAATTACATAAACATACAGGCCTCTCTCTTGCAACTCCCTTCCAAATCACTGGGAGCTCCTCAGTCCAGACAGATGTTTCACAGGTCACAGTCCATTTGCTAGACCTGACCATCAGGCCAGCATTGGGACAGGAGAGCAAAGCTTAAGGACAGAGTAGCATTATGGTTGCAGTTTGCCTATGATCTCTTGTGGTTGCACAAAATGCATGTGCATAAACAAGTGTAGTGAAATTCTACTGAAAGTTCACTCCCTGCAAAAACTAACTGCGCAAGGTCTGCAGAAGTTTTAATTCCAGATTCCTTTTGTAAAATACAATGGGCACAGAATCATTACCAGCTTTTTCTGAGATAAAATTGCAGACTTAGGAACTTGTGGTCACTTAATCAGTTATTCATTTACTTTTTAATTATTTTTAACAGGCTACCTCAATTTCGTTTGAAAAACTAGAACAAACGCTTTTGCTGAGAGCTTGCTCCAGGATATGGGAACTGATAGCACCAGATCGAACGCTGCTGCTTAGCAATTCACTTACCCTTTTCTGAGGATAATGGAATTACATTATTGCATTTGCTTTATTTTTATTGTTGTGGCTCAAAGATGGCGTAATCAACATCCAGCCTTTTCCCAACAGATGCAATACACAGAGCTGTGTGACTTCAATAGATCTGTTAAAACAGGACAGGAAAAGGAAGTGCTTAATTTTAGGGAGAGAGAAAATAAAGAAATTAGGATAAGAGAGCAACGAAGTTGTGACAGGGGATACCCAAGTACAAGCACTTGTCTAAGGTCAGCTGCAGGGATGTGGCTTTGCTGACAGTGAGTAGACATGCTACTGTCTACATTGGGATGGATTAAATGCTGAGTGCAAGCAGATATGGACTTTATTCCCATATCATTGCTGCCTTTTATTGCAGATATTTCCAGAGCAGAAGATAGTTTGTTTTGTAGGACTGGAAAACCTGCGGTGCAAGAAGCCCTTCTCTCTTCCCCCACTGACATTGAATCTATGAGCTCTGAAGAAAAATACAGCCATTCATGATGGGCAGTAGAGTCTGTAGTGCCTGTGCAAAAGGTACCACTCGAAGTTAACAGTGACAAGGCTGACAAATGTGTCTGCTCCCAATTATATGATGACATTTTCACATGTTCATCACTCAGAAGCTGTTTGTAAATGAGCGCTTGAAAAAAAATCAGACTTAAAGTGGCATGGATACTTGTTCAATACAAAAGTGCAGATCATCAGAATGGGTGAAAAAAATAATTGTATTTTCTGTTATTCCTTTTCAAATGTAGTCGCATTCATATTTTCAAGTCATGGATTCTAGTTATTGCAGTGGGCTTAGTCATACAACACTAGACATTCTGACTGAAGATGTGTTTGTTTGCTAAACTGTCACCAATATGCGCAATATGCACTATATTCCCCTCTTAGACTTTCCACTTCTTTTTTCCATTTTACTCATCCAACAAAAGCTAGGCTATTCCTGTATATACTTCATAGGCTTTTTCAGTTAAGTCCTTGATAATTTTTTAAAGATCAAAATCCAATCAATGTGAAAAACTAGCTAATTCTCTTTTTTACATAATACTTAATCTTCACATCTGCAGTTCTTAACTGCACATGAAAAGATAAGCCTTCTATAATAGCAATATTTCTTGTTCTGTCTTTAGTTCTGGGGATCTCTCACAGGACTTCCAGTTGGTGCCTGACAAACTGATTTGATCAAATGATAACTTCTTTCTTTAAATTTGTCAATACTTTAATGACTATTTCAAAGTAGCCTGTACTTTTCATTTCTCATCACGTTCTGTATCAGATCAGATAGTATGGAGTAAATATTATCTCTAGCTTAGCAAGGTACGAAAGACATCACATTGTAGTATTTCCTGGGTTTTTGGTCAATTTAACAAGCTTTCAAAAATGTAATGAAAATCTACAAAGTGTGCATTTTGAATAGCACAAGTAACGCAAACTGAGGTAAAGCATCCCAAGCATTCTCTGCCTGCAATGGAAAATACATAATCTGACAAGGCTACTTGTATCAAAAGGCAATACCAACACAACTGCCACATCCATGTAGTGGGTCTGGGATGGTAGTGATTTTCCACAGTAGCTCTTGCAGTGCTGTGCTTGTTGTTGATATCAATATTATGACTACCACTTGCATAACATCAAGGCTGTCCCTCCAGCATTCCTTCCCCCACCTTCACCAACAGCGGTGGGTGGGCACGATCCTGGGAGGGACCATGGCTGGGACAGCTGACCCAGGCTGACCAAGGAGATATTCCATACCATATGACGTCAGCTCAGTAATATAAACTGGGGGAGAGGAGCAGGAGGGGGAGGCAAGATTCATTCTGGGCCTTCCAAAAGCAACCGTCACGCGTACTGAAGCCCTACTTCTCGGGAGGTGGCCGGACATCGCTGCTGATGGGAAGTAGAGAGTAACAGCTTTATCTGCTTTGCTTTGCTTCTTGCGCGCGCGCGGCTTTGCTATCTTTATATTAAACTGCTTTTATCTTAACCCACGAGACATTTGTCTTATTTTCTTCCCTTCTCTGGCTTGCTGAGGAGGTGGGTGATCAAGTGGCGTGGTGGGTGCCTGGCATCTAGCCAGGGTCAAACTACCACAATCCATCAAGCTGCTGCTATTCTTGAAGCTGCACAGCTCTCCTCTCTGCACACCAGCAATGTGTCTCTTCGCTTCAGCTATAATGCCCACCTCTTCCTGTAGCTCCCTACATGCCTGTTTGATCATGTGGTTTTCCTTTAAAAAAAAAAAAACAAAAAAAAAAAACTTAGAGAAGCATCGATCCAAATATGATAAAGTACTTAAAATTTTTTCATATAAGTTCATTACCTAAGAAAATGTTTTCCACAATATTAATAACCTCAGCCTCTTTCATTAATCACATAGAGCACAGAATCCTTTAATGGTCTGCTGTTGTCAGCTGGACCACTCTGCAGGTACAATTATATTCAAAAAAATTTTCTCTGGTAATGTAGGAGACATGGTATTTGGCTGAAATGTGTTCTGCCATTGAATTTGTTACTTTGATGCAATTTAAAAATTGTTTGTGTAGTAGCTTGGATGCAGTCATCTCTTCAGATGCAATGGCAGTGGCAGAATTCCTAGACTGAGCTACCCAGGTGCTTTTAGTGAGGTGATTCCTACACTGACCTTTGCAGGGTTGGATTTCTTTCTCTTTCAGAAATACATTAATAGAAAGCCAACTATGACTACATAGGTTTGGATCAATTATGAAGGATTTTTTTTTTTATTTAAGAATATTCTATATTATTGTTTCACTTTACCTAACGTCTGAATAAAGAAAAATCTTTCCCAAATAATATAGTTAAGGAATTGTATCATGAACTGCAGTGCAGGATGGAAGGCATGCCTAACTGGATATCTTGAGGTTGCAAATGGAGGCTACACTTTTCCAGAGAAATCTTCCTTTAGAAATTTGGCTGTGCTCTATGATTTAGAAATACAATATTTTTTTCTGACAGTATTTTGGCTTTTCTACTTACAGTCCCAGCTGGATTCTTCAATTTTGAGAAAAGCAGATATGAAAAATAAACTTTATGCAGAAGAGAGGCAACTTGGGAGAACTCCCTAAAATGCTGGATATTAAGTTTGGATTAAAATCAAATGCATTATTTTGTATAATCCAATTACATTATCTAATTTTTTAATGGAACTTCAGAAATAATTGAAGGTAGAAGCAGTAAGTAGTTAACTTACAGGTAAAGCACTATCTGCTTTAACATTTCTGGGCCATTGGTTTTGATTTGTTTGGGGTTGGTTGATTTTTTCCTCCCATGACCATGAAGGGATTTTTTTATTTTCCGGAAAGAGTGTGATTTGTCTGCAAGTTCTCTGAATTGGCCATCTCCCCTTCATGAGACTTACATGCTGGAGTTCTGTTTTCCAAGGTTTTTATCTTCTTTCAGGTATTGACCATATAATAAACACAAGGTTAGAAAGTCCTATGATTTTTACAGTGCCAGTGAGGTCTCGTGATTAACCTGCCGAGTAGGGCGTGAAATGCTAAGTAACAAATGTTCCATGAGACGGGAACTGCATAGAGTAAATGGAGCAAACCATGTTTTAATGCTTTGTTTTTCCAAGGGTAAAACAATATTTTACAACATTTGTTTGATATACTGATACTGATAAATACACTAATGCCAGTTATTGATTAACCTATGGACAAAAACAAAGAAAACTGTGTTGGAGACAAAAAGACATACAGTCCTGCTCTACTTGAAGTTAAATACATGAGTTTCAGGCTTAGCTATAAAGCCAAGCTGCTCAGTTTCTTTTATTTATCAAGACCACGTCCAGAGATCTGGTAAACTGGATGAGAAGGTGATTGAACTTCTAAGTAGCACTTATTTCTAAGTAGCACTTTAGTTTAGATCTGTCACAGCACCTCCAATAACTACAGCTACAAGTTAATAGCTAAAGCCATAGTTATCTGTAAGGATTTTCTTTGGAAACTAAAGATACTCCTGGAAAAGGATCTTGAAGCATGGGAAAGTTTCTGAACAGCAGAGGAACAGTCACTCAAACTTTGTATGACATAAAGTCAACTTTAAATGAAGTCAACTTGTAATCCAGGCATGGTTAGGGCAGGATAATCATTTTGGGAAATAACTGCCTCCACAAAGTGAAACAGGTACTGGAGAAAACTTTCACACTGATTTTTTTTTTCTTTGAAGAAGCTTCATACTGGTCTACTTTGCTTGAACAGTTACTGTTTCACAATATTTGTGCAAATCTGGACCTGCACCAGTTTAACTTACATTTCTTTATGTATTGTGCAAATGCATTAAAGAATGGCAGGTATTCTAGAATTAACACACCTTCCCCACTCAAAAAATAAGTGGTCTAATTAAGAAATGTCATTAATTTTACTCTGCTTTCCCTTTGCCAAAGAATTTACTGTATTCAAAGTTCATGTCATCCCAGAGTAAAAACTGGTTCAAACAATATTTATTTGCAAGGCCTTTGTAGATCCTGTCACAGCCTTCAGTTGCCTTCCTTTTATCATCATTATACATTCTATAAAAATCAAATATTCAATATTAAATAAATGTTTAAAAGTAAATATTAATGGACTGGTTCTTACATGCCTCTGAAGAATAAAATTGTATATATAGATATAATTGAAACATTAAAAAAAATGAATAAAGGAGATCTCAGTGACTTACAGAAAGTCTTTTGCAATCTTGAAAGTCTACCAGGTAAACCTAATAAATTTACCTCTCTTGATATTTGACTTTTCAGGAAGTGGCATGCATTTCAGAAATCCTCTGTCTAGAAACCCTGTCATTTTAAAGCTGTTTTCACACTAGACTCAATCTTACTGTCTTACACAGAAGACTCTGCCAACCCAGACATTGGAAATAACAAGGACATCAGCCACTAGGATAATTTGACAAAAGAATGCAAAAAATTTGAATGTCTTTTGGAAAACTCCAGCTGAAATGCCACACCGATAAGAAAAAACATGTTTAAAGTATTGTACAGCAGATGTCAGATTTGGCTGGAATCTGGTTCAGTAAAGACAGTTCAGAAGGACAATTGGGACCTGATTGTTTTTTTAAGGAGGAGAATACATAGCTTTATGAATTACTTCCAGGGAGACAGGAAACAATTCCAAATTTTCTCAGCATAGTTTTCCCAGGTGCTTGAGAAAATGCTGGAAAATTTGTCTTTTCTGTGTATTTCAGACTTCCATTTCTTCAGCACAGATGTGTTAGAATATATAGAAGATTTTATCATGAAGAAGCAAATAATAATTCTTATTCTTATAGATATTAATTTACAGCACAAAGACATAACTTCTATGGCAAGTGATTTTCTTGGGAATTAATTTATAATTTTTATTTTATTTCTACCCAACAAACATTCATACACTATCACTAAGGCTGAAAATGCTCCATATTGTATAGAAAAATTAATCATTTGGTATGAAATGGGTCTCAGCTTACCAATACTATGTAGGACTTCCCTGAAAACAATATAGTCTTTGTAAAAAGAAAAACATAAGTTTTTACTGGTAGCTCTAGAGGTTTTGTTGTATTTTTGAAAAATTATACCAATTTCCAAAATTTGTAACTGAAATGTTGATCTCCTCACCTCCCAAAGCACATCCCTGTGACAGCTGAAATGTGGCCTATGATGGACACAAATTTAGAAAAGTGTCTAAAATTTCTTTTGAGACAGAAAATAACTAAATTACAGAAAATAACTAAGACTGTATTTTTTACATCCTTTTGTCACCTTTTACACCCTCCCATCAGCTTGATGTGATATTATAGACTCTTCTGTCTTCGAGACTGTAAATGTGCTTCCTGTGGGCTGACTTGCAAAACAGTGAAAATCGTCTTTGAGTTCTCTGGCAATGATTGACTTCTAAATATTAGTCTTATACACAAGTGCAACTCTACTATCTTCTGCAGAGCTAAGTAGCTGTGCAGCTTGCCCAGCCCTTCTACCAGTGATGTTTGTTTGGATTAATTATTTGACATTAGAAAGGGATATGTCCTACTCATGACAATGTCTTGCTGTGACTGTTCATTACTGTACAATGTGCATGACAAAAGGTGGCTTTTCTACACTGAAAGATAAGCTGAAATTAACCCCACTCCCTGTTTCTGTCACCTTGTAGGAACGTCAGGCGCAGTTTCCTGGTTCATAACCTTTTATCTATTGAAAATGTTGAACATAAACCACCCTCAGATAAGTAACAATAGTGCATTTAGTAAGGCAGTTGTAAAACAGATAAGACAGTAAATAAACCTGACTTAAAGTTTTCTCTCTGGCTCAAGAGTAGGTTCCTGATCCATGCATAGAAAATCAGTCTACGGGGTAGAGAATAACTGCAACTACATGACAATGTGAAGTTACACCTCTTGGATTATAACCGGAAATTTTAAGTTTTAAGAAGAAACATGAACTGTGGTTTTAATTTTGCATTTTCTGATTCCTCCAAGAAATCAGCCGTGCTCCCCCTGTCTATTTATGTCCCCTTTGGTAGAAAAAGGCATTCTGTATCTCCCTCTGTCAGTGATTGTATCCAGTTGTCTACCTGCCACTGTATAAACTTCCAACCTATCTGCTAGTAATTTGTTAACAAAAATGTTGTGTCATTTGACTTTGACAACTGTCACATTAAACAGAGATGAGATTTTGTTGCAAAATTCAGACTAAATATTGGTCAAACTGGTCACTAAATATATCTCATCTTCATATCCCACACCAGCCCATAGCCCTCAAAGGGCTCTGCAGTGACAGAGACAGCATATTCCAAAATTTAACTTGTCAAATTCAAATTATATTTTTGCCATGACTTTCCAGATTTTAATGCCTGACTTTGTAACCAGAGCTCAATGCTAGGGTCCAGTATGTCTTGGTTAGGTTTACTTTACTATGATTAACTTAATTGAATGTTCTTCAGTTTCTTGATAAAAAATAAGGGAGATAAAAGGGTTTAACTGTTTCACTAGGAAGTTGAAACCCAGTCAATAATGTAATGCTTGTAAAAAAATCTTCAGTCTTAGATGACAACCATTATCAAAACTCAAGATACTACCGATTAAGGGATGTTAATTGGTAACAGCTCAAAGAATAAAATCATTCCCGCTCTAAGAGGATAATTCGAGAATAACAAGAGTAATCAGAGATGGGAGAAAAACCTCCGGATTTTCTTCTGATGCCTAGGGATTTTTTGGTTTGCTCTACAAGTTCTTACAGAGCCAAGACTGGCCCTTCAATTGCATTTTCTCACTGGTGGCACACAGAGCAGCAAGGGCATCTGTCCTCAGTGACCTTTGAGAGGCACGAGTCAGGGACATGCACAGCTGAACTTTGCCAGTGGCTACCCAAGAAGCCTGATGAGGTTAGTGGTGGCAGAAGAGAGGAGTTATTTGAGGTTGAGGACAGAGGGGAGAAAGAATAGCCCCAGGACTTAGAGCAGGAGCTATCTTGGTTGCCACAAGTGCCTTTCCATAGGGTTATTATTTTAGAGCATGCAACAGAGGGCACACCTTTCATAGTGGGAGGTAAACAAGAATTACCTCAGTGCAGTGTTTCCAAGTTTTTTTATTAGATTACCCTTCACATTTTAAACACGTGTTTCAGCAAGAGCCCAGACTGTAAAAGCTGTCTGCTGCAAAAAGTCAGACTGAGCATGTTTGTACATGCACCTGCCCCTGCATGCTGATGATTCACCAACTTGTTTGGCTTTTTCTTACAAGTTTACATTGGTGTATCCCTTCTGTTTGCCTGTCATGGCAGAGTTGTTACTGAGCTAAGCAAGAAACGGTGCTGGCCTTAACTACTGAAACCTCTTTCAAATAAATCATTCAATAAAGAGGAGAGCAAATTAAGGATATTGAGGTGACTTTTTCATAAAATATATTAATAGCTCTTCCACAGTCTACAGTATACACAATGCTTTACAAAATCTGCGGAAGGTATCTCCTGTTGTAGCCTTATAGATTTGACAAGATTTTCCTGACCTGACTGATAATGTGGTTCTGTGCTTTCTTGAGAAAGGTCAGCACTTCATAATGTTCAGCAAAATCTGAACAAGTACATCTCGTATTAATAAGCTCTTCTGCTTAATGGGAAAGTTAACCTTGACTTTAATATGTCTGCTAAAAACACAAACATGCTAGTTATATATCGTGGGCAACTGACATTCCCAGTTCAAAATTTGTATCTCAGAGCCCACATATTTTGCCCTCACAGAATAAAAGAAAAATTTACTGGATTTTTTTGGTTTTGCATTTATTGTCTGATGTTAATACCAGGTAAGACATCTGACTTTTCTGTAGAACCTGGGCATTTCACCCTTTCTATGTATTCTACCAGCATTTCTGTGGGTTTGGAAAGGTGTAGTGCATAAATTCAATTTAATAACTAGATAAATATTTAATATTTTCAATAACATCTCTTTTTCTAATAAATCAAAAGAGAAAAATTTCTATCCAAGATCATACATGTAAGAGTTAGAAGAGCTAAATAAAAAAAAAAAAATGGAGGAATAATAGATAAAACATAAGGAGTATCCGTTTAATTCCCCACATTTACTTCCCTGAATCGAGGTTGAATCAATCACTTCAATGTCTGACTTGCCTCTCCCGTGAACCCTCTAGCTTCTGGTGAAATAACTTCTATTTAGTTTAACTCAGAATATGAACATAAAAGCACATGCTGATAGTACAATAACACTAATTTTGATGTTCATACTTCATCTGTACTCAAAGTTTCAAACACTATCTTAAAAAAGCTCCTGTGAACTTTGCATTATTTTCAGGAAAGCTTTAAGAGTATAATACTTTGAAGAGAGTAAAAATAAAGTGTTTGGAGAAAATTATTTCATAAAACTACATATGAAAAAAGCCACTGCCTTTTTGTAGCTATACAAAAATTAATTTACCCACAAAATAATTCTAAACACATTTTCAAAACTTCCCTGAATGTTGCATTTAGTGCAAGGTGAGCTTCCTACTGAAATCTGTGGGAAGATATTCCTTCTTCACCAGATGACAACCACCAGGAAATACCCTGAACTCAATTCAATGCCACAGAAATATTGAGACTGTCATGACAACAATGCTGTGGAATTCGAAAGTTAAACCATATGCTTTACACTGTCACTGTGATACTTAGAAATAAGGCAAAGGAAAACAAGATATGCCTCTCTCCCTGGCTCTCTACTCAAATTTTAACTCTTTCTTGGCCGTTACAGTGGCAACATTATTCTACATTGGTGTAAATAAATGTAATTATTTTATTCTCTTGTATAACATCTACCATAATGGATAGAATAAGTCTTGCTTGTGACGCTGCAGTCTTGCTTCTTCAGTGAGGTTATTTTAATGAAGACACCACTAACCACAAATTTTATCCAACACAGCAACATTCCCAGTTTTATATCAAATAGACCATCAGAGCAGGAAAAAATAATATATATCGTTTAAAAACTGTGGATTTTAGTAGTGTCTTTTAGTGTCTGTGACAACTGACACAACAAGCCACATGACCCTTCTGCATGTAAATATCCAGATCACTTGAGTGTAAGTGGATAGAATTTACCAGAGTTCACCACTCTTCTCTATTTCTTTAAGCCCATAATATCTTAGCATGTGAAATTAAAATTGTCAGAAAGAAAAACCACAAGTATATTTTTTTACAAAACAAGGATTAACCAAGTCCAATATTCTTTTTTTGTCAGTGAGCTATGTACTGAGTCTCAGACCACAGAAAGCATACTTTTCCTAAACTCACCTTAATTTTTTGGTCTCCATGAGAATTTCAACTACTACTGCGATTCCTTCCATGCAGCATTTCAAGACGATGCTACAGGGCAATGGTTTCTGGGTTTACCTTATTTGAACAAATAGCATGTTTACTGAAAGTTTTGACAGTCCTAAACCATCATCTCTAAAGACTTTCACCTAGGAGCAAATGGGTTGACATTTGCAAAAATGTCATGATGCATCCCTTACATTCAATGTGAGATACAGTCCTCACATTCAGACACTTCATTTTAGATGTCCAATTGTAAAAGAAAGTGTCCAGCTCCCATTTCTGTCAGTGAAGATATGGTCTATGGAATGAGATATCCAGATTACAGAAAATTGGTCAGCTCACCTGAAAGTACATTTCTATATTATTGGCCAGTCTCCTTATGACAATAATGGGAATTCAGGTGTATAGCTCACACATAGGCATCAATGTGTAATCACATAAATGTAGGTATCTGAGTCTATCAGCTGAATCTCATTCCCAGTGCAGGCTGCTGAAGAGCCGACTGCAGGCCTATAATTTTCCAAAGAGAATTTTAATCCTCCTTCACTATCAAGGAGAAATTGCTAATCACCTGGAGTCTGATCTCAGCTGGAAAACTGCTTCATAACTCAGCAGTAATTGGACCAAACAAGGACTCAAAGGGCCCTGACAGCTATTGGACATCCGACCAGCACAACTGCATCTCTTCCCTCAGGCTTGTGTCCTGACACTGGGGAAATCCAGACCCATGACCCACAACGAGCAGAGCAGGAATTTAAATGTTTTGTGTCCCACACTGTTCTGAGCTGCTGGTGAAGAAGAGATTCTCACCCTGCCTCTTAACTGTTTTTAGAACTTCGGTAAATCTTGTCTCTGTCCTGTTCCAGGGCTGGACTTTTATATGCTTTTGCTGAGGGAAGGATAGTTCCCTGTTGGGTTCTGGTTAAAGCTATCATAAGCTCAAGCTGGGGTCTGGAATTGGGAAAGAGGCAATAATAGCTTTCTTGATTAAAAAAATAAATTAATCTTTAGGCTCTCAAGAGACATAACTGGGTTCTGAGCCTAAATTCATCTTTAACAGGCAGCAGAATGGTGCAGAACGTTGCTATTCCACAGCATTACAATACAACTGGCTTGGAGGTGTAAAAATGAATGATAAACATTCAAACTGTGTCTTATTGCTTATGGGATAGCATCCAATACAAATAGAGGAAAAAAAGGCAAAAAAATCTAATTCATAATGATAGTCTGAAAGCTCTTCTTGACTGCTGTCTTGGACATATGGTATGAATTTACTTGTAATTCATTGAAAGCTTTTGTGAATTACATCAAAAAGGGAAACAGTGCATACTGACATCAAGGATATTTAATAACGGGCAGTGCAACTAGGATATTCCAATTATTTCCATAAGTTTCAGTTCATCAGAATGGTACAACTGCCTCTTGATGAAAAAATAACTTCTTTTTTTAATTATTGACATAAATAAATTTGCATACTTTAATAAATCCAGGTAATATTTGAATAACAACCATTTAAAAATTTCATTTCTTCTGTTTCTCTGAGCTTACTTTTGGTGAAACTGATCTAAAACAGTTACTTTTCAGCATGTCTATTTCACTGTCATTCTTCAATGCAACTAAAGATTCCTTAAAAGGAAGTATTGCTTATCTGAACATGTTTTTTTATGGACCTGTTAATAAACTGACATGCGACCGGAATTAATTCTGTACTTAATTATTCACTAAGCAATTGAGACACCATCCAGGAGCTTCAGATAGACTTTGTAGTATGACAGAGATAATTTTACAACCTTCTGAAAAGACTAAAGAAGAATTTAAAAATACATGGCAATCAGCAGTTACAGTTATTTTTCAATGTTCCTATCCTTTCTCTCATAATCATAGTCACATAAAGGAAAACAATAAATTTCAAAAGTTAGCCTCTGATATTCTAATCTTTTTTGGCAGGCTGCTGCTAACTAGAAAAACCTAACCATTTCCTGGATCTTTAAGAGCTATTCAGGTATGTTCTTGTATATACCTTGAAAGCATCAAAACCTCCTTAAAAGGAAATATCCTTTGTCAGATCTCTTTGATGCCTATAATAGTTTAGCTCCAACCAGAAGTTCATCAGAGTTCTTGTAATCTATTTAGAAAGCAGTAAAACAGCAGAAGTTTTGTGAAAGTCTAAGCATGACTGTGCACTGATGCATACAGAAATGTAAACTTACATAACTAGCTTAAAATAGCAAACACAGAACTAAAAGTGCTACATGGAAATTGATTATAACTAATTGTGACTAGTCCACAAAGCCTGCAAGACCTACAATGTCAATGTGCCACTTTAGTCTGATTTCTGACAAATAAGAATTAAGAACCAGGAAGTGAGAAAGCACGTTTTTTTTGTGGGAGGATCACAGGTACAACACAGATGGAAAAGTCAAAAAGCAACTAACTCCAAAGAGCAGCCAGTAAAGATGAAGGTTTTTTACATCTCTATCTTATTAATTATAAATCAATTGCATGGAAAAAGTAGACATGATTAAGGTAGTGGGTCAAATACTAGACCTGACTCCCCACAGGTGATTGCGGGTGCAGGCTGGGTGTCGTGTTGATGTTGTTCTGCTCTCTTTCAGCAATCAAAAAGCAGTAAGCAGCTATGGCACTTGTAGAAAGTAATACACCTTTGTATATGGCTTATATTTTCAGGAAAACTTCCAATAAAGCTGGATGTCTATTGCTTTTGTGTACCGTATGTTGAATTCTTTTCAGTGTTACGCTTTGCTAGGGAAATGAGTTTTCATTTCCAGCTTACATTTTGGGGTTTTTTTGGTGGGGTTTTTTCATTTGTTTTTAATAACTTTTTGCTTATGGTTAATAGTTCTTAAAAGCAGATATCTTTTCTAATTCAGTCAGTTATGGCTGGTGTTAATTAGTGATACTTGATTGTGATTCATTTTGCTTTTCCTGTCACTGGTCACTTTTGGACTGATGAACCAAACACATGGAGGCATGGGTGATACACTATCTGTTGAAAATAGAATCATTTTCCAAAGTTACGCAAATATTTTGGGGTAAAGGAAGAACAAGTATTTTCCCTGAAAATCACTTTATGATATTTTATCTTAATGTCTCTTTCTACCTCACTTCAAATTACAAGAGCATTACTATAAGCTACTATTTCTTGTTTTGCTTCTCTGATTTCTTTTATTGATGGGGAGTTTTCCCTGCCTGACATATGTGGTTTAGGCCAGAGTTCTACTTCTGCTAAAACATCAGATTGAGCTAATTCCTTTTTCATTTAAGTACAGCTTTCTTCGTCACTATCAGTTGCTTGCCCCTCTCATCCCACACTCCATCTCTGGACTGACTTTTTTTTTATGCAGGGGAACTCTGAGATTTTTTCTTACCAGCCATGTAATGTGTTAAGCAATGGATATGAATTGTAATTAACACTTTATTGCTACTGTGTGTGAATAGCTGATAAGGAACAGTTGAAAAGTGGAAGCATTTGTATTTCAATGGTACCAAATATTCCCTAGTTGCCAGTGATCCTGAGTAAAATGATTGCTTAGCAGCTCTGAAAACTGATCAAAGAGAGGTTTTTAGGTTCATACTACTTCCATTCTTCTACACATGGCATTTGCTTTCCAGGTGGCATGTCTCTGTTTTAAATGTGATGATAGCTTCTTTTGAAAACAAGTTAGCCACCTGTTTTAACAAGCTGAGACATGGTGAAGAGTTGGTTTTGCTTTCATTGTGACAAGTAAGAAAAATTGTGTTGCTTTCAGTGAAAGAAATACTGCATACAGGTGTGAACCTTGGAGTTGGGATAGTGAATTGCCTCAGTTTGCTGTTCTGACTCTTCTAAAAAAGAGATTTAAAGCAATCTATAAACTCAGATTCTTCAAGGCAGCAGAAGTAAAAGCTTTTAACTAATTTTCTGGGATGGGGAACATAACTGTGTATTATGTAGACTTAGTGCTGAGTTGGTAATATAAACCCTGGGTAATGCTCATGAGACAATAAAGTACTAAAGCAGTTGGTCTGACATGTAAGGGTTTGAATTTAACCAAATACATCAGGTGCCAGTGAGCAGGAGGTAATGATGCCTAGTAACATCTTTTCTGAGGTTCTTTCAGGACATCATAACCAATGTGTGAAATGTAATCTGAATCCTGTAGGGTGGGCAAGAAAGGGAAGCTTGAATTAGGCCGAGTCCTGAATTTGTTACTTGAGAATAACTTAAGTTGAATAACTAGATAATTTTCTGGGGTTTGGCCTTGTGATAATGGCATTTGAGTGGAGTTTATTTTTTGTAAACACTAAAGGTATTATTGGAAGCAAATGATACAGATTCCAATATGGGCGGGGGGGGGGGGGGGGAGGGATAAACTGTTATTTTTTTACAGTTGTGCAAAAAAATCTCATTTGTTTACCTGATTTCTTCAGAGGAAAATCAAAATCAACCAAACAAAAAATCCCAGACCCCAAACACTCTGAGCTATCTCAAAGCAAGAAACAGTCTTACTTTTACTAAAACAAAACCCCACAAAAATTGTAGAGAAGCCGTGGAAACTAAACAAGCAAAATGTGATGCTTAGCTTCTCTAAAAACAGTGATGAATTTAGCTACCTTTAATCTTCATGTCGTTTAGAAGTGGGAAATGAAAGCACTACTTTTAATAACATTTCTTAGTTCAAATTCACCAGCATATCTTTGCTCTTAGTTGAAATTCCACAAATGCAGTGAAGTAATTCCCCACATTCAACATGACCCTGCAGATTGCTTTCAGAAGCCTGAGTTTTTCACCAGGAGAGTGACTCTTCTGCAAATAGCCCTTCACCTTCTCTTATCCCTAGAGTTTTCCAAAGTACGATTGTCTAGTTTTAATCACAGTGAAATTCAAGGTGGAAGGCGGTGCCCTGAAGAGCGATCCAAGGGGCTTGCCGTGGGTGGCTTGTATAGCCGGGGAGCTGTGGGCTGGTTTGAAGGGGGAGCCCCAGGAGCAGGACCCTGCCAGCCAAAACCATACCCTGAAATCCCTTGGCAGGTCATCTCCCGCTGGGCTGCAGCACAGACCTTCACCTGAAACCTGAGCCGAGGGAGGGACAGAGGGAGAGAAGGGCGGGCGCCGCTGCTGGTATAAAGTCCATGGCAGGGGCACGGGGCCCGACTCACAGGGATCAGGCTGGTGGCCTCAGGGTTGGGGTCACCACACCGCTTCCTCTCCTTTCCCCATATCCTGGGGTGCACCCACCCGTATGGGCACAGCTTGGTCTGTGAAGGTAAGCTGAAATACCAGGAGAAAAAAAAAAGAAGCCATACATCTATTAAAGGTTTTGTTTGGTTTTTTTAATTAGATATATTTTTAATATCAAGTTGATTGTGTATTTTGTTAGCGTTATTATCTTAGCCTACATCAAATTCATGTCCATTTCTTTCCTTGTTTTGTTTTTGTTTGTTTATTTGATCGGTTTATTGATTGTTTAAATGTATATGTGATAGGCCAAGAAGAAAAGCCTAGAGAAAATTTGGGGCATCAGTCACCCACTTACCACCTCAAATCATGCTTAGTCAATGTATGGAAATGTATGGCATTTGTGTATCTTTAGTTGTTATTGTGATGGTGTTGTGACTGTTCAATGTTTTAATCAGATAAGATCATGAAGGAAGGCTTCTTTTCTGTAAAGAGTCATCCACAATAATTTGTATATGAATAATCTAGGAATTTAGCATAAAAGAATACTAAAACAGGCTACCGTTGTAATAGTTTGCACAATTTTTACTATCTCATTAAAATTGGTTCTTTATCACACCTTTATCTTTTTAGTCATTATATTTCAGCAAGACAATGAGACCGAAATGTAATAAGGCAAACCCACAAATATTTTAATACGAGCACTTCAAATGTCTATTATTTCTAAATGTTTTGTCACTTTTTTAATGCAGGTTTTGATTAATGTGACTTTATCTCATACACAGACAAGAAAGAACAACAATGACAGAGTGTTTTGTAAATTCCACTAGAAAGAATCTCTCTGATGCCGGTAAGTTTTCAAGAAATATATATATATTTCACAGCTCCAAACGTAGTGACACGTTATAAGCCTTTCCTGATTGCCATAGTGGTTTTACAGGAGGTTTCCAGTGAACTAAAGCTACTACCTAGAAAATATTTATATTATGAATCATTCATCCATGTAAATAAATTTTATCGAACTTGTTGAAAACTCTTTAGGTGGGTCCTAGCTTGGGCATGAAAATGCTCATAAAATAAGCTCAGTGATGTGAAGGTATGTCATTGCCCTCAAATGGCTGTGTAAATTAGTCTTTATAGTCTGACTGACATTAGAAACAGTATGTGGAAGATTCTACTTCTAGTGAGGCACCAGTTAACATAAGGTAAATTTAAATTGGGAGTGGTTGCTGTGTGTAGCCCTCTTCTCCCCATGTGATTTGCATATGGCTCCCTACTGTGATTAGTCATCGGCTTTTTTATCCATTTGTTCCATCTCATTTTATGTATTTAGAACTATACGCTTTCTAGGGTTGGATTCTTCTATGGATTTCTAAAGCCTCTAGCACAAAGGAGGTGGGAAATGTGGCAACTGCTGCTATAGAAAGAAATAAATAATGAAGATGGCTATTATAGGCAAAGACATGACTCTTCAGTTAAATTGTATCTGTTCTGTGATGCCTACCACAATTAAAATATTTACTGTAAGCAATTCCAGTTATTTCAGTAGGGCTCCTTGTCATTTCCATTGATTTGCATAGGTTTTTGCAGATAATTCTTGCTGTTAGTCTTTGATAGCCTTCCAATATAAGCATATTTCAATTGTAAAAATGAAGTTTGTTTCTATCTCAGAAATGGAGCTGGAATCTTTTTTTTCTGAAGGATGGGAGATGAGCTGAAGCGAAAGGAAGTTTCAAGAGAAATTCACCAGCCTACTCCAAGAACACGAGGGAAAACTAGTCTTTAAGTGATAGATGCAAAAGAATCAGCAGGAAAAGTTGCAAGAAACTGGTAAAAAAGATCAGTAGTTATGTTTAAAAGTCTGCTTTTTATTTCACAGAATCTGCAGCCAAGGGATGTGATAACCCTTCTTTCCAGCATGATGAAAATCTTGAACAAAGTGACCAGATAAAAAACAAGAAAAAAAAGTAGGTATTTTTTGAACTTAACACATTGGCTGCTGGTGGATCATAGAAGGCTAGGAGTTGTAAGGGACCTTCAGAGATCATCTAGTTCAACTCACCTGCCAAGGCAGGTCCACCTAGATCAGGTCACATAGGAACATGTCCAGACAGGTCTTGAAGACCTCCAAGGAAAGAGACTCCACATCCTCCCTGGGCAGCCTGTGCCGCTGCTCACTCACCCTCACAGTGAAATAGTTTTTTCTTATGTTTAAATGGAACTTTTTGTGTCCCAGCTTGTGTACTGGGGAGTTTAATATGGTTTTCCTATTTAAAAAAATGTCATTTTAATTAGTTTTTTCTATTTTCCTCTAGGAAGGAAAATGAGAAGCCAGAGAGACGGATGGTTGGCATTTTTGAATTGGTTAGTGTTCAGTTTAGTGATCTGCTTTGTATCATCTTTTCTTGTCATTGTGGGCAGTTAACAGGCAACCAAAAACTGGAGGAGAAGCCTGAGACCTATTGATGCTTTCAGATCTCGCCTGTTAGGTCAGATTCTTCTCTTGGTGTATTGGTAGCACTGACAGCAGTTCAACCTTTGTGCCATTGGAGTATGAAGTTCATCCATGCTGAAGCTGCATTGTATACTGCACAGGCTCTTGCCTTCACTGTTTATGAAGCATATATCCTGTGTTTGACATGTGAGGAATCTGGTCCTTGAGAGAACCAGTGCTATGGGTTTGTGTCAGTTTTCCATATAACAACCATTCCCAAATAACTCTTGCATTTGGACTTGCTTACTCTGGAACAAGAGAAGGATTTTTTTTTTGTTTGTTTTCTTTTCTGGTTTATTCTGTGTTCATTTACACTTTGTATGAGGGTTAAGACAGTCAGGAATAAAATGTTCTGATTTCAGATTAACCACATCCATTAATAGCTATTGCAGCTTAAATTCACATCTTTCTTTAAACTAAAAAAACGTTCAAGGATAGAGAAGCTGGAAGATACAATCTCTGCTGCAAATATTTTCCAACAGTAGATATAACCCAGGTGCTGGTCAATAATTCACTCTCATTTCCATTTCAAAAGCATTATCGTAGTACATGTGTAATTTTTTGGAACACAAAATACAATATATTATACAGAGAAGGTCCCTTAGAAAGATGTAGGACATGCACTTTGGGTTTTTTTCCTGTTGAGCTGGGGAAGAACCATGTGTCCTGCCACTATTCCCTTAGCAGCCTTACTGAGTACTAATTTAAAGGTCTGTGGGACCTACTACAAAATTTTTATGTTCTGAATTTACCTGTGGTTGGAGAGTTGCTGCTGCTTAGAATATGCAGGTAGGAAAAAAGCATGCTCTGTAAGTCTGCTGTACTGTAACAAATATGTGAACTGTCAGGCCTAATTTCACTTTTTTTTCTTTTTTTATATTGCTCACATAGTTTTGCTATGCTGACTGGGTGGATGTCGTTTTGATGGTAGTTGGTTTGGTCGCAGCTGTTGCAAATGGTACTGGATTGCCACTTATGATCATTGTCTTTGGAGAGATGACAAACAGCTTTGTGCTAAGTGGTGTGAAATCAAATGTGTCAGAAGGTAAAATGAGTTTTCTGTGCATACCAGTATAACTGGTATGGTTTTGCTACAGGAGCTAAGATTTTTTTTTCCCCTCAGTCTTTGTACTGGTGCACATCTAAAGAAATATATAATAAGAAAAATTCATACTGCTGGAAATTACTCAATTATTTTAATAAAATTTTTAATGGCTAGACCAGGGCACAAGCACTGTATTAGATTTGTTCTTTATTCAGAAACTACAACTTTGGCAAGACAGTTAAAAGCATGATCATCTTCTCTATCATCAGTTATCAGGCACTAATTACTAGATGTTCCTTTAGCAAATACACAGTTATTTTTTTAAATATTTCATGTGTTTGCAAAACCCCACATGAAAAATGCAGAACGTTCCCAAACTGACAACTCTAGATTCCCATGATTTAGATTGTACATACAATATATTACTACTTTTTTTTATTCCCCACAGATACTTCAAACAGTTCCAGCTGTCCATCAATCCCAGGTGTAGATATAGAAGGTGAAATGACAAAGTAAGAGTCTTTGCAGTTATTCTGTTAACAAATTATTTTCTGCTGTGTTATCCCTTTGAGCAGAAGACAAATGTTAGCCTTTTCAAAAGGTCTTCCCAATTATGTATCACAGGCTCCAGTATTTACTTTGATGAGGTAAGTGAAGACTAATTGTTTTGTGTGTCTAACTTTCCTCACAAGATACAGTGGGATCAATAAAGACTTTTGTTCCCTCATCACAGGTTTGCTTACTATTATGTGGGAATTGGCTGTGCTGTGTTGATCCTGAGCACCATTCAAGTATGGACATTTTTGATTGCTGCTGCAAGGCAGACGTCAAGGATCCGGCAGAAGTTCTTTTTTGCAGTGCTCCATCAGGAGATGGCTTGGTTTGATACTACCCAGATAGGAACGCTGAATACCAGGCTGACAGAGTAAGGGCTCTGTTCATTTTTTACCCCTCTAAGTATGATATTTAAAAGAAAACTGCCATCTCCTATGGAATGGCCTATAAAGAGTTTAAAAATATAACAACATCAACAACAAAAAAACACCAGACCTAAAGTGTGAAATATCACAGCTCTGAGGGAGAAATTCATTATCCTTTTCAGCTCCATTTGTGCATTTCCTGTGATATATGCATTGAAAGGATTTTTGCTGTGCAATATCTGTTACTGTCTGTCCATGAAATATGTGTCAGGCAATACTAGATAAATAGCTCAGCTATCTCCAGCTAGTTCACAAACATTGAAAGCTCTGATACTTCATTGAATGGAAACGAGCTTGCATTTACATCCAGACAGATCTCAGGCTGGACTCTGTCTGATCAGTTAAAGTTTTTGGAGTTTTTCCATAGGTTTAAATAGATTCAGGAATGAGGACTGCATGCCCTGTGATGCAGTGGGACTATATGCCTGAACACAGATTTTATTTTTTTTTCCTGGAGTTTAAGGTAGCTTTGGACAGAGCTGTGTCCTGAAAGGTGTAAGAGAAGCTTAAATGAAACCACTCTTCACTCTAATATTTGTATGTGCTGGGAAGAGAAAATGAGGATGGAAATTTGTATGAAAAAGAGAAACTATTCTAAATAATAGTTGTCCTGATATCCTGTCCTGATACCCTTGATCTGAGCCTGTAGCCAAAATTAAGAACATAAAATGCATCAGAGAGCTGAGAGGAAGGAATCATTTGGAGGTAATCATGGGTGGGGAGGAGAGGTTATTTGTCTGTTTACTAGTATTGCACTGTTTGAAGGGTGGATAAGGGCACCAGGTCATTTGTGACCTTGTGATAGGATACAGAAACAGAAGAGAATAATGGAAAATACAGAAGATGAGTCTAAAAACTAGGAAGTTTCTGTTCTGTTTTGGCCATATAGGAGACTAATGGTACCATTCAGTAGCTGTGGTTAGAAATTTCACAGTGCTGGTTAGGAAATTGCAAAACTTCTGACACTAGGCCACACAGCAAGAAGCAGAGTGGGGAGGGAGTTAGAATGAAAGTCATTCAGAGCTAACAAATCTTTCTTTATTGTTATTATTTAAAGCGACATCAACACCATCCATGGAGGCATCGGAGACAAGATCTGTATATTTGTACAGTTTTTTGCCACATTTCTGACCGGGATTATTATAGGATTCATCTATGGCTGGAAATTGACACTGGTGATTTTGTCAGTCAGCCCTCTGCTTGCTGCATCAGCAGCTGTTTGGTCAGCTGTAAGTGTGTGGAAACTAATAAACAAAGCAAACCAGAAAAACATGAAAAGCCTTATGCACAGGAAAGGGGGAGAGAATGGGAGAAAACTTCTGTGGTTAGTTGGGAGGTTATCTTCATGCTGACTCAATTATTTCAGCTGCTTCTGTAACTTTTCTCTCAGTTCCTAAGCATGTACTTGTAAGTCATATTCCTTCTGTCTTTGTGCTCTGTTCTTGCACCATATGGCAGGATGGTATCTGCATCAGAGCATCTTCCTTGCACAGCAATTTCATCAGTCAGAGCACCGGGGAAGTCCAACACACTCTCCTGACCCTCACTCTTCCAACACAACTACCTTACAGGCTTTTTCCATCTGCACACGTCATGCAAATTCTTTACTAAGTTTCATGCTGTGTAGACCCTAGGACATAGAGCTGCTGCAGACTGAAGTGACATAAACTAGGGAAATATCTGGAGAGGTTTTCTGTTCAGATACAAAACCATTTTCCCCTTGTGATCCATTGTCAGTACATTAATGGATATAGTTTGTATTCCTGAGTGGTTACTTACATATAATACTTAGGGGGTTTTTCCTACTTAAAGCATTTCAAATAAGCTAGGAAGAACATTAGAGGTTATAATGTGACTGCCTTTCTCATTTCAATGTCTACTGGAGGTCTAGTTTTTGAACATGTCAGGACACACCACCAGAGCAGCTACAGCACACCTCCCTGGCCCTACACCTAGCATAGTGTAACTTCATAGATAGTCCTTAGCTTGGGAGGAAAGTGGATGAGTCATGAGACTCATCTGATGCTCATGTAGTCTTTCACTGTAATGAGGAAACAATGAGAGAATAAGCTAGTTTGGGGGAAATTCAAGCCACACATGAGTTGATCACCTCTTTCCTAAAACCTCCTTTTGTGTCTTGAACATTGATCATTCTTTTTCACCTATAAAGTGTGCATACCCTTTCAGTAGTCTGCAATAACATCTGTTTTTCAACTTCCCAGCTCCTGGCATCCCTTACTGCAAAAGAGCTGTCTGCTTATGCCAAAGCAGGAGCTGTAGCAGAAGAAATTTTGGCAGCAATCAGGACTGTTGTGGCTTTCAATGGACAGCAGAAAGCATTAGCAAAGTAAGGTTTTTAAAATAAGAATTATATTTCAAATATGAAAGAGTAGTTCAGCTGTGGGTTGGGAGGCTCTGTTTGGAGGGGCAGGAGAATGAGACTCTCCTTAGTATCCTTTTGTTCTTCTGTAAGTGGACACCTCACCTGAAAATAAAGATGTGCAAGTAGACCTAGTCAGTAGCTATGAGTGACTTAATGTTATAACTGCAGCATAGACTCAAATTTCTCCTCTGATTGAGATCTGAAGTTGAATTTAAAGTGAAAGTAGTGGAAAGGTTATCTTTACCTAGTAGTCAAATGCAGCAAAGCATGTCATCAATTGCTGAATTTCAGAACAGCGGGGCACGTGTTCTAGATCTTTGATTAATGAGCTTATATTTAAGCTTCACTGGATAACAGCCTTAAGCAAAATCGCATCACTGGCTTTTATTGCTCTAATGATTTGCAAATAACACTTGTACTTGACCTAATACAGTACATGGCCTTGGTTATATGTAAAAGGTGAAAGGGACATGTCTGACCACAAATTCCTTCACATATGTATTGGATAACTCAATAAGCAAAAACAATAACACTCAGTATACAAGTACAGGGCATCACCAATACTGTGCATTTGGGAAAGGCAAACCAGAAGACCTGATCCATACACTCCATAAATCTCTTCTGTACTTTTCAGCTCTTACGTTTGCCCTGTTCTTGTGCTAAATTTTTAAGGTGATGAAAGCCCTCATTCAGAGTCCTACAGCCTGCTTCTGCATTTGTCTTCTTCAAGGACTGAGCTCTGACTAACTTACACTACTATATTCTACTTACTGGGATTTGTTCTTGTTGCAACAATATTAAGACTCTTTCTGCTTACACAGTAAAGGCAAAAAGGCCCTCAGATGACCTAGATCAGTTGCCCCCCTCCTCTGCAAATACTAATATCTGAAAAACAAATGATAGGAGCTTCTTCAAACTACATTTTATTTCTTAATTCTTACTTTAGCTCTAGATGTCAAAAAAATCCCTAAACCAAACAAACTGATATGCAGGCAACTCCATGCCAGTAATGCCTCCTTCATATATGGTTAACTAGTCAGCCACTTCCACAGTTCCTCTTCCATTTAGTTCAAAAAAACTTCATTGAACAGATGACTTTTCTAGAAACATCTACTAGTGATAAACTCTTACTAGAGACTGACTACAGAATTTGCAAATTGTGAATTGTGACTCCTTTGTTCAAGAGCTGTTTAAGCCTCAGAGTTAGGAAAAGTAGCCTTTTACTGCATAGTGCCTCCACCAACTGCAAATGTTTGTTTGCAAGGGACCTTAAATTTTCTTTTGTTTCTAGCTGTTGCTTAGGTCTTTGTCTGTAGTTGAATGATCACATAAAATCCTTACATTATTGAAATCCAGTTGTAATTTTCCTGGAGGACCTATGATGCTACAAACTCAAAAGCAGGGCTTGATTTTAAGAGCACAAGCAAGCCAAAACATTTAAACATATTTGAGTAACAGATACAATATTGGTTGCATGTAAGCGATTTACATTAACAAATTAATGTACTTTGGTTTAAGATTCCTTCTTGTCTGACTGAATTTCATGTCTTCCTACTATGGGGATGCTTTGTATAGAAAATATGTGTTAGGAAAAAAATATAATCTGCTGAGCATGTCACTCACAAGTGAAAAGATACACTCTTCCTAAGCTATAATTTCCATAATAAACTTGAGTAAGTGAAAGTTTTTAGCTGAAAACTACAGATGAATGAATGATTATGAACTATCCTTAGAAGAAATCATTCTTGCACTGAATGTATTGGTCTTTAAATTGCTCCTCTGTGACTACTTGTTTGCTAGTTTGCTATATTGCCATATTAGCCAGTAAAATAAACTACAGAACGATTCCTGGCTTCCCAGAATGGCCAATAGGAAGAAAGTGCTGGTGTCAGTGGAAACTCTGACTTCCATTTGTTTACTTGCCTCCGGTGCTTGATGTGGGTTCTTTCGTTTTGCCTTTTTTAAATGTGGAAAACTAAACCTTATCTTTGATAGGTAATGTTGATAAAACCTTTTCAAGATTTCCGGTCAGGACTAGTGCAAACAGATGGCTCAAGAGTGATATTGAGTCTTCCATCGTAACAGAGTCTCATTTGAGACAAAACTCAGTTGTTTTCTAAATATGTCACAAACCAACCAAACAAACAAACTCAAAAACCCCCTATTCTCTTTGTGAAACTTTGATTGCTTTATGGTAGAAATCCTTTGATTTTAAAAGAAGAACACTTGGAAATATCACTCAGAATGTCATGTGGATCCTATCAAATTAATGGTTTCCTTATCCACTTTCAGATATGATGCTAACTTAGAGATGGCTAGAAGTGTTGGAGTGAAAAAATCCATTACCACCAACATATCTCTAGGTGTTTCCCAATTTATTATCTTTGGATCATATGCACTTGCATTTTGGTATGGAACCAAACTCACTGCTGAGGAAGAAAATTATGACATCGGACGTGTGTTAATTGTAAGCACAACAATGCAGCTTTCAAAAATGATAAGTTGAAGAAAAGTTATGTACATGGTGTATATAATTGTCTCTGTTTTCTGCCAACTGCTTGCTAAATTAGTTGTTGGAAAATTGCTTGGAATAAACGAACTGAA
The DNA here is from genome assembly GCA_013401255.1 of Urocolius indicus. Taxonomy (NCBI): domain Eukaryota; kingdom Metazoa; phylum Chordata; class Aves; order Coliiformes; family Coliidae; genus Urocolius; species Urocolius indicus. The sequence goes on along the minus strand of WBNH01004109.1, from coordinate 28,155 downwards.
AAGAAGGCATTCACCTTACCTAGCTTTTGATAAAACAAGTTTGAACAGGGCATCTTGATTTTTCTCACTCTAATCAGTGTAGAGGCAAAAGTATCTGTGCTTTTCTCACTTATCTTAAACCATATTGTAGGGAAGATGAACAACCTAGAGCTGGTGTTAAGGAGCAAGGACATAACCTGGACTGCCAATAAAATTCTGGCTAGACACTAAGATTAAATGAATCCCACTGGTGTGCTGAATGTGTACTGGGAAGTCCTTGGTATCTTCTCTTCATTTTGTTGTTGTTTACTTGCTGGCATTTACTGTGTATTACTTATATGTCTATGTTGGTATTGGTTTGAGGATATTTAACTATCTTCTTGCCATCAAAAGTTTCGTTACATGCTTAACTTCCACACTCAAGTGACTTCTGATGTCCTGACTCTTCAGTATGATTCCTCACTGCATGTCAAGTTAGTTGTGTGTTGGTCCCGTAGTTGGGATTTCTGTTAAGAAAATCTGGACTAAGTTTTGCAAGCATTTTAATTTTGGAAACATCTGGAAGGACACAGGGAAAGATATTTGTTCTATTTGTAAATGATAGAAAATGCAAAAGCATTAAAAGATCTAAACAGGCATTCATGTCAGTAGTTACCATCCACTCCAGGAAAATGGAGAGTGGATAGAAGCAATTGTGAAACATACCTTTCAGTTGTGTATTTAATTTTCCTGGACAGACTGCACTAGAAGGACTTAAACATTTAACAGCCAGGCACTAGTGACTCTGTAATTACTGTTAACTGTGGTGCTTCCCTCCATCTCCTGCAGGTGTTCTTCTCTGTGCTTGTTGGAGCCTTCTCCCTGGGCCAGGCAGCTCCCAACCTGGAAAGTGTGGCTAACGCACGTGGGGCTGCCTATGAAGTATATCAGATTATCAATAAGGTAAGTATATAAGTACAAAATAAGCTTTTCAACCGGGCTTTTTTTTTTTCCTCTCAAGATGTAACAAAAGTGTTCAAAAGTCCCTGAAACCACAAACTTCATAGATGCCTTCATAGATGTGTATCTGAGATTTACTGATGAAGTCTTTCTCTAATATTTCTTTATTATTAGACTTGCAACTCCAGAGGGAAAGTAGTAAAACATTATAATTTATTTTTTTTAAATGGATGAACACACAATTTCAGATAAGCTGGATTTTCTGGGGGAGAGGGGCATTAGTGAGGAGGGGATTAATAGTGTTATCAAAAGCTATAATAATATAAAGCCTCAGTGCTGATGCTACTATGAAAAAAGGTTTCCACATCGTTATTATCTCATTCTTGCTGTGTTATGCAGCAAATGGATATCTGTATATATAAAATATTTAAAATAAGTAAGACTAGTAAGCTCATGTAGAAAAGGCTATATCGTTCTTGACGTGAATATGAAACCCTCCTGTATAAATAAATGAGGGCCAAATTTTGGCTGCAAGATAGTATAATTAAGTTCTGCGGTTACAGATTTTATACTGTAGTGCACAGTATTTGTCAAAGCAGAATTCACTGTTAGAAGTTCCCCCACATTCAGCATCTTGCAAGTAAAACACAGCAGGTATATCGCATTGTAAACAGCAACTAAGAAAGTAAACAAGAGAATAGTATATCCCACTGAAATAATAGCTCCAAAAGTATAATAACCAGCAATATATTTCAAAAACTTCTCTCCAGAAACGGCTCATAGACAGCAGTTCTAAGGAAGGCTACAAACCAAACAAGCTCATGGGAGAAATTGAATTCAGAAACATCTATTTCAGTTACCCATCCAGACCTGATGTTACAGTAAGTGTTCACTTCAGATTAATCTACTGTGCTGACATTCTGGAGCCTATGTCAGTATTATTTCTCCAATTTTGTTGCTGCTAAAGGCAAAATATATTTAGAGATTGTGTGCTACCAGGGGAAAAATAATGTAATGTCCAAAGACAAAGCTCTAAACCTACTGCTGCTCACCATTCCGCTCTGCTGGACAAAACTAAGAAGAATGTGTTATACCTACTATGAATTTGTGTGATGAGGAGCTCTGATGAAACAAAGAAGGCTTTTCAAGATGTGTCATTAAAACTTCCAGATCTTACAGAGTTAAAGCAGGAAGTTATTCTTTCCAGTCCTTTGCTTGTAGGGAGTTTCTGTGATACTTCACATGAAAAACCAGCTGTGAGATGAGCTTTGCAACACTGTGCCATCAAATGGATTAAAACATATCCTAAATACACATTTCGATGCCAAATGTTATTTTGGACAGATGTTAAAATTGGTGTTCGGTAAACAGATGTCGCTATTCTTTGCCAGTGTAACTTCGCCTGGTAAGTGTATTGTGCAGTGCTATGAACATGATGTCATGGTGATCTACTTTTGTGTTGAAGCTAGTTTGACTTATTGTTAACATATGCAAGAGTTTATAATCTTTTGAAGACATTGGCAAAGGTGAAAATAAAGGGGATTTGTTGCTGTTGTTACTTGAAAAAAAGAAGATAGAGATTTCAAATGCCAACCATTAAAAGTTGGACATCCCAATTAAAGGATAAAAATAGGGAAGTTCATATCACAGTGTGGCTATTTGTTCAGCTGACTCTTCTCACCTTAGTCATCTGAGGTCTATCCCATCAGGTATCAAATCTATTTCCAGGAGACTGAGATTACTGAAGTACAGACCCAGAGCAAGGCTTTTTGCCTAGCTGAAGTCAATGCAATGCATCTCTTTTCACTCTTGGCTCAGAAATCAGAAGTGACAGGACAGAGTCTTGATCCTTCATAAAAAAATTATTTTGAGATGAGCTACATTGCGAGTCTGCAAGCCAAATGGGAGGGAAATAGCAAATAATCTGTCCTCCTTCCCAAATCTACTGAGTCAGCAGCTCATCCAGCTGAGTATCAATGTTATTTAATAGAGCCAAAAGGAATCAGCAAAAATGTGTAGAAGTTATCCATGACCTCTCAAGCAATAGATGCAACATAGTGTGATCTCATCTGTCCAAACCAAACCAAATCAAAGACTAAGGAGTCTAGTTACTGTCAGTTTTAATCTTGAAAAGACCTTACCTAATAAAAGTGAGTTAGAAATAGTCTATTAGGTGGCTGTGACTACTTGCACCTGGCAAAAGTATGATGTCTGGCATATAGTTCTTACTTGATATAGCAGGCACCAGGATATCAGTTTCTTGATGATACAAACCTCGCTGGATGTAAAACAGGGAGAGCAATATTGCAACTATTTTAACCTCTCATTACAAAAACATGTGTAGGCAAAATTATAAATCAGCCTGGTATAAACAAAAAAGAGAGTTCCCATAGCAGCCAAATATTTTGGCAACTACACAGCATTACTCATATATGAGATGGACATCTTTGAACTAAAATATTTCTAAACGTGGAAAGGGCAATAAAGATATAATTAATCTGTAACTACTCCACAGGCTGCTGAGGCTGTTAATGATAAGTATTGGGATTTATTAAAAGCTTTCTAGCAATTACCTTGTCAAAATAGCTATTTATAGTCTAAAAATAGAAGAAAACTGGCTTGTTTCTAAGTAATGATTTTTAACACCTTTAGAAATGTTTTTCTGTGATATTCAGAACTGTTATGTCATTATCTAAGCACTTGAAAACAGAGGACAGCAGGAGAACCCAAGACCTCAAGACTGCTGCCACATCACACAAATTGAGAGGACTGTGGCTGTGTCTATATTGAGTCTGCTGGGGAATTTTCTCAGGCACTGGAATGCAATGGTCTTTGCAAGGGAACTCTTAAAATGTTTCTTGGAGTGTACTTGGCCTATTCCAGTTATCCATCTTTTCAAATAATTCCCAGGCTTGGTTTGGTAGCCAGAATGATCCAGGAACCATTCCCAAAAGGCAGGTTGCATGTAGCCATCCTGTTTCAAAATCTTAATGCACTTCACAAGCAGAGATGCAAGCTCTTTCATATCAAGGTCCCAGGATATTCCCAGATACAATTAACTTAGTAATATCGCCATGCCTTCAGACTATGCCTTTTACTGCTGCCTTGATTATTGCTGTAGTTAACTTGACAGACTGTTTTCTAATCAAACATACCAAACTAAGGGGTTTGGTGGGTTTTTTTGTTGTTGTTGTTTGGGTTTTGTTTTTTTTTTTTTTTTCAGATCCTCAAAGGTCTAAACTTGAAAGTTCAAACTGGGAAAACCATTGCTTTAGTTGGTGCCAGTGGCTGTGGAAAAAGCACTACTGTTCAGTTGCTGCAGAGATTCTATGATCCTGTCCAGGGAGAAGTGAGTGTTTGCAGGTGAACTGTAAAAAAATGAGAGCTATTAGGATAACGGCGAGTTTCCCATATTGACTGAATATTGATTTTTTTATTATTATTTCTATTTTTACAAATTTGAGGCTATGTCTGTGTAGTTCAACATTTCCACAATTTAAATTTCAAATTAACTATCATATCTTGTTGGATTGACTTCATTATTCTCCTCTTTCTTTCAGTACTATGCTAGAAATAGTAAATACCACAAGTCTTTGAATAGATTAAAGATCTGAATTTAAAACTATTTACATCGACAATTGACTTTTAAGGTTCTGTATACTTTTTTAAGCAAACAGTGCTCTACTCTATTTTGCTTCCTTTTCATTGAATGTAAATTAAAATCTGGACAGAATTTTCCTGTTTAGAATTTTTGGTTTTTTGGCTCATTTTTCTCCATCTGCTAACTCACAACAGCAGTTTCCATAATTGTACACTTTTTGTCTGCTCTGCTACTAAACACTAGATCTGGTCATTAAAAGGTAAATGGTTCTCATGAACTTCCAAAGGAAAAAAAAAAAAAGAGAGAAAAAAACAAAAATATTTTTAAGGGAAATTATATTTTAATACTTAGCATTTGAAGAATGTTATTTAGTTGTTACTGCTATTTGCAACTAGGTAAGCATTTCCAGCAGTAACTGCTAAACTATCACTGCATAATGTATCAAGGTGGCTATCTATTAGCAACACATTTTTTCTGTTACTGTAAATTCCTGTTCCCATTCCTCAGTTTTCTGTTCCTCCTCTGTATTGAAATCAATGTTCATAGGACCACCTTGCAAATGATCTAGGTTAAAAATAACTTTCCCTTCCTGTTTAGTCAACTTGGAATATTTCTTTGATCTGAAGTGAAGGACAGTTACAGAGGCAATGTTGTAGCCACAACTATAAGGGCAGCAAACTGGCACAGGGGCATGAGAAAAAGGTTAAAAACTATGCAGGGAAGCTGGAAAACTCTTAAGCCAGCTTGTACAGTTTGACTCGGGGTGGGGTGAATGCTGTCTTCTCTATTTGTGCTGCTCCTCACCAATTTCTTGACTGTGCAGTAGGTGGAAAATCTACAGTTATTACTTCTCCCTCAACATAGTTTTCTGCTAAATACAATTTTTTACTTTTTTTTTTTTTTTTTTTTTTGTATTTGCCTTGTAGCTAGTATTTAAGTAGAGTAATAGTAATTAATTGATTTCTTATGAGCAGGATGCTTTTCCTCAATTTCTTTGACACATGGCTTTTTCTCTCAGATTACCTTAGATGGTCGAGATATTCGGACGCTTAATGTAAAATGGCTAAGAGAAAATATTGGTATCGTGAGCCAGGAGCCTGTCTTGTTTGCAACAACAATAGCTGAGAATATTCGCTATGGCCGAGAAGATATTTCTGATGCTGAAATTGAGCAAGCAACCAAAGAAGCCAATGCTTTTGACTTTATATCTAGATTGCCTGATGTAAGTTCATTAATTTCTTTTGAGAATAGGAACAAAAGGTCCAGTTAAACTGGTGCCTTGTTTCTAAGAGTGAGAGCATGGGAATTCAACTTGTAGTATCACTTCCCAAACTATTCTTACAGCCTCCAGCACCTTTCTGTTCAGGTACTGTCTGGACTAGATATTGTGCCTTCCTATGGTTGCCTTCAAAGGATTTGTGCCTAAGTTTTGAAAAAGTGCTAGTACCTTAACTCAGAAGCTTCACAACTGTATTACTATTACTCATCTCACAAGACATGGGAAGAGTTGCACTTTTAATCAGAAGATTCTGAAAATTAATCCTTTGTCAGGAGCTCTCTGAACATTCAATAGGAAATAAAGAGCAGAAGTAAATAAGTATGCCCTTAACTAAGGCCAATTTTAGCAGCTGGGAGCTTGAGCTCTTCTTTTGCCTGAGATTCACAGCTTTGAGCCCTTACCTGGCAATAGGTGTCTTACTCCTTTCAGGATGGGAGCAGGGAGTGACATCAGTCATTCAAAACAGATGGTCAGGAATGGACAATGGTATGTCTTTCCTTTTGGTCCTGCAGTTAAAAAGATCTGGAAAAACCACCCACCTGGGATTTTATTTCTAATTTTTTTATTATCTGAGACCTTTGAGCCCCATCTCTCAAGTATGTACCATTTCTATTATGTCAGTCTGTTCCCATGTTCCCAATTCCCATGTTCCTTCTTCTCAATAAGAGTTATTTGATCATATTTACTCTTAAAGAGCTATATAATGAAAGACTGCAGTAGACTTTGAGACCTGTCACTTCAGAGCAAGTGCCACCGTTGGTAGGAACTGAGAGGTAGTTCCAAGGGGGTGTCTTGGGTTCAATGATTTAGGCCCTACTAGGTACTTGTGATCACAACCCTATCAGAAAGATAGGCGGTCATCAGCTAATGCAGAGATGCATTTTACAGGCTTGTCTTGAGGAGATCTAGGGTTTGGAGCACTTTCCGAGGCAGATGGAGACCTTCTGCAAATTCTGCTTTGTTTTTTACTTTTTCAGAAATTTAACACCATAGTCGGGGAAAGAGGAGCTCAGCTGAGTGGAGGACAGAAGCAGCGAATAGCTATTGCCCGTGCTCTGGCAAGAAATCCCAAGATTCTTCTTCTGGATGAAGCTACATCTGCACTAGATGCTCAGAGTGAATCCATAGTACAAGCAGCTCTTGATAAGGTAGGAATAATACTATTGAAGCCAGCATGAAAAGATACAGCAGCACTGAAGAAAAATTAACACACCACAGGTTTCCATTGGAATAAATAACAATGGAAAATAAAATTTAGATGTTTTAATTTCAGAGTGTTGACAGGGAGTTTAAATGACCAAAATTTTACTTGGGAACCGTGTCTATGTGTGAGGGGGTTTAACATTCTATCTAACTACCATGATACTTACAGTCGTGTAAGTACCTAAGTATCTTAGGTCTCCTACACTCCATTCCTCAAATCACAATTGTTCATTTGCTAATGAAATATGGATGGCGTTTTTTTCAAAACAAGGCATGAGGACTGAATGGCTTTCTTCAAGTAGATTAAGAAAAATATATACTGTAATACTAATATTAGTCATTCTTCATGGAACAATTGCTTAATAATTTTTTAAAAGGGTCTTGGGATTTAACAGCCTTTTTTTTTTTACAGACAGTGAGTGTGGATCTGACTCTGTACAGAACAAAAAGCAGAGCTGGTTACCAATACTGACTGTCTGTTCTGACTCTGTACAGAACAAAAAGCAGAGCTGGTTACCAATACTGACTGTCTGTCTCTGGTGTTTATCAGCCCCAAATCCACAGCTCTAGGACAGGTGTTACTGCAGAGCAGAGCTGTCAGAGCTTGTACCTATGCTTCTGTCCCACCATTTCACAGTCGGTTCCTTGCAGCCCTGCTTCTTCAGCAGTCTCTGCCAAGATATCGTGAAGCCTGGCGGCTTTGGTTAAAAAAGATTTTCATGGTTGGGCTAGAATGTTGTTTCGTTTATCTTATATTTATTTCAAAATGTTTTTAAAAGCTAAGTGAAAAATTCTGCCTTTCATTTCAGTAGTTATGAACAGAGAGATGAGGTACAAGTATGGCTCAAGGAAAATACAGAATTTACCACCTTAATTGCCAGTCAGTTTAAATCTGAGGTAAAATGTAGCTGTTGGATATATTCACATGACTATATTGATATTAATGGTATTGAGGTAATATATGGATGCAGAAATAATATTTATCTAATCTAATTTGTACATGAATGTTATTATTGCTGTGAAGTTAAAAGCTAAAAGATTGCTGCTTCAGCCATAATTTAGGTTTCTTCTGCATGTTCTTTAATTCCATAATCAAATACTAACCTCTTCCAGAAGCTTGTTGCTTCATTTAGTATGTAATAGAGAGAGATCACTCAATTAAGGAGACTTTTCTGTATACATTCTTATCCATCCTTCAGCATGTTCCCGGAACACATCAAAATGTGCTCTGAATTATAACTTATTTGTCTTTTCACAGCTTTTGGTTGTCCATCAAAATAGTTCCTAATGGGATTTGCAAATTTCTTCTCAACATCCCTGATTGGAAAATGTAGTGCTAATACCATGCATTATTTTTAGAGCTGAAGAGCTGTGTTAACTTTATTAATATATTAACCTCACAAATGCACGCTGTTTCTGAGTAGTCATATACAGATGCTTGTAGTCTTCTGTTTTTCATTAAACTTTGCATCTTTTAGAGCATTTTGCTTGTTCTGGTTGCAGCTCTGATCTGCAGTGATGAAAGCTCTGCACCTCTGTGCATTAGGGCACAGGCATAAAAAGCTGCACCAGGACTGCACAGGCTTTGAGCGATTCACATCAGATCCATGAGAACTTGGTGGCAGGTATAGGAGAAGAATCCAAATCTCCATGGAAGCATTCATCTACTGAAACTGTCTTCAACTTCTCCATACCTGTGCCCATATGATGTACAGCTTTTGTAGCAAGTAACTTCCAGGAGGCTCCTTGACTGTAGAACATACTTCTTGTGTGAGGTGTCATTGGATTTCTCCTCTTGCCCTCTTGGATTTCTCCTAAAAGCCACCATCTGCTCCAGTCATGAGTGAGGAGGGAAGCTGTGTCTGTGCATGGAAGCTGGAAATGGATGGAGATTGTAACCTCAGACTGAGGCTTCAGCAGTTTTCCTTGACAAATCCCAGCAAGCCCCTGATTTGAGATGCAGTATTTCAAAAGACTGGGAGAAAGCTTTAGGCAGTGTCTGAAACACCTTTTTTTTTATCCCAGATGTACTCCACTCCTCAATATTTTCCTGCTAAGTTTTGTCAGAGGTCACGCTAATGTTATACTTCCGAAAGTATGCATTGACAGTATATACAGAAAATATCGTCTCTTTATATACTGGCTATCTCAGCTTTATTTTGAGAGACATCTAACTATTCTGACAGCATTTCCCTCCCATGTATGCATAGGCATGGAAACCCTTTAGATCAAACAGTTCAAGTTTGGTAAAAAGACAAATAACCTTAGATATAATCTTTAATACCTGCATTGTCTGTCTAATAAGATCAATGTGATTTTTCTCTACCTGAATTAGGCAAATGAAAAAGCCTTTACTGTAAAACAGGAGACATGAAACCAGGAAAAAAACTCCAAACTGGGCTTTTAGAAGGAAGAATTCTGCTTAACATTTGGATTTATTTTGCATTATAAATGCTTTAATTAACATTTTATTTCTGTTCTAGTTTCTTGGACATTTTAATGTAAATATCTTTTGTTATTTTTCTGCAAGGCTCGAACTGGACGCACCACCATTGTGATTGCTCACAGGCTGTCTACCATCAGGACAGCTGACACTATTGCTGGATTTGAGAACGGCGTTGTGGTTGAACAAGGAACACACAGTGAACTCATGCTGCAAAAGGGAGTCTACTATTCCCTTGTAATGCAGCAGGTAAGGGCAAACTTATTTATTCTCTGTCTCACAAAGTTGTGAAATTATGGTACATGGAGTAATTCTCTCTCTAGTTCCTGCATGCTGTCCATTTGGCAGCTGCTTGGTCACTCTAGTCTGGGCATGGACACAGGCTTGGAATTCTTGTTTTTCCCCATAAAAGTGTTTCACTTTTACACAATCCAATATGTCAAAAAAATGAGTTGTAGTTGACTACATAACTATGGCATAACCTCTGAATTGTTAGATACTAGATGGATTCTATAGACAGTTTAAATTTTTTAAAGGGTAGGGGAAATCAGGACCAGATAGTCCGCTGTTCTGCTATTACAGACTGAAATATATGCGACCTATAGGCAACACTGATCCCATAATTGGAAGAGCAGAACTCATGAGAAAAAAAAAAAGAAAATTCCTCTTTCACCCTGCTCAAAACATCCTGTGACCGAATACTCTGAATTCTCACTAGGGCTGTAGCAATAAAGATCAAGATGATAGGACAGCAGAAGAAAGTGAAGATACAGGGACTGAGGAATATGAGGAAAATTATGGGAATGATGTTTTGGAAGAACTGACTCTTCAAGATCATTTTGAAGAATCGATGGTTTCTGGGAGAGGCAGCATTCGAAGAAGATCCAGCAGATACAAGAGCAAGAGATGTTCCTCCAAGAAAAAGTCCCCTGGAAAAAAGAAAAAAAAAGAATTGGAGGTTGGTATTAAAACTTTCATTTAGAATTTTAGTCATAACATGTAAGCATAAACATGGAAAACATAATTTTCATTAATTTTAGATAACTGTCTGCCATGTTCAGGTTTTAGAAATCGAGCTTTGCTTGTCAAAGTTGTGTAAAAGTTGCTCATAGCAATCAGTAAGAGTAGATGCTAATGAACTCTGGATCAGACTTTAGGTAAGCAGCTCAAGAGAAAATTTATTTTTTATTTGTACTGATTTGTATTTGAACTACCACTTTTTTTGGCATGACATACATTGGAAGATTTTTTTGGTGTTTTTTTTTGTTTTGTTTTGGCTTGTTTGTTTTTTCGTTTACCAGACTCGAGGACCCTTGAAGTGAAGAAGATTTAAATTCTAAAGTAAAACCATGGATTCTTTCAAATCTGTGGAAGTTAGAATCTCATCTGTAATATAGCATCTGATTATTTTAAATACTTATGGAAGCCTTGGTGTAATTTGTATCTATCACTATTCCTTCTAACTAAAATAAAGCTTACAGCTAATACATATTTCAAATCATATGAAGAAGCTGGATACATTCCCATTATCACAAAAGTGTTATGCAACTTCAAAAGATATCTTTGTCTCTGTATTAATACTACTTAAGGCTTCAGAGGACACAGTGAGTGTCCATGGTCAAGACTTCAGTATTCATCACATTTATAAGAAATTCAGCATATGAAACATGGTATAAAATAACCAGGATGCAAGAGAAACTTGTAATCCCGCCTGATATTTTTATCTTGCTTACAATGTTTTCATTTTCAGCTTTTTCAGAACTCATCCTGTGAAGGCATAGACACTTGAATAAATCAGAAAAGTGGAACAGGGCATTTTGTACTTTCAAAGGAGATGGAGGCTAATTGGCTGTTACTTATGTCTCCTTCATGATTTTGGTAATGATGCATAAGCCACAGTTTTTAAAAGAGAAAGATGACCTCTCTATCCAGTTGTATTACTGCCAACTCACTAGCATTAACTGCCATAGGGATCTTTTCAGTCCTCTGAACAATGAGACTTTTAGTTTTTGATAAAGATTCAAGCATTAGTTGCTATTCATGGTGACAAGTACTATCTGACTTTCAGTGAACTATCCTGGCAGCTTTTCCTTCATGAGTTACCCTTTTGTTAAGTCTTTTGCCTCCAGACCTTTACAGTGCAGTTGAAATTCTAGGAAACAGCAAAGCTGCAGACATCCAGCAAGTTTCCTCACTCTGGGTGCACAGAGTGGACTTTCAGTAATTTACCAAGATAGTTCACTATTCAAAGCATAATGAACACCCACTATCTGGGGAATTTAATGTTCTGCAACTTTCCAAGGAAAACTTGCAGCTCTCTCTTTCCTGTAGGAAGAAAATCTCCCTTCTGTGCCTTACTCAAGAATACTGGCTCTGAACAAACCTGAGTGGCTGTATATACTGCTGGGAGTGGTTGCTGCTGCCATCTCAGGTGCAGTTCATCCTGCATTTGCTGTTATATTTGGCAAAATAATTGGGGTAAGGTCTGGGTTTTGATTTTATTGGGGGGGGGAAGGCACAGGATGGGGGGTAGGTTTGATTTTTTTTTTTTATTTTTTAAATTTTGCAAATGGATGTTGCCATCTGAGCCTCCCTCATGCTCAGACATTTCTCCAGTTCCTCCTATGTGAGACCCTGGTTGGGATTTACTAGTATAAATGGATCTCATGAAAAAATGGATAAATGTTGAAGTGACCCTTTAGAGGTAGAGCCTGGTGGAACAGCAACTAACTAAGAGGAGGAAGGAGGAACGATAGATAATTGGAGCAGAAGGAACAAATGAGCAAGATACAGGTTAAATGGAAAGATAGTCTTCTGACCCTCAACAGAATGTTGATTTTAGAAGACTTACTAAGAGAAATTGAAGCAGACAAGCTTCTTGAGATGAAGGCTGGTTTATGTAACTGGCATTCATCATCTACATACTCATTTTTGTGGTTTTCTTCTTGCATAGGCTTTTCAAGAAACAGATCCAGAAAAGAGGAATAAAAACACTTTTCTGCTTTCTCTAATGTTTCTTTTACTTGGAGTGATTATCTTAGCAGCATACATAATCCAAGTAAGTGTCACTATGCTGAAATGCGAGAAGTTTTTGAGCTCTCTAGTAGGCTGCAGGTGTAACTCATATCAATGCAATCTGAGAAGCAAAACACCAATCAGAGCTTACAAAAACACACAGAAGTGCCAGAGTTCTTCCTGAGATATGTGAGGTTTATGGATATGTTTACTTAAAGATATATATATCCATATTTGATGTTGACTGAAGTAAACCACTTGAAGGCAATGTGGATTCAGCATGATTTAAATCAAACTTGAGAGTCTGGACTTAAAAGTCAGACTGACATTTCTTGTTGATAGGCTATAGGCTCTTGCCAAAGTAACTTTAAAATAGACTCTTCTCATAGGAGACACTGGTTTTCATCACATCAAGCAAACTCCATCATTTGCTGTCCTCTTAGGACTACCCCACAGCTTGCAGGAAATAAGTTACTGATTCTTTATACCATAAAATTCATTGGTGTGACTGCTGTAAATGTATTTGGTAGTAGTCAGAGTTGGGTGGCCGATGACTAGATAGACTGATTTATCTTTAGTGCTGCTGGGGCATTACAACAAAGCTTCTGACTTCTTTACCGTGTTGCTTCCTTCTATGGGAAAACAGAGTGGATGTGAATGACATTTTTCCCAAGACATATATATGCACAGAGGATTATAGGTGACTTTTTAGTGTCATTGCTTTTGTTGTGCAGCTTTATAAACACAGTTGAAGCATCAAATGAGAAAATGTGACTTTTCCTCCCCCAGGGATTCATGTTTGGGAAGTCTGGGGAAATACTAACAATGCGACTGCGTTCTTTGTCCTTCAGAGCATTACTTCAGCAGGTAAGAATTATTCAGCCAGGGTATCATGAGAAGCAGATGGCTTTTGCAGATCATGTCAAGGTACACATTGGGTTTTAATTGTGAGATTTGGAGAAAAGAAAACAAAAAGCATATCTCTTCCACCACTAGTTTAGGAAAAAGTACAATTTTTCTGAAAGTTTCTTAATCCATGTGCAATTTGTCTCAGTGCTGCTACTGTGAATAGTCTAACGATGTAGGATTGTAATTGCAAATGTCTATATTTTGACATGCCAATATGCACACAGTTTGCCACTGACTGTGCATGAAAGGATGATGAAAAAGTTCTTCTGTAGTTAATATCATGGCCACCTGGTAAGAACTCCTCAGGCCCATGGAAAAATTGAGTAAAAGGAAGATATAATAAAAGTTTTAAAATAAGCATATTAAGAAGAACATCACAGTTAATAATTATACCTTGATAGTGAACCATTAGGTGTTCACGATAGAACAATAATTCTTAAGCTTTTTGGTTTAGTTTATTTGAAAGATTCCGACTCCAGAGGAAGACTATTACAGCCAGCCATGATGACATGTACTTCCATTTCCCTGTATCCTACCTGAGCTGGAAATGTTTATTAGTAATCCTAATAAATCTGAACTGTGGTAAGAACATGTAATTCTTTGAAACAAAAATTAATGTCTTCTTGCAGGATATCGGATGGTATGATGATCAGAAAAATTCTGTTGGTGTTCTGCTAACTCGACTTGCTACTGATGCTTCACAAGTCAAAGGGGTATGCTGATTCTTTTTTGTGTGCCTTTTGAATGTTCTTTCCTTACAAATATTAATTGCAATTGACAAGGGACATGGTTTATTTGAGAAGACAAAGTAGTAAATCTATCCTACAGACTGGCAGTTGCATTTGCATAGCAAGCTGTTGACACCTTGGGAATGGCTTCTGAACTGATTATTTATGAGAATTATAAAAAAATCCAGCAGATGTTCATGTACCTGTCATTTTCCTCACTGCAAGACTTTAAGCTATGAAACCTGCATATGTGCTGAGGACCAGGATCAGAAGACCTCAGGTTTTTACATGTTATGATGAGTGTCAACTGAGTGTCATGAAGAGGTTACATCTGCTAATGGTAAAAAGCCTTACTGACCTTAGTGAAGAGAATTCTTCTTCCCATTTCTCAACAAATGTTCTTCACACACAAGAACGCCAAATAGTAAGAAATGGTCCAACATCAATCAAGAGCACAGGGAGGCGGTGGTCAAAGAGGGAACAGTGGTATGCTCAGCAGTGTTAGGTTAGTGGTTGGACTTCATGATCCTTTAGTCTTTTCCAACTGAAATAATTCTATAATTCTATGACTCGAGGCATTGGTATGGGAGAGGTGGCCACTGTCCACTACAAAGAGAATATGCCAAATTCTGCATAGTTCTTCCTACTGCTCACCTCATCAGCAGTCCCTGACAATTTGCCAAATGTCTCTGCTTCTTCCCTTTTCCTTGGGAAAAAAAAAAATCATTACAGGATTTGTGAGGGGTGAAATTTTACTGGTTTGTTTTAAGAAAGTTTTGTTTCCTTCAAGTTTATACATCAAAACCCTTTTAATCCCTACATTTTTCAGTCTCTAAATTCTTGTTTCTCTCTCCTGTCTTCCTTTCTTGTGGGCTTGTAGTGAAAAAATAGTCTTTGACAAAACTTGGTCATATTAGTCTTTTAAAATTCCAGTTTGCTTCAACAGCACTGAACTATATCACTCTGTCAGGGTAGTAGAAAGGAGAGGTGCACAGAGTCCTCTAAATACAAAAGTCAACTCGTTTAAAAAGCTGTTGTGCTCTCTGGAGAGCTATAGAATATCAGTAAGTACGTACTGTGCCTCATGCTGTGCTGGCTGAAGTTTCAAAATCCATCCTTATGTGCAGCTCCTGGAACATATGGTAACAATTCACCTTGGCATTGGTTTAATTATTACTATTTTAAATTTGATTGAACAAGAAAAGTCTTTCAGGGCAGGAAAGTCTTTGGCAAAAAGGAAGAATTTTTGTTTCCCACTCAAGGATTTTTGTTTTTTCAATCAAGCCAAATTTTGGTAGATGAACTCTTTCCACAGGGCTGTTTTCAGATAGTTTCTTATGCAGATCAGAGCCTACCCGGATGCTGAGTGCTAATAATTTTTAAAGGTCTTGATGAAAAGCTTACACAGACTGGGAGGAGACAGGAGTTCTTCGGTATGAGTTTGTCCTCGCCACTCATCATCCCATTGAGATAAAGCATTTCCACAGGGTGGCCAAATCCAGATTTTTTTTTTTTTCTGAGAACCCAACCACCAGGTGCAGCTGTGTGAGAACCTGAGGGTGAGGAGTTTCCACCACCATTGGTCGATGAACACCTGTTGTTAGAATGAAGGCTCTTTTGGCTGCTGCTAATCACCCAACCGCCAGCCAGCCCTACTGTGATGGTGGGCACAGTCCTCTGTGTTTCAGGTGGTGCAGGAGGTCCTGGATACATATTTGTTTAAACAACAACCATATAAACGTCACCAACTGTTTAGACTACTTTTACCTCACTTGAAGGCCTGAATGATGGCAGGTATGGGAAATGTCTAGAAACAGTTACTTAAGTAGGTACATAATATCCATGCATGTGACCACACGTGGTTTTGTTTTCCAGCTGAATTATAGCCTTGACTATAAAGCAATTTGCAGTGGTGACAAGTAACAAAAGAAAATGTAATAACAGATATTTGGGGATTCTGGGGTTTCCTCAGGCAACTGGGAGTCGACTTGGACTGATGACGATGACTGTCTTCACCCTTCTGACTGCCATCGTTATTGCTTTTGTATACGGCTGGCAGTTAACTTTGCTTATCCTGGCCTGCCTTCCTTTCCTGATTGCTACGAATGCTGTGAGCCTTAGCTCTGTGTCTGGTCATGCTGCAAAAGATCAAAAAGCTTTGGAAGAGGCTGGAAGAGTAAGTTCTCCAATTTTAACTACAGCATTATGGTGTGAGATCACTTTTAAATACAACGCTGTAGCTATATTACAGCTGACTCAATTATCCCAGGTAAATTAAAGGGGAAAAAGAGAGGACAGGACAAGGCGGGTGATGAAGGGTATGTTTATATATCCCCAACAAAAGCAAAACATTGATAACACAAAACATCTGTAAATTAGGCTATTAAAATGCATTTGAAAGCCTTCATGGCAGATTTCTGGTCAGGGACAGCTGTAATAGCAGCAGCCCCAGCACTGGTGTGACTTGTGCCTAGAGCAAGCAGCGTAGCTCTGCACTGCTCCATGCTTTGGCCAGCAGCATTACAGAGCTGAACCACCAACTCCTAACACTGCTATTTTATTCTATCATAAAATACAAACCATTTACATGCTCAAGAGTTTCAGGGTACTGTCTTCACCTGGTGACGCTTTACCAGGAGACAATAGTAGTCCAGGCAAAAGTGCAAGCTGTGTTCAGATGACTGAGGTTTGTTCCTGTTTTATTGTGTAATCTTTAAATCATCAGCATCACAATGCACAGGTTAGAGCAGGGGCTGCTGATGCTGCCTGCCTGCTGGCTCAAGGTTCTGAATTCAAATATGCTGCTGGCTTCAGCCCCACCCCCTTGTCTTTGTGGCTGTGACATGAATAATCTCATTGCTCTGGGCTTTACTTCACCTAGTAGACCTCAGTCTCCTCTCTTAGCAAGCATTTTCCGATCTAAAATAATAAATGCTAGAGAAAAGATCAAGTGTTTAGGAGGTACATTGTAAATTGCAGTTGTAACAGTTTACCTCTCATTTGTCTTATCTCCCAATTTAGATTTCCACAGAATCAGTGGAAAACATAAGAACTGTAGCTTCACTGACCAGGGAAGAAGCATTTTATGAAAGATACGTTACTAGTTTGAACGGTCCATATAGGTGGGAATTTTTTCTTTAAGTCTTTCTTTCTACATTTAGTCTTTCAGACTTATTGTAAATACATTCCTTGCAAACTCTCCCATACATGAAAGATTGGGAAGCATATCAATGACTGTTTACATAGTTTTGAAATGTGTTCACTCAGTGTATTTTAATACATTATTAAATGCAGAGTGAAAAAGCCTTTGCAGGATTTGCTTTTTCATTAAGCAAACACTTTCTAAACTGCATTCTCTGCAATTATGTTACAGAATATTATGTGCACCTAGAATATAGGACATACATTCACTCAATTTCAGTGTATTGCACAACACCAGTTAACTCTGGAACTGGCATTTAACACCCATGCCACACTCTTTATTAATATAAACCAGTTTTATTCTACTCAAATGACTTTGAAACTGTAAAATTAACTTCATAGATTTCTCTTGTTTGGCCTGTTATATCCCACCAACTTGTCTTCATTGAAATATGTTTGAATCATCGGGGGGGTAGATTTTTCTAGCTTTTTAAAAAATAGCCCAAAGTCTAATTTGTTTCTTTCCTCCTTTGAGGTAACTAATGTAAAAGAAGGAATTTTAAATGATGCATTGTGTAATCTGTTCTCAACAAAAACAGTGTTAAAAATTAGTGTCTGATGATCTGATATTATCCCCAAAGCAGGCAGGATGCTTGCCTGGACTTTCAAGGTCTCTGATTTACAGCTTGGACTAAAAAGGAGACAGCTTGGACTAGAAAGGAGACTTTCATTTCCTCAGAGAGCATCCTAAACCATGAGGGCAGAGAGTCCTCCAGACCCAAGCTCAGTGTGTGTTTAATTAGCTACACAAAACGAAACTTCTCTGGAAGGAAAGGTTGAGAAATAGATCCTTGCCCTGAATCCCTGCAGGGATACCTGGCAATTTGTCTTTGCTCCTAATTGGAATAAGTCTCTTCTCAGATGGGAAGACAAGGTGAAAGTCCACAAGCTCTCTTAGGCTCAGCTGGAGACTGCTTATTTTATTAATAAAATGGGTCATATGTGGTAGTCATTTTTAACTGGTCTGATGACCTGCCCTGCTACACAAAAACAAATTAAGAGATTCAAAATAGTGTAACTGAGGAGGAAGGATCTTATTTCTCTAACTTTCTGTTCATATCACTATGCAAGATGCTTTTAAGGTCTGGCAATGTTTTTTTTTTCAAGGGTGCACACATTCTGAACTGATTTATTTTGTTTTCAAGGGATGAACCGTGTTCCTTGAAAGCAGTAACTCAAAAATAAGGCCACCCCACAACTAATGTCTCCTATTTCTGTTTTACAAGTTAGTTATGGAAAGTCTCTTTCTTTATTAGAGATTCTTTGACAAAAGCTCCTGTCTATGGAATTAGCTACGGAGTAGCTCAGTCTGCAGAATACTTTATTAATGCAGCAGTCTTCAGATTTGGGGCATGGCTCATTGTCCATTGTCTGAGCAACTTTGAAAATGTATTTATGTAAGTATAAATTATAAAATGGAAAAAATCTATGCATGTGAGAGTGATTTCAATGCATACAAATAACTTTAATTACTTAAGCATTAGAGGAATGCAGATTCAGGAATTCAGTCCAATTGGGAGTGTGGATGGGGCAGAGCAGCAGTTTTGGGGAAAGCTATGTATTTGGGCATTGAGGTGACAAGCATATGGCTGTGCCCAGCACACCTACTCTGGAGAAGTCTGTGCTGTTTGATGTTACTTCCAGGCAGAGGATATTGCATAGAGAAGTGGTATGATATATCACTGCTCAGTTAGAAAGTACATAACAGAAGAAACAGAACTTCCTAATACTGGGTGATGTTTGGGAGAAAGAGGGGACTTCATAAGCTAAGGATGTTAAAACACAAGAAAAACAATGCATTATTCTACCTGCAATAGGTGGTGCTTTGTCTCTTTTTAGAGTCTTCTCTTCCATTGTATTTGCGGCTATGAATGTTGGACAGTCTGCTTCCCTAGCACCAGACTATGGCAAAGCTAGAATGTCAGCCCAACGAATCTTTCAACTTTTGGACAGAAAACCTCTAATTGACAGTTATAGTGAAAAAGGTGAAAAATTGGTAAGGTTTCTTTTTTGTAAAAGGCTTCAAGCAAACTAAATTGTTGGTTTATTGTCTTAAAACTGTACTCATAGTTGTGGGGGTTTTTTATGGCATCATGAAAGTTGGATTTAATACAAATAGTGGTATTGCCTTGTTATTTTTGGGCCATATTATTTTTGGTTTTCAGTCAGAAGTGTATACCCGTAAATGAAGTTTTGCTCTGAATTACATTTTAAAAAAATTACTCATCATTCTACTGAGCCACATCTAAATGATCTCAGGAAAACACTGACAATGTCAGCTCCACTCACAATTGCATTGCCTTTGTAAGAGTTTACAAGAGAAACAACATACAAGTGCACTTTTGTGCTGTTTAGGTAGATAAGAGAGACTAGTTCCTTCAGAGACAGAATGGTTTTGCCAGAATCTATTCTCTTAGAACTGTGGAAACTCTTACAAGTAAAAACATGCTCCTGTGAAGTCAAAACTGCCTTAATGAATCATGTATTTTGCTCTAAAGCTGGGAGGAATGAGGAGGGGAAGGAAAAACAAACAAAGAAAAAGTTATTAAAAAAAACAAAAGACAC
Organism: Urocolius indicus; assembly: GCA_013401255.1. Lineage (NCBI taxonomy): Eukaryota > Metazoa > Chordata > Aves > Coliiformes > Coliidae > Urocolius > Urocolius indicus. The sequence continues at coordinate 8,293 of WBNH01004109.1, read as the reverse complement.
TGAAAAAATCCCTAAAACCTCACCTCTAAAGCAAGGAAACTTGGCAAATTGCTGCATGAAATGCTTTCAATATACATTATTTAGAAGGTTTACATTTGCATTTAAGTTTAAAATTAACTTCCTGTGGAGGTTTTAGGTGGTAGGTTCTGCTCGGGAAGCCATAATCCAGTTTCTATATCTTAAAGCTTACGAGAATTCTCAACCTTTAAAGTTACATATCTTCTTGAACTGGGGTCCTCTAGTACAAACACTGAAAGAATTGGCAGCAGATCCTTGATAAACTAAAACTAACATAAAAATATTTCTAGTGTAGAAGGGCTTGGATACTAGTGATGCCTATGATTTCATCAAAGCAAAGCTTTGAACCAATTAAATTAGATCAGCTGCTGTGAGAACACTGTACTAGCAGTGTCACTATTATGTTCATGGGGCTGGCTCCTACCCCTAATGATAGGAGAGGCAATAGGCTTAGTGTGCGCCCTCTATCTGACATTTGTGTTGAGAAACTGGCCTGGCTAGAATAACTAATTAACGGTTATCATTGATTTTTAAATACAGCTTCTTCTACATGCCTATAAATGACAAAGAATTTATTTCTACATTATTAATAGTTGATCTTGACCTTGTATTGCAACCATTCAAGCTGTGCTACCTGCAGCGTTATATCGGGAAAGCAAATGCTGTAGATGCTATCAAAAGAAGTGCTTCAATTACACGTGTCAGAAATGAAAAATATTAACATTGTTTATTTGTCTAAAGTAAAATTGAAAAATAGATGAGATCTGGAAAACTGTTTCTCCAGAAAAAGAAGGATTTAGAGGCTCACATCTGCAGATAATTCCATAAATAATGATACTGCTCTCAATCCCATATGTAATTTAAAAGGGGAACTTCAAAAGCAGTTTTGAAAACATCCTCCCAGACTTTCTTGTCAGTTCTCTTTAATAACCAAGTTCTACAAGTGTTCTTAAAGCTAATAAATGCTTATATGAGCATGTGAACTCTCTATTACTTTTCAGAGCAATTTTGAAGGCAACATTGAATTCAGAAACGTCCATTTTGTATATCCAACAAGGCCAGAAGTTCATGTTTTGCAAGGACTCAATGTGAAGATTAACAAAGGACAAACATTGGCATTTGTCGGAAGCAGTGGCTGTGGCAAGAGCACATCCATTCAGCTCTTGGAGAGATTTTATGACCCTTTGGAAGGACAAGTGGTAAAAATAGACTTGTGTGGCTATTAAGAACAATTAAATCTACAGAACTCTTTTGTCTTCCAAGATTTCAGAGGCTTTAAACAATCCTGGCAGTATCTCTGGTGAGATGCCTTTTTCAGAGATGTCTTAAGTTGTGGCTTCAGTGGAGCTGTAGACATTCTCAAGGTGACTGTTATTGCCTGCCCCATGCATTCACCACACATACCAGCACTGGCACCCATGTTGTCATGGTGCGCTGGCTCAGGGCATGCATCTCACCAGGGAAGAGAATGACTGTATCAGACTGTTACCTCTCCAAAGCTTCTCACAGCCTGGTCATACACATTCATGTCCCTTGCTTGTCAGTTTTAAGTCATCTTGCCAATATGAATTCACACATTAGGGACATAGATACAGGTTTCATATAAAACAAATATGATTAAATCCACATCCACAAGGATGCTACTGCATCACCATCAGAAGGTCGCAACGGGATTTTTAATGCAATCTCCACTAATGGGTTTAGAACTCCTTGAAGGCTTTAAGATTGAGTTAAAGGCCTACAGCTAAGAATATTTACTGCTGTGTTCAGCTTCTTACGGGTGAGCTCTGTCATGAGGTTCCTGGTGCATCTTGTGGTCAGTAGGGCTGAAAGGACTGCAGAAACAGCCTGTAATCTGCACTTTGTTTCTGTCTACTGGGAACTGGAAGCAAATATAAACAAAAAATTATAATCTAATGAAAGGAAATATTTCATCTAGCCTACTGATTCTTTTCCATTTTACATGCAAAATTTACTTGATTTCAGATGGGAATCTAACACATAACAAGCTTCCTCTTACAATTTGTGTTTCTTGTTTACAGTGTGTGTCTGAATATGAGCTCTGTAGTCACTTTTCTGTTGCTTTTTCTAGTTAGCAGATGGAATTGATACCAGATCTTTGCATTTACAATGGCTGAGGTCCAGGCTGGGCCTCGTGTCACAGGAGCCCATCTTGTTTGACTGCAGCATTGCTGAAAATATTCAATATGGAGACAACAGTAGGGTGGTTAGTCAAGAGGAAATTGAAGAAGCAGCTAAAGCAGCAAATATTCATACCTTCATTGAAAAATTACCAGAGGTAAGAGAGAGTGATCTTCTCCTAAAAGTGCGAATAGATATTTGGAATTATATGGAGAAAGCTTGATAACGCCTATTTGCATAGATCAAATTAAAAGTAAATATTTTTACTTCCTTCATTAAAAAGTATAGAATGTCTGTTTTAAAATCTCAGTGTGTTTCAAGCTTAACATCCTTCTTAATTTGTTTGAAAAAAGCCAATATTCCAATTAATATAGTAGTAGACAAAGCCAACTAAGAGGGAGAAAACAAGAGGACACTATAAATAAGTAATTTTTTTTTCCTTTGACAGCTGAAGTTTCTGAAGATATTTTTCTCTTAAAATAATTCAGTAAAACTGAATTGTCTATTTCTTATTGGATGGGCACACATAGGAAGTGTTTCTTAACAAATACGAAGGGGCAATAAATCAAAAGTGAATGGCATGGCATTTGATCATCATGTCTGCCAAGAGTTTGGTTGTAACAAGGAAAAATGCTTTGACAATTTATTTTCACTGTAGTTCTCTATAACTTCAAAATTATATAACGATGCTGAAAAATATTTCATCTTTATTATTACTAATGACATTTGCGATTCTTTAGTCACAAGTAACACAGGATCAAGTTCATTGTATATGTGTCAGTAAATCTCTAGTTACTCTTATTAATCATATGATTATAGGCATTTGTCTGTGGACACTTTACTGCTATGTCACTGGTGGTACCATTTAAAACCTACTCCAGTCTTTGAGAAAGTACATTTCCAGACCATATATAAATATGTGTGGCTCTATAGATAACTGTTTACACTAAAGATGTTTTTTAAACCTTAGGTTTTTTTAAAACCACTTGCACTAATCTTTTCTTTTAAGATGGGAATACCTAATCATTTTTATAGTCACACATAAAACTTTACTTTTCTAATCTTCCTCCTCTAAGGGTATTCACAGGCCTTCTTTCTTTTAAATTTTAACATCCAGAAATATAATACCCAGGTGGGTGAGAAAGGAACACAACTCTCTGGAGGTCAAAAACAAAGAATAGCAATTGCCCGTGCTCTGGTTCGTAATCCTGCCATTTTGCTTCTGGATGAAGCTACCTCTGCTCTTGACACAGAAAGTGAAAAGGTAAGCAATGATTATTACATGTAATATATACATCTATGTATATGGTTAGTTGCTTTCTATAGAATAAAATAAATGCAAACATTGCAAATGCTCAGCTTTGAACTAACAGTACAGCTGTATCACAGTAGCTTTTCTAGCTGCAGGCTGTGAATTGAGTGATACTAAATAAACAAGTAGAAAACTCCAAAACTTAAGTAGAAAAGAGTATGGGGAGCTGATAATTTGTTTTCCTATGAGCTGTATTTGATGGTAAATACTGACTTGTGTTCTGCCCTGAACTAGATGCCCACTTCTCAATGTCTCATACTTGTTTGATCAGTCTCACTGACCTCAGTAAGAAACCCTCACTGAGTTGAGTAAAGGTCTCATGTATGCACTGACTTGTATATCTGGGAGATATATTCAGGTGATAACAGACTAAGAAATCAAATGTGGTTCTCATGACAAGTGAAGTCTTTCCTAGTGCTAAAAGCATTTTCACATCTGTGTGCAGATTGTCCAGAAAGCTCTGGATAACGCCCGGCAAGGTCGAACCTGCATCATCATTGCTCACCGCTTAACGACCGTACAGACTGCAGACATCATCGCAGTGATCCACAATGGCAGGGTGGTTGAGCAGGGCACTCACAGTCAGTTACTGGCAAAGGAAGGACACTACTATGCCCTTGTAAATGCACAAGTCTCTAATTAGTACTGTTTGCAGGTGCTACAGACCAAGGCAGTACCAGAGTACAGTAGTGGTCAAGTGTCATGTATAAGCAGTGAGCTGGTGTCTGCACTTGTCCCTTGGGTTTCTTTACCAGCCAGATGCCACCATAGAGTCTTCTTAATTGAAGATAATTGTCAATTCTTACTGATCGTTGAGATTCTGAATAAAGGCACTTGTATTAAATTTAGATGGAAGGGCATTGGATGGGTGAGTTTGGGTGGTTGTTTTTTTTCCCTACTTTATGCCACATTTGTAATATGCTTCGTAAATTTCTTGGAGATTCAATCTTCTATTTCAGACAATGATTGTAATAGATACAAGCTTTTCATATAGAGATAAACTGACATAAAATATACCATTGTTGTGTTTAGTATTTTTTAAATTGTAGACTTAACAGAGTTTAACAGTGCTTTGCATTCATTAGGGTAATTTCAGAATCTTGTGAGCAAGTTAGGATGCTTCTTTAGGAGTGGACTCGCATCAGTTTTTCAAATAGCTTCACCTAACAAAAAAAAAAAAAAGTAAAGGATCTTATACCAAAAAATATTTTCCATTGAATAGATATGGTGCTTAGGAACCTGGTTTAGTGGCAGACTTTTGGTAGTGCTAGGTTACAAGTCGGACTTTAAGATAAAGGTCTTTTCAAACCTAAATGATTCTCTGATTCTGTGAATAATTAAAAAAATTGCTTGAAGTGTTCAGAGTCACAAAATGGTAGGGGTTTGGAAGGGACCTCTAGAGATCATTTAGTCCAACCACACTACTCAAGCAGGTCCACCTATATCAGACCGCACAGGAACACATTCAGGCCAGTTTTGAAAACTTCCAGAGAAGGAGACTCCATAACCTCCCTGGGCAGCCTGTGCCAGGGATCCCTCATTCTTACAGTAAAATAGGTTTTCCCTCTGTATAAGTGGAACTTTTTGTGTTCCAGCTTTTGTCCATTACCCCTTGTCCTGACATTTGAGACAGCAGAAAAAAGTGCCACCCCATCCTCTTGACACATGCTTTTTAGATACTTGTAAGTATTAATCAGATGTCTCCACAGTCTTCTCTGGGCTGAACAGTCCCAGATTCCACAGCTTTTCCTCATAACAAAGATGTTCCTGTCCCCTGATCATCTTGGTGGCCCTGTGCTGGACTGTCTCTAGAAGTCCCTCTTGAGCTGAGGAGCCCAGAACTGGACACTATACTCCAGATGAGGCCTCACCAGGGCAGAACAGAAGGGAAGGAGAAACTCCCTTGATCTGCTGGCCATACTCTTCTTGATGCATCCCAGAACGCCATTGGCTTTCTTGGCCATGAGGGCACATTGCTGGCTCATGTTTAGTTTACTGTCCATTAGAAATCCCAGATCTCTCTCCACAGGGCTCTGTGCTTGCTCTTGTTGAACCTCACGAGGTTCTCTCATCAAGTTCATTAATTAACATATTGAATAGCATCGGTCCCAGCACCAACCGCTGAGGGACTCCACTAAACAAACTTGGATTATGCTGAAGAACTGTGGTTTGGCAGTCACTACAGCTGTACTCAAACTATATATGAACTGGTCAAGACAGTGGATGAAAGCCAGTACACTACTTGATCTCTTTGTATCCATACTGTTGCATGATGGACAAACTCAACTTCTGTAAAGCATATATTCTCTATGTCTGAGACATTAAGGTGTTTCTAAGGTCTTCCACATAGTTGGGCAAGTAGAGAAATGGATAGGCAATGAAGTAACAAACAGCATATGTGTAGTTCCTTCTTGTAAAATATATTTGGGAGACTGACAGTTTTCCATGCAAAGGTAGAAGAATCCAATTGCTTCACTATTCTTTATCAATCTCCAGCTGCTCTGTATTTAAGCTTTACCAAATACTGCCCATCACCCTGACATTTTCCAGGGTTATAGCTCTACCAACTATTCTCTTCCAGTTGCTTTGGCTGCTTCTCCTCCTCAGGCATCTTCCCTAGCACACACAGCAGACACTGCACCATGTGACCTGATGCAAAAGGACAGACAGAGTTGAGATGGGAAGTATCAAAAGCAATAGAGATTCAAAAGGATTACATTCTAAAATTAACAAAAAATTATCAGCAGAAGACTGGTCATTGTTCTCAGTAAGTGAATCGTTGACACTGCATTGCTTCCATCTGCCTTTGTCATCTAGACGGCAGGCTGGTGTTACCTACCTGAGACCCTGTCATGATCCCCTGCTGCGTTTAATTTGGCAGAAGTTAAACCCCTTTGCTTTCCAACTGACCTCAATCAATTCTAGGTGGCTGGGGGCAGCTGGGCTTAACTTCTGAGTGATGTCTGACCAAACAGGTTATCTGATCAGGTTTCGTATATTCTCATGAACAGGATTAAGACTCAAAACAGAGTCAATTGCTAAACTACTTTGTTTTACCCACAACAATCAACAATGAAAAGAGAAAGGGAATAAGAAAAGGAAAGAGAGGGAGGGAAAATGTACAATACTTACCATCACAAGCCTACGTGGAGCGCCCTCTGCAGTCACTTGTCTGAAATCTCCATCCAGCCCAGTGAGGGGAAAAGAAAAAAAGAGAGAGCTCTTCCACTGGTCCTGCTCTTATATTGTCGTGGTTTTGCCCAGCTGGAGCAAAGGGAAAAAAAACCCATGACTCCTCCCCCTCCCAACGGAATGAGGAGAGGATCGGGAAAAGAGAACAAAAAAAAAGTAAAAGAGCCCGCGTGAGTTGAAATAAGAACAATTTACTAGGGGAAAGTTGAAGAGGATCAACTATATCAAAGATATGGGGATATTGCAAAGAAAAACTGGTGAGTGACACAGTTGCTCACCACATGGGAGCCGACATAAGCGACCTCTCTGGACCGGCGACCGAGAGACGGCGACCGCGGAAGAAAGAGCTTCTTCCGGCCAGCTCCCACCTATATACTGGGCATGATGGTAGGATGGTATCAAATACCTGCTGGCCAGCCTGGGTCAGCTGCTCAGGCTGTACCCTTTCCTGGTTCCTCACGGGAATTAACCCTATCCTAGCTCAAACCAGGACATATATACACTCCTCTCGCTGGCACATGCCCAGTACTGCCTCTGGAGGCTCCTGGAAAGTTCTGGAAGGTCTAGGAGGGTCTTGGATAGTCTCTAAAAGTCAGAGATAGTTGCAGCCCCTTGACCCCAGACACATGTGCAGAGGCAGTATATCCTGCGACAGCAGAGCGAACATTACATCAGCACCTCTAACAGGCAGAATCCTTGGTGGCCAGAGTAATGTGATTTTGGTGGTTATCTACGCTGCCAGCAATGTTGAGGCATATTGCTAATACTTTACAGACCTTATCAATCATCTTCTCATTTTACTATTTATTGCCTACCTGTTTCAGTAGCAGTTATGTCCAGAAACTACTTTCTGAAGCATGGCTTTCCATCTGGAAATAATAATTTGCTGTTCCCTTAGGGAAGTTCACACATCCGCTGGAGTGATCTCCAGCCTGCCTGATGACATCAGTATCAGATGCTCCAAAACAAACTCGCTAAGCCTTCCTGTAATTCTCCCAAACGTGCCAATCTTTATTTTACTGAACGCTTTCACAGAAAGATGTTTTAAAGTTGTGTTATCTCAACAGATAGATTTTGTGGACTTCTTTTAATTGCCCATTATATATTTCCTTACTCTGCTATTTCCATAGGAGTAACATACTAATCTCTTTCTAATCAATATGTACATCATTGATGACTACTATCCTCTCCTGTGTTGTCCAAAGAAAAACACCTTGCATTTAATCACCACTAGAATAGCTTCTTTTATTATGGTCCTTGAGGTTTGAAAGAATGACCTGTACACGAAGGAGTGTGGAAATAACTACTGAAGTTCAACCCTGGTTGCAAAAGGATATCCTCAGTATTTGATCTACCACAGACAGCATTGCCACAGAATTGCAACCATGAGAAGATGGAGTTCAGGATCTTGTGTGGTAGGAACAGAATACCAAGCAGGATCACAACTCTGGACTTCAGCAGAGACAGCTTTGGCCTTTTCAAACAGTTGCTAGGGGACATCTCATGGGACAGGGTATTGGAGGATAAAGAGGCCCAAGAGAGTTGGTCTCTATTCAAAGATCACTTTTTCCAAGCTCAGGATCAGAGTGTCACAGCAGGTAAGAATTCAAGAAAGGGAGCCAGGAGACC
>WBNH01004108.1:86405-153786 GCA_013401255.1 Urocolius indicus | reverse complement strand
CCCATGTTTCTAACCCCCTCTTTGCTTCTTCCTTGGAGCTCTCCAACACCCCCCTGGATGAGTTCCTGTGTGACCTGAGTTAGGTGGGAGCTGTTTGAGCAGTGGAGGTTGGGCTGGTTGAGCTCTGAAGGTCCTTTTCCAACCCTCACCATGATTATGTGATTGTTTAAGGAAGAAGCATTTCAGTGAGGGAGCCCTGGCCCAGGCTGCCCAGGGAGGGTGTGGAGGCTCCTTCCTTGTGTAAGAAATAGTGATGCTGTTTTTGCAGGAATAAAATCCATTAAGACAAAGAAATTTTGTCATCTGTATCTTTGTATTGTTAACTAGGTGGCTGATCTCAAGACCGTTGTCTGCATCTCAGGACTGTTGCCTGTTTCTTTGTAATGTTAACTAGATAACTGATGGGTCCAAAATCTTGGGACTGTGGGGGAATGGGTGACAATTTACAAGAACCAGACATCCCCTGAGGGGATTCTGTAGGCGCCTCGGGGAGATGTAAACCTTGGGAGTACGGAATCAATGGGGAAACAAGGGAGGGATCTTGGGAAGGGACAGGGAATAATAAGAGGAATCTTGAATCTTTCAGATGTGCTGCCAGCTAGGACACCTGCTCTTGCAAGAACACTTAATAAAAGTGCTTCTGACCTGAGTCTTTCGCGAGAAAACTTGTTTCCTACACTTGGAGCTCTTCAACACCCCCCTGGACACGTTCCTGTGTGACCTGAGCTAGGTGGGAGCTCCTGCTGCAGGGGGGCTGGGCTGGATGAGCTCTGAAGGTCCCTTCCAACCCCCACCACTGTGGGATTCTAGGTGAAGGGAGGGGAGTGGATTTGGGCTGCAAATAACACAATACAGAGTGTACGTGGTGCTGGGGCAGGAGCCCAGTGCCCAGGTCCCACTTAGGGCTGTGCAGAGCCAGAGCAGCTCCTGTAACACAAACCCTCACGCCTGGAAACCCTCTCCTCTTCATTTTTGGTACCTTTTGCCTTTCTCCATCCAAGCAATGCTGTGGGAATACTTCCAGATTCTCCCTTCCAGCAGGATAAATGCAACCCCCAGCTTTGCTCCCTTTAAATAAACAAAACAACCCCTTCATTCAGGGAGAGAAACAGCAGATGAAGGACTAAGGAAGCACTCAGGCATCAATATTTATTAACACAAGACAAAGGAAACACAATGGATGGGGTTAAATGGAAACACTGTCCAGCCAGGTGTTAAAAACGTGTCTCTAACCTAACTTTAAATAAATAAAACCTTTATACATAATTACACAGCGCTGTGCTCCCAGCCTGACAGTGGCCAACTAAACAAAAACTGCACCTAGGGCTAACATGTCATCTTGGTTTTGGTTTTGTTTTGTACAACCTTGTCTTTTAGGACAGTTGATTAAGACACATCTTTGTTACATTGATTTCAAATCAGAAACGCAGCGCGAGCTTTAAACAAAGCAGGACTTGGAATCACTTGTCCCCCCTGTACTTTGCTCAGGGAATAAACTCAGGAACGGTGAGACATACAAAAGATTATAGTTTGAGAGGGTGAAGAATTCCTGTTTGTTTTCCTCACTGCAGCTTGGGATCTGAGGGACCACAGCAGGAGATGATCTGCCTTCCTGCAACTGGATAAGCTGCAAACTGGCACAGAGAGTCTTCTGCTGTTTAGGACCCAACACTTGATTCAGCAGTTAAGGAAATGCCTCCAACTCTGAACCTTCCAATTCAGTGCCCCCTCCAACCCCAGTTCTCTGAGGGGAAGCTGCTGTGTTTGACGTGGTGTGGAAGATCCCAAGCGACCACCACAGAGCAGTCACAGCCTCCCACAACAACCAAACCATCACCAAACCGACCCCGACCTCAAAGAGGTTAGCAATGAAAAAATAAGGTAGCACTTAGTGCTGTACAGTTAGTTACCTCAACAGGGGGTGTTGTAAGGATTAGAGATAACATCCTCATCTACAGAGGAAGAAACTGGAGGAGTGAAACGACCTGGGGGAAAGGCTTTGGGGCAAGTCACTTGGAGAACTGGAGTCAAGAAATGGGAGTGTCTGGATTCACAGCTCCACGCTTCCTCCTCTCCAGTCCAGTCCAGTCCCTCTGGCTGTGCCAAACATGGACAAAGCATGCAATAAAAACCAGCTGCCTTATGTCACTTGGTGGGGATGGGGAGTGGAATGTTATCTCATTCTGTGGGCAGGGCTGTAAACTCTGAGTTCTGCAGCACTCAGAAATGTCACGTGCCAGAGGAAAGATGAAAAGAGCACACAAGAAACCCCAAACTGTAAGGAAACTCTCAAAGCCCTGGGTTTGAAATGAAAAACAAGGAGAAGAAAAAACAAAACAAGAGAAGGGTCTCTGCTCAAATGAAAACACGCTGAAAAAACACAAGCTGAAAGAAAAGACGATGCCAGACTTGTACTGAAAATGCACCGCAATGGACGCAGAAAGCACTGGTCACAACTCACTTGTGTCTAAAGCTTTGAGTAAGAAGAAGATGGAGACTGTCAGAATATTTCCTGACCTGGGCACCAGTGAAGTGGAGCTGCACTGCCAGTCACTGCTGGGCAAGAAACTGAGAGGTGAAGGGATGCTTCAGGGCTGGAGAACAACAGCACCCCCAGGTACCCACTGCTCCAGCTGCCCTTTGCCTCACTTGGTGGCCAATTTGTTCAAACTAAACCTATTAAAGACTTCATGCCACAGCTATTTCAGGCCACCCAGCAAAAAAAGAAAGACCAGACAGTGTCCTCACTGCTCCAGCCAACCCAGCAGAGCCAGGCAGCAGCACAGGGCTGTGGACACAGCACCTCTGGGGCTGTGATGCTGCTGCAGGAAAACAATCTGCACCTGTGGGCTGAAGTGTTTGTGAGGAACTCCTCCATCCAGACTGGCCAGAACAACTTCCAGTTTCTAAATCTATTCCTCCACCACGTGTTTCTAAGACTCTGAATGTCTGATCCAAGTGCTGCTGCTCCTCCTGCCTTCAGCCAAGGACTGACAGGATGCATCAGGAGTTGGTCAAGGACCAGACTGGGATTTGCTTACAGATGCCCTGGGTTCTGCTCTGGTAACTGCCACGAGAGCTCCTACTATAAACCTTTTAAAAACTGCCTAAAAACTTTGAATGAGGTAATCTGGAACATATTAACAAGTTTATTTACACTGTATACCACATTTGACTCAAAAAAAACCCACCCCCCCATTACAGTATCTGGTATCAGCTCTCATTGCTGCTCAAATCCTGTTTCCTTCCCACTACCAGGAATGTCACTGTTCTTACAAGATAACCAAATGTCAGATGGGAGAAGGGTAATTCTGAGTCAAAGCTTAAGCACCATCTCTCTCCTCAGCCCCAGCCATTGCTCCTTAACAGTTCATACCTGCCACCCTTAAGGCTTCTGTTCCTTTCACTCATGTGACAACTGACACACAGGCTGGGACACTGCTGGTCACACAGGCAGTACATGCTGTGCTTTACCACAACTGCTCTGGTTCACTTTTAATGCCTCCTCCTCCTGTAAAAGAAAGTTTTTGCACTTGATTTAAACCCCAGAACGATCCAATTCTTGATGCTTTGAGGAAAACTGGCTCCTTGCCTCCCGGTTCCAGCCTATTTACAGCATTTCCTGCTCTACAAGAGGGTAACTGGCTGGAATCACGACAGAACTGCAGCAGCAGTGAACTGAGCTGTGTGTCAGCTGCAGGGTGCTGCCAGGGAGGGGGCAGGCAGAGGCTGTCACTCTCAGGTGCATCGTTTCAGTTGAGCATTTTTGGACTTGCACTGTGATTTCTACCAAATCTCACGTCCCTGCTGAAAATTCAACCTCTCCTAACCAAGATTTGCCTTGACATCAGAGGCTTCTACGTGCTGGGGCAGGTTCCTGGCCAGCAGCAAAGGCTACACCCTGAAACAAAGAAACCTGGGGAAGGTGAGTGTGTCTCACATTAGTTGTCAAACCAAGTGTCATTATGCTAAAGGACCACCAAAGCTACTTGTCCTTTCCAATTTCTACCTTCAGCTGGCATCATCATCCAAGTTAATTGTCTATCTAAGTGAATTATGTATAATATTATTTACATATTTAAAATATAGGCAAAAATCCTTCTGAAAGTCAAGGAATATCTCTGGGAATAAGCAACTCTCAGGTTCCAGAAGTCATTGATTTGGTCATGGCACGAGTTGAAAGAAGCTGTGTGATCCCACAGGACTCAGGTGCAAAGTACATGACAGAGCAGGGAACTGCAGAACTCTGATCACCCTTTTCTTAATGGTTTATTATCTTAACTAAATAAACCCCTCCCCTTAGAGAACCCCAGAACAGTGTTAGGTTAAAAAAAAAAAACAACCCCAAATATATATACAACATGAGGGAAAAAAAAAAAGGATCACTACTGTCAAGGCCTTGAGGCATCTTGTAGCTCACACACTTGTTTTTCTGTGAAGCTAAGAGCTCAGTAAACTGTTACCCCACGTTCTCCATCTCCTGCCACATCTGCTGCTGGCTCTCAGTGGCTGAACTCCACTCAACACCACGGGCTGAGATGAAAGGGACGCGGCAGCGACCTCAAACTTTATCTCAAGTATTAGTAATTTGCACCCAGCTTCATTGCTAGAGTCACCTCACTCTGTCATTTAGCAAAGTCCTGGCAGAGGTGCTGAGCCTCCTCTGCTGCCCCCACGTGTGTTACATGTTATAGGCCACGTAGATGGGATCCAGCTGATCAGCCAGGAAACTGTCACGGAGATGCATTCGTTGCTTCTCTCCTCTGGAGTTGATGGGAATGACTCCAGGATCCACCACCACCACCACTCCCACAATGAGATAATGTTCTTCCAGGACCACGTTTGTAACCAGAGGAACTAAATCCAAGGCTTCCTGTTCGCAGCCACACAGCTCCACCACCACCACGAGCAAGTTGGTCCATGTGAACACAGCACTAAGGAAACAAAACAACCCACAACCAGAAAAAGTCAGTTACTGTCACAAAGATCCCAAGTTTACAATCCTTTATCCTTAGGGAGAGTTTATCACCTGCCTTGGGCTGTATTTCCCTGACTCCACAGTGCTGGTGTGTCAGAGGTCAGTTCAGCCCCTCTCGGTAGCAGCCAGGGTGACACACAGACTAAAGGCTGTTTTCACAGCCTCCAAATGATTCTTTACACCACAAAGCAGGAAATCAGCATTTTCTATCCTGAATTAAGGCTCGTGAGAAACCACTGAGTCAGCCCAGTGTTATCCTGATCTACAGATGGCAAATGAGGTGTGTGACCTGCTGATGGCAACACAAAAAGGCTTCTGACTTGGCCTATGTGCAGGAACCCTGGAAGGTTCAGCTGGGTGAGGAGGAACTCGTTGGGTCAGGGCTGTGTTACCATTCAGCGATGCTCCTGTGTGTCCGGGACACCGACGTCTCGATGTCGATGGGATGGTAACGCAGCCCCCTCAGCTCCAATGTCTCATCCAGGGCTCCAACAACGTACAGGGCGTCGTGACGCTCTAGAGAGGAGAGATGGGACATAGAATGTGTTGTGTGTGTGTGTGTGTGCTGTGAAAGCAGTAAACAACAAAGAGAAGAGTGTAGACTCCTGCAGTTGGGGAGGAACAACCCCCTGCAGCAGCACAGGCTGGGGGTGACCTGCTGGAGAGCAGCTCTGCACACACAGACCTGGCAGTGCTGGGGGATCATCAACTGACCATGAGCAGCAACGTGGGCTCGTGGGCAAGAAGCCAATGGCAGCCTGGGGGCAGCAAGAGTGTGGGCAGCAGGGCCAGGGAGCTTGTGCTGCCCCTCTGCTCTGCCACAGCTGGGGAGGCCTCAGCTGGAGTCCTGGGGCCAGTGCTGGGCTCCCCAGCTCCACAGGGACAGGGAACTGCTGCACAGAGGCCAGGGCAGGGACACCAAGGTGATCAGGGCACTGGAGCATCTTCCTGCTGAGGAAAGGCTGTGGGACCTGGGGCTGTTCAGTCTGGACAAGAGGAGCCTGAGCTCAGGGGCAGCTCATGAATAGCTCCAAGTCTGTCAGTGCTGGGTGTCAGGAGCTTGGGGCAGCACTTTGTGCTGCTGTCACAGGACAAGGGCTGATGGGATGAAGCTGCAACACAAACAGTTCCATTGAAACACAAGAAAAACCTCTTTCCCTGTGAGCTGAGGGAGCCCTGGCCCAGGCTGCCCAGGGAGGGTGTGGAGGCTCCTTCCTTGGAGCTCTTCAACACCCCCCTGGACACGTTCCTGTGTGAGCTGAGCTGGGTGGGAGCTGCTTGTGCAGGGGGGTTGGGCTGGATGAGCTCTAAAGGTCCCTTCCAGCCCCCACCACTGTGTGATTCTATGAATTCAGGCACAAAGTGTCTTTTGTCTCCAAGACATGTAGGTCAGGATTTATTCACTGCACAGAAACCTTCCTCTGTGCCTCAGAGCTGCAGCTGACTGGGTTCCCTACCTCCGCTGGCGGCCGTGAGCTCGGTGCGCCGCACGAAGCCCAGGTAGCCTGTGCGAGCCCAAAGCGTCTGAGCAGCGTCACCAAAGCTCAGGCGAGTGTTGAAATGATCAGCCTGAAGGGTCTCGTTGTCATAGATGGTGTAGTAACCACTGGCAGTGTGGGGACTGTTAACCCAAATCTGTACAGGAAGAGGAAATGCAGTCAGGTCCATGTGCTACAGTCAGATCCAGGCATCCACAGAGCACTGAAGTGAAGCAGGTGATGCAAAAGCTTCTCTTCTTATCTCAGGCTTTCCAGATACAAAAACGTTTTGCATTGAGCTCAAACCTTCAAATCTCCCGTAGAAGCTTAAAAATGCATCTTGCAGATCTGCTCTGCTAATAACTGTCAGCTGAGGAGTCACTGAGTCAATCAACTGGGGGTTCTCAGAGCACGTGAAGTCCAAAGAAACCCAACCATCTCTCACCACAGATCAAATGCATTGCCATGGAATCAAGATAAGGAAAGCTAAATGTCAGTTACACAAGGCTTAGAGTGGAAAAAGTCTCCCTTCCTAGGAGGCTTCTTCTTTAAATGTGATGGTAAAAATCACACCCCCCCAAATCCTGAGCACCCCCAGCAACAACCCAGCTTCAAAAGACCTGCAAGTGTCAGCACTCACAAACTGTCACCCAGCAGCTTGCATCATCCCACAGAGAGAACACAGCTCAGGGAGTAGAGAGCAGAAGACACCCAAAACCAGCAACATCTGCACTTACCTCCCCAAGGTGAGAATCTCCAAGGGGCCCTTTTGTCTCAGGATTCACAATGACAACTTTGACTCCAGGTAAAATCTAAAGATCACAAGAAGGGAGTTTGTAATCCTCATGTGGGTTATCTTCACGTGCAATTAAGACAACAAATCTGCCTCCAGAAAGGTACAACCTTAACCCCAGAGATTCCTGACAGGCAGAGCACGCCGTGGATGTCTTTCCTGGCTTGGGAGCCACAGAGGTAAGGCAGCCCAGGCAGGTAAATGCTGCTAGACCTTGATTTTGAAGAAGTCCATGTTACAAGCTATTGGGAAGCATCTTTTTGTTGATCCATTTAAAGAAGGGATCTCATGTGTGTGCTGGTTTCAGGGACAGGACAGCAGACACCTGGTTCCTTTACTGCAACCAGAACACATTCTCCCAAACTGGCTCATGCTCCTAAACCAACACCTCATCCTAAATCAAACTAACTCTCCAGAGGAGCAGTGGAACCAACCACCTCTTCTCATGCCATGCCACAAGACCACCTTTCCTCTCCACACACCTGACATCAGAAGGGGCACAAAAAGCCATCAGATGCTGTGCCTTGTGTCTCTAAGCAACAAGGTGACATTACCTTCCCAGACTCTGAAAGCAGCAGACTCTGTGGAGCTCCCCTTTCCACCAGACGTACTCTGGGGGAGGAAAAAAAGAAACCACCTTGGTGAGGGGAAAAGGAAAGGCTGGAATGTGCAAAGAGGTGAGACAGCCCAGTGCTGTGACAGGGTTTTAAAGAGAGTTATTAAAGAAGCTGAAGTAAACTTACTGTACCTGTCATGCCTCAAGGATTTCAGATCTACATACACCGTGGTGGGGTCGGGCCCAGATGTTCCCTGAAGAGTTGTAAAAGACAATTAAGGTATCTAGAGAAGTCAGGGGAAACTTCTGCCTGAGCTCACAAATGCTGCCAAGGGGTTCTCACAGGCAGCACAGCTCATATTCACATCCCCCTTCCCTTTGCAGCTGCACTAAGGGAAAGCACTTCAGTCCCCAGGCTGGTTTGTGTGTCACACCAGTGTGGGATGCAGCACTGGGGAGGGGAGGGGGCTGCTATGGAGACAGTCCAAGCACTCTCAGCTGTCAGCCTGGGGGCAACCACTCACTGTTTACGTGGGAATAAACAGTTTTCTAATGTCATGTTTCTGGGATAGAATCTGGCAGTTGAAAACAAGACAAGCTGCTCACATCTCATACCAGCTGCTCTCTGCAAAGCAGATGCTGGGCCACATTGACCCACTCTGAGGTGTGTGGGGATGGGGAAGTTTGTACAGGGGATCCTGGAGTCTGGTGCCAACACATACACAAGGAAGCTGTTGCCTTACCTGCAGGCAGATGGCAACGTTGACCCTGGAGCCAAAGGTCGTGCTCACAGCTCGAGAGGACAGCCCAATGTCTTTGAAGAGTTTGGAGAAGGAATGAGTGAGGGAAACTCGTGGCCGTTCCTCTGCCACCACCACACAGGTCCGGACGCAGGACAGATTGATTCCTCGTGCCTGGGAAAGGCAGAGATGAATGCAAAGGATTCTGTGTGTTCATTTACCTCTGCCCCTACCACACTGACATCTGTCCCCTGCTTCTTATCCCTGGAAATTACTTGGGGAAATGCAGGACAAGCCTTGTTCTCGTGTTTCAGTTATTTCCTCTTTTCAGCTTCTATCTGTAGGTGTGAGATTTGCCTGACCAGAGGTCAGAAACACTGCTGGAACCAAGAAATGCAGCAATGGTGCCTCTTTCTCTGCTCCAGAGCACAGCACCACGTGCCTCTGCAGTGCTCTTCAGCTAAGATTACATCTGTTATTCACTATTTATATAGATGCAAACCAAACCAAGGGAGAATCAAGTCATTTACTGGGACCACACTGAGTCTTCTCAACAAAACTAAGACCAGACTCCATGGTTCTCTCTAGATGTGAGTGTGAGTGCACTGAGCAGCACCAGTGAGTTGTTCCAATCTGTCCACCCTTCTGTTTAAACCAGTGACACACAACAAAGCCAACAGCTTCAGAACTCTGTGCCACTGAGACATCCTTCATCTCACACAGCAAACTATTTCAAGTCAAGCCCCTTCAAAAAGCCACCTCAGACATTTGATGCAGCTATTTTCTCTTTCCTCATCTCCAAGGAGAAAACACCTCTACTCAACAAACTGCCTGCCATGTGTGCTTTACGTCATGTGCTGGTCTGAGCCTTCACTGCAGGCTGTTATATAAGCAGTTCTTCTGCAGAGCTGCTGGCATCCTCTCCTTGGGGCTTGGCCCAGCAGTCTCTGACACTCACTGGTAACGTGCTACCTGCACTGCAACACATGCACCTCCCTCCATTGCAATCCTTTTCCTTTCCTGGTGCAGTAAACATCTTGTGGTGGTTGCTTTTGTGGACTGGAGCCTTGTGCAACAGGAAAGCTGCTGAATTTAACAATCCTGTCCCTTGGCTTTACCACCACAGTGTCCTTAATCTGTGTCACCTAACGTTCAGGAAACATTCCTTACCTTTAACATTTCAACTTGGTTTCCAAGTCCCTTTGTGCACAGTTCCATGACTGAATAGGAACAGAAAGTGTCCCTTATTTTATACTGGCTGACAGTAGATAACCAGAGAAAAAGGTTGGATTCCAGCTCCATAGGAGGAATTAAAATTGACTGGTGTCCAGAATACACACTGTGAGGAAGATGAAGACAGAAAACATTTGGAGTCATCTGTAAAGGAATTCTTCCTGTATTGTCATGTTACACTCCTGCTAGACCAGAGGCAGGCTGTGGGACTCTGCAGCTGAGGCAAACTGACAATAGCTCCAATGCCCACCCCCCTCTGCAGTGACATCCACTTAAAAATACAATTTGCTGTCCCAGAATAACAATTTATACACACAGAAACGTGCACACAGCCAGAGGGAAGGAAGAGAACTGGCTCAACCACACAGTTTACAGAAGGAAAACTCCCTTGCTGTAACATATCATCAAGGAAGAAATGCACAAGAAACATTCTGGAGCCAGTAATATTTGGCAGCACAAATACTCATCATCAAGAGAGGATAACATCTTGCTAATCTGCAGGAGAAGGGAACACAGTGTTGTCAGGTCAAAGACAAAGTCTCCCCTTCCTGGAATCAGTCACTTTGGCAATGTCAACACAATCTGTCTGGTGTTCCACCAGAAGACATGGCCTGCCATTTCCCATTTCTAACCTTTCCTTTTTGCCCCCCTCCCCCCCAACAAAAGTCATACCTGCAAAGGCACCAGAGCACAAAACCCAGCCCACAGTAGGGGTCAAGACAAATGGCAATCTGCCGAGAGGAGTAGAGCTCACACTGAAGCTTGATGGCCCTGCAGAGGCCACTCACTGCTGCGTGGGACATCTGCAACGACACAGAGCTGTGCTCAAACACAAGGACACCAAAGGGGCTTCCTCAAGACAGGTCAGAACAAAGACAGAATAAATATTGCCTTGGTAACACTTCAACATAAACTATGTTTCTCCCTCCTTTATCTTCCACAGCAGAGGCAAAGCATTGCAGAACCCTTTGAGCCACAGTGGAGCAGAAACAGTGATACCAGGAGCTTTGGCTTAAAGGCTTTGGGCATCTCAGACTCCAAACACAGCTGATCATCAGTGACAGTCTGAGGCTTTCAGTTTGCAGTGTCTTAGCCTCTTGTCTGTCTTGCTCTTGGTTGGGGGGAAGCAGCAGCTCCCAGCTCCCTCAAGAGGCAGGTCTCCAGTGGGAGGCAGCAGCAGGACTCCTGATGCCTGAGGAGAGCTGTCTTCCTACCCTGCAGAGTTAACTCTTCAGCCCAAAGCCCTTCTGCATTGCCTGCAGCAAGCTCATAGCCTTGTAGCAAGAAAAGCCTCTATCTAAGCTGTCAGAGAGAGCTTTGGTGGAGGTGAAGGGGAGCAGTGGTTTGAAACATCAGCCAATGACAAGCCACCAAAAAACCCACCTCCTAGAAACATTGGACTGTACCTTTACTCCTGTCAGCATGCCTGTTGTGGAAACACTGAAATCTAGATATGCCAACATCTCAGCTGTGGGTGGCTTGTAGATCTGAGCCAGCCTCTTCCTGGGCAAGTCATCTGTGCAAGAGAGGAACACACAGGGTGAGCTGCTGGGGACTGACCTGCTCTGTGAGCACAGGACACAGCTTCCAAATGACAAGGCTCTTGTCAAAGGTCCCATGTGGAAAATCATTTCTGGTCAGGGAAAGGGAGACAAGAGCAACTTGCTGCTGCCTGGAGGCAACTGAGAGTTGTCTGCAATGGGGCTTTTCAGGAAAACCATTTTCCACACACAGCTCAACAAATGCAGAAGGGAGATCAGTAAACAAGGTCAGACACAACTTATATCTTGGGCCATTCAGGCAGCATCTGAAATGGGGGACAGTGACTTTGCAAGTTCATGGTAACCCCAAAGTCTCTGAGCCCCAGGACTGCACCTGTGTCGATGATGGTTGGCCAGGTTTTCACATCTACAGCAGCAGCTGCTTCTCTGGATTTCAGTAGCCTCATTAAGGTCTGGGTTGTGAGAATACAGGCAGCTTTGCTGACCTAGAAAGAGAAATGCTTAATGAAAAACCAAAGGAAGACAAAAGCACATCCCAGTGGCCCTGCCACTGCAAGACCTGATGTTCTCAGAGTTCCTTTTACCATCTGTAGCCAGCTTCCCCCTATTAACTTGCATTGATCTTGCTTTTGCAACACATTGCTCTTCAGTCTTCCTTCACTAAACCCCCAATCCCAGACTAAATGCAAATAACCAAGACAGGACCTGAAGAGCAGGTGAAAACATTCCACAGACTACATCCAGCTTTTTCCTCCATGCTCCTTTCCTGCTTACTGGGCTTGGAAGGTAACTGGCAGCAGGATTTGCACTTGCCCAGCAATAAGGGGCATCAGTGTGACATTTCAAGTGGTAACAGGACACGTCACTGTCTCAGAAACAACCTGTTTTCCAGCAATTCATCCAGAAGGAGAGGAGCTTCTCTCTTGCCTTTTATGAAGCAAAGCACTGTCCTTCAGTTACAAGAGCTGCTTCAGTCACTGCTGTCAAACAACAGCATGGGAAGCACCAGTGTCCCCTGAGCCCTGCTCAGCCCCAGCCCCCAGCCCTCACCTCCACGATCATCCGCACAGTGGGCAGGGTGGCAGCGAGGCTCTGAGCATGAGGTGGTCTCACGGTCACAGGGATGCAGCCAGCATACAGACAGCCATAGAATGCAGTGATCAGCTCAATGCCTGCAAGGACACCACAGGCTGCAGTGCAGGACACTAGGTTTTGCCCCCAAAAAACTCTAGTGAGTTCTGATATGTCTGCAAGACATTAGGACACTCCCTCTGCAGTCAGATCCACCCAGTGAGTTATGCAGCCCCTAAGGCAGAGCTGCACCAGTGATCTCTCCCTTCCACTTCCAGGTCTCAATGAGGTTTCAAAGCAAGGCCACGCTGCATTTCCACACTGGGGTGAAGTCATCGTTAAATCTTTCTTACCAGGAGGATAAAGAAGCACCACGTTGTCTCCTGCATTGAGGTGTCCTTTGTCACACAGGACTGATGCAATTCTCTCAGCTTTTTTGTGCAACTGAAGGCAAGTGGCTGTGCACACAGTGGTTCCCTTGAAAGGAGATAAAAACAAATGCTCTAGGACAGGGGCTGGCACAACACACAGCTCAGTGAAATGGCCATTGGCAATAAAGAATCCAAACCAAACTTGCTTGCTAGAGCCAGTCTATAGCTACTGGTTATCTGTACCTATAGGCTGCTGGAATTCAATGAGCCATTTACCCACTACAACATCAAAAATATAAGAGATGGAGTTAGATCTGCTCTAGAATATTCTACCTCCCAGGGAGTCAGTTCAAGTCTTCTTGGCACCAGAACCTTTGCCACAATTTACTCAACAGGGACACACCATGAACTGACCCAGGAACCAGTGGGACCTACAAACATGCTCAGTTGTAAAAGGAAGCACTGAACCACCACAATCATTCAGGTGAAATGACCCCACAAGCTTCAGAGCTTCCAACCCTAAGTTACAAATCCATGGGGCAAAAAAAAATATCCAAGACAGACTAAACAGTGGCCACTGGGATAGACAAAAGATTTACAACAGCCTCAGGCTTGTGCTGAACAACGTGCTGTGGAGCTTAAACAAAACCCAACAACCCAGCACTGATGGTACCTTGGCATTGAGTAACAGGAAGAGTGGGTGGTCAGGAGTGGCTTGAGCTCTCCACTGCAAAACCTCTGTCAGGAACTGGTGCTGAAACAAAGAGGCAGCAACTAAACACTGGTGCTTCTACTCCAGAGGCAGCACTCCAGTGCTTCACACTGCTGCTTTGCATTCAGATGGTTAGTAAATGGTTTCCCCATTTTCCAGCTGTAACAAACAGTGATTTACCTTTTTCACTAAATCATTGTCTTCTATTTGACCAAGATCTCTTCCAGAGGCCTGAGCAATGCGCTTCCCAGCAACCAGGTTCCCCACCATCACAGAGGCAGGGCCAACGCCTGTTGAGAAACAACAGCCACAGGAGATGTGGACTTGTGGTGAAATGGGGAGGAGATGGACTAGAACTGCAGGAAAGTAAAGGCAAAATGATTCTCTGTAGGATCCCACTGCTCCTGGGCAGGAGTGCAAGAAGAGAGGTAATAAAACCTTACTGGGAGGATGTTGCTCATCTCCTGCTCATCAGTTAAGAGAATCCCCATGAGTTCAAAGGCAGGAATCAAAACTCCTGCCTGACACATGCAAACAGAAGCCTCAAACACGCCCCAGCCACAGGCCACAAGCCAAGCTCTGGTCCCCCAGCAAGTGGGAGACTCACACAGCTTCCAAGCTCTGAGGTAGTGAATATCACTCCTGTTAAACCAAAGGGGCTCAGGTTACCTGGCTGTTTCTGCCTGGGCTTTGGCAAGTTGGTCACACACGTGTGTGGGCACATGAGGATGTTGCACGGATGCAGAGAGCCCTCCAGAAAGTGCTGCTTGGTTTGAGAGATGTGGATTCCTCCCAAGGGAGTTTTTGGCAAGGTATTGGCTGGCACAAGAGCAAGGCAATAGACTCCCACTTGGTGAATGCTGTCGATTGCCTGGAGAAAGGAAAGATGGTCACTTGAATTCTTGGTTGTGGAAACAAGCCTGTTGATGACAGGCTGCAGGACAAACCCCTGTGTTTACAAGGTATCAGAGAAGCACGTCAGTCACTATCATTTCATTGCACTTCAACAGCAGCAAGCCCTATGGTAAGAGCCTGTGAGCATCCCAGCCCCTACAGCCCACCTCATACACAAGAAATCCATTTTTAAAACTTTCATGACCAAGATCTCAAAATAGACACAGCAGTTTGATGCATCAGATGATTTTGATCTTGGGATTGTATCCATCTGTCTCCTCTGAAGCATGACATTCTGTTCCTGTTTGTTTGCCTCAGCATTCAGGCACCTGATACATTATTCAGACCACCAGGTACTTCCTTCATTTCTCTCCCCATATTGCAAACCTGAAACATCATTCCCAAGGGTGACACTCCAGGCATTTCCCAAGAGTATTTGCTACTCATTCTACTTCCTTAGGACTCATTCAGCTGTTTTAACCTTTCTCTGATTACTGCCTCCCTGCATCTCTGAAGATAAAAGTGACTTTAAAGCATCACTTTGAGCACCAGTGTGATCCAGGACTAAAAGCAGAACTCCCAAGCTTGAGCACTGGATCTGCTTCACAGTGCTGAGAGGCAACTGTGTTTCTCTACAGTCATCTTGCCAGCACAATGCTGAACCACTTAGTCAGAGCCTTCAGGCCCAGGACCTTCAGGACACAACAGAACAGCTTGTACACAGCAGATGTACCCAGCTTGTGACCCTGTAAAAATACCTTGTGCCAAGGAAGGATCATGAGCCTGTGCTCTTTCCATCTGGGGCACGCTGATGGCCTCTGATCTGCCCACACACACGTACACCCTCCCCCTACAACCTCACCTCATTCCCCTGTGGCAGTTACCTGCAGCACTCTGCTCATCCACTGAAAACTGTCCTCTTCAGATGCATCTGGCCTCTGCTCTGCAACCACCACAATCCTCTCATCATAGAAGACAGATACTGAGAACACAGCAATCCTAAGGAAAGAGGGAGAGTCACAGTGTCAGTTTTACTCCTTGGGAACAGGAAGCCAAGGAAACAGGCTGAAGACAACTCATAAAATAACCCAGGGAGGGGAAAACCAGACACAAAAAAAAACCCCATTGGACACAATTGAGTCAAGAAAGGAAACATTTGTCCAATAGGTAAAGGGTTAATTCCACCTTCTGATGAAATCTCTACAGAACAGTCCCCTGTTCTCTCAGCCTGCTGTCACATTGCTGTCTCAACCTGGGGCAAACCACCAACACAAGAAAAGCTTTAAAAGTATCTACATGATGCAGGGGGCTCAAAATCTCCTCTTCAGTGCGAGAGACACGAGCTCCAGCCCTGGCTGAGCACTAGGAACTGCTAAAAGAAACTGAGCATCTCTGAATGAAACTGTTCCTTGCTGCAGAGCATCAGCCAGCAGCTACTACAGACACCTGGAAGTAAATGCTACAGAGAATTAAATCCCTGAGTGATTGATTGATTGACTGATCTTGTTAATTCCTTCCTTCCCCTGAGGTACACAGACCTGAGGAGAAAGAGACAGGAGAGTGGAGGAAAACAGACCGGTGGCTGGGCAAGATCAGGCCAATTCCCACCTAAACCAAAACCCTCTTTACTTTCACTGAGCTACTCCAACAAACTAATTACTGAAGAGAAATGCAAGATCACACTAAAGGTCCTGTTCCACTGTATGACATGCAGAGGTTTATGGGGTTTGTTTTGCCAACCTTCCCCTATAAACTGTTTTGATTGACTCCACTGCCAGCCCAGTTGCCACGATGTCGTCGGCGTTGTGTCGGCGGCCGCTGACAGTCAGCAACCCGTCCATCTTCCCCACCACAAACACCAAGCTGCCCTGCAAGATACAAAAGTCTCCATGAGGAACTTAAAGTGCATTATCCAAGCGTTTTGGATGACCTGTGTGTTTCATAAGCCACGGCCAGATCAATGGAATCCATGGAAAACACCTTTTCTTTTCTCTTTTAATGACACCATTTATGACTAAACCAGGAGAAGCTTTGTAGCCAGCCAGTGATACAAGGCACTCCAGCACATGCAGAACTGCTGTCTAAAAAGCTCCTTACGCTTGAGTTTAGAAGAATTAGCAATCTAAAAAATGTAACAAGCAACACAGTGAGGCAGCACTGCAATGACAACGTGCTGGCAAAGCTCCTACTGGCTCCAGCAAAGCCAGGAACTCTCAGTTGTCACAAGCCATCCTCACACATCCTTCTGCACTCAAATGCTTTTCCTTTAAACTTTGAAGGCTATTGGCAGGAACAAAAGAATCCAGCAGTGCCAGCTGAAAAAGCTGTGTGACTTACAGGTCCAACAAATCCCAGCAAGCCAGAGCGGACGAACGGCACATCACCCACCGGAGAGCCGGCCGAGCTCACGGGGATAACCTGCAACACAAGGCAGGACAGGACACTGCAGGCAAAGTGCATCTGCCTGGGGGATGAGAAAAAAACCACTCTCCACATCGAGAATTGCACTATGTGTAAGCAAACTGATGAGAAGGGGAGGGAAATCCTTGGTACAGGACTTCTGTGAAAGGGAATGCTGAATGTATCCAAGGTTTTCAGGGCATCTGCTTAAAAAGCAACATTAACACTTAAGTTATAAATCCAAGAGATTACACAGGGCTACCAGTCCTACAGAGCAAGCAGGGAAAGAGAGATGCATTCTGCCACACATACCTCAAATGTATTCTTTGTCACTCCTGCCAGCCCATAATACATCATTCCTCCTGCTCTGGAGCTCACACAGATCTCACCAATCTCGTCTGTTCTGCAGAGCTGGGGTGGTCCATCGGGTTTCACTATACACATCATCCCTAAGGCAAAGCAGGTGTGGTTAACAGAGTCCCTGAGCTCTGCTCTGTGCAAGGACTGACACATTTAACAGCAGACAGAGATGACAGCACATGTCGGGGCTGCCCAACCTCCCCTGGCCCTCGGGCTGAGAACATCAACCTGTTCTTCCAAACCACTCCAGACCATTTGCAGAAAGGTCTCACAGGAGCCTCTTGCCTGTTTTTACCTCCTGGCATCACGTGGCCAACATCCTGGACAGTGAGAGCTGAGTTCTTATCCTCAGTGTTGACACGGATGACACCAAAGCTCAGCCCATTCATGGACAGGATGGCTCTTCCAGGCAGAGGGGCCCCAGGGACACCAGGCCTTTGAAGGACACAAAATCAATACACTAAATCAGGCACACAGGCTATTTTTAGACTGGGATGAAGATACCACAGCAACAGAAATATGCATATTTCAGCGTCTCTGCTTTGCACAACAAGCCTGAGACTGTGAGATGGCACTAGAGGTTGTTTCCCAGAAGAGTCACATTGATCAGTAAGAAACTACTGGGCAAATGCCAACTCTTCTTCCAGCTCTTTAGCTCCCTCCATGTTAAACACCAGCTCCCAGGCCAGATGCTTATAGGGCTATTTATTACAGAAGGCAGCAATGGACAGAAAGAGAATATGATAATGACTGTCTGAAGTGATAACAAACTTCATCTCAGATTCCAGAATGCCAAGCTGGCTGCACAAGGGGAGGAAACAGCAGCTTCTGGTCCTTACAGGCACTGCTGAGCTGTCACACAGCTTAAGGAGGAAAAGAAAGCACTTAGGAGAGTTGTTTTAACAGCTTGGCTACCTGCACAGCTGAGCACACACAGTAAATGTCATGCTTAAGTGAACTCTGACCAAACCTCAGCCTGGATCCCTGAACCTGTGAGGATGCTGAGAGCCTGTTACCTCCGTATGGCAATGGTCATCGCTTCCGGAGACGTGGCACAAGGACAGATTGCCTCTGGTTTAAGCCCATGGCTCTGAAACAAGCTCAGGAAAGCATCACATGAGGAAACAGACCCTGGAAAGAAAGGAAATATGTCACTATGCCTTTACACGATGTGGCCTTTGTAAGTGTCTGTAAGATAAGACAGAAATAAGCACAACAAAGCACATCTGCAATGTGTGTGTGTGCTGTGTCACTTCTCTGAACCCCAGGCAGCAACTTCCTAGACACCAGCCACAAAGGACCTCAAGTGCCTACTGAATGTGACTTGGGAACAGACATATTCCCTTACACAAGTTTGCTTCTCTCCCCCAGTTTGCTTCAGAGTTGGTTCACACTCATGATATAGCAGAGCTTAAAATTCCTCCCCAGCCTCCAGCACGTGTGTAGGGTCTGTGTCCATGCAATCAAAACAAGCCCAGTGGTATTCCAAGTATCCCTCCCAGCTGGTGCCATCTAGACAAACAGTCTTCTCACTAACAGCATTCCTGGCAGACTTTACTAGGGATTTCACCCCCCTCCCTGTGTCAAATACTTTCTTCAAAGCCTTCACCTTATTCCCTGGGAGCAATTTAAACCCAATCTCACTCTACCATCTACCAAGACTTAGCTTGACACACAAAAGCTCCTCATTGAACTCTCCTGTTTCTGGCTTCCCAGTATCTTTCACAACTCAAAGGATGAAAGCCCAGAAAACCTCTTGCTCTGGTGCTCCACAGCTCTGTGTCACCAGATAGCTACCCTCACAGAAATCCTATTGGAAGTATTGCAACTCAGCTTGAGCCTGTGTGGACAATGAGCTCAGAAACTTCTCTCCTGAGAAGGAAGAAGGGCAGGAGGTTCATACTCACAGGGGTTTGCACCATCAGTTACAATCAGCATGCGCAGAGAGCTCAGGCTGACGTCTCTTTGGTCTCGATGGGCCATCATGGCCCAGTGCAAGTCTCGACATTTGACTAAAGCAACCTTTGCTGCAAACCAACACCAAAAAAAAAACCACCTCATATAAGGACAAATAAAAAGCTTTCCATGAGTCATTTTCATATGAATACACACTCCAACCCTCCCCAAATGAGGAAACCCTCACTAAAGCAAACAAGCCTTAATTCATTGAGCTTGCAGCAACAGGACAGCATCTGCTGTGGCACACAAGCCCTTTGTCCACCATGTGAGCCAGGGTCTGTCACTACGGCAGCCCCTCCTCCAAAGTGCATCAATCATTATCACCACCTGCATGTCCTGGCTGAGGACAAGGTATTTTCTTGGTCTCATAAAAGGCACTGGCTTCAAGCACACAGGTCATGAGGTTCCCCATCAAGTTCACTGATGTTCACATGGCATCAGGACATGGTGCATATTTAGAAGTAAATGAGTCGTGGCCCTTGAGGTTGTTCAAAGAAGAGCAAGAGGACAGGGCTCTACAGCATTTGAGATTTTAATGCCTCTCAATTCATCCTGAGAACTTCAAGCTAAAGCTGTGGAACACACAGAGTTACCTTTGTGGGTGTGAACTCTCTGCACCCAAGAGAGTGGGCAGGTTTTCATCACAGAGTAGGGCACACTGATGGTGTGCAGCTTGTTCATCACATTCTGAAAAGCAGAAAAAAGAGAAGATGTTTAGGAAGGAGCTCAAGAAATCTGTTATCACCTCAGACCCCACCAACCCCTACCCCAGCAGGAATTCACAGAGCTTCCCTGAGGGCTCTTCTACATCTTCTCTGGAGACCTGCAGATCTACCAGGGGGAGAAATGGTTGACTTCATAGGTAATGCTTCTCAGCCATGCCCTCACATGATGCAGTTACACAGAGATATGAAAAGCTTCAGCAAGGGTTTGTTGGCTGTGACTCACCGTCAGGATGCCGTGCCACAGCCCTGCATCCTTCTTAAAATCCAAAACGTTCACAATTGTTTCACCTGGGAAAAGAAAGTTGTAGCTTTGGGGTGAAAAGAGTCAGGGCAGCTGTGCCCATCACTGCTGCTGGCACCTGCCTACCTATGAGCCTCTCATTGGGCCAGTCTTGTCCAACATCTTCATCAATGAACTGGATGAGGGGACAGAGGGACCCTCAGCAAGTTCCCTGTTGGCATCAAACTGGGACCACTGGCTGATGCACCAGAGGCTGAGCTGCCAGGCAGTGTGATCTTGATTGGCTGAGAGTTGGGCACAGAGGAACCTGCTGAGGTTCAACAAGGACAAGGGCAGAGTCCTGCAGCTGGGGAGGAACAACCCCCTGCAGCAGCACAGGCTGGGGGTGACCTGCTGGAGAGCAGCTCTGCACAGACAGACCTGGCAGTGCTGACCATGAGCAGAGGTTGTGCTGCCCCTTTGCTCTGCCAGAGCTGGGGAGGCCTCAGCTGGAGTCCTGGGGCCAGTGCTGGGCTCCCCAGCTCCAGGGGGACAAGGAACTGCTGCACAGAGGCCAGGGCAGGGACACCAAGGTTATCAGGGCACTGGAGCATCTTCCTGCTGAGCAAAGGCTGTGGGACCTGGGGCTGTTCATTCTGGAGGAGATTGAGGGGGGATCTTATTACCATTTACAGATATCTAAAGGGTGGGTGTCAGGAGGTTGGGGCAGCACTTTTTCTATAGTGAGGTGAGGGAGCCCTGGCCCAGGCTGCCCAGGGAGGGTGTGGAAGCTCCTTCCTTGAAGGGCTTCAAGACCCACCTGGACACGTTCCTGTGTGAGCTGATCTAGGTGAACCTGCTTCTGCAGGTGGGTTGGACTGGATGATCTCTAGAGGTCCCTTCCAAACCCCACCATTCTATGAATTCAGTCACATCTGCCCCATGAGGTACAACACACAGCAAGAAAGTGCAGAGCATTGCTTGTCTGATGTTTTACGGGTCAGAGCTCCCACAAGGAGCTGTCTGTTACCCACAGACAAGTGTTAAAAATGAGAGGTAGCCACTGAAAATGCTGTTGCTGAACCTTCATTCCTTTGAGGTCTCTGTGACAGCAGCACCTACCTTCAGAATAGTTGCAGGCTTGAGACAAGGCTTGGCAGTGAGACAGCATGGCAACCCGGGACACCGTGACGCCCATGACACTGCCCTCCTTGCTCGTCTTGTACTACACAAAGGAAGGAAAAGTCAGGCTGTGACTCCAGATCCCCACACATGAAAGGACATTAAACCACGGGATCTGTAGGAAATCAAGCTTTGTTTCTTTCAAGCTGCTGAGCCATGCTCAGAAAGTGGCTGCTTGGAGAAAGCCATCAGCAAGGTTCAGTGCTGAGATTGTTCATCAGGCTGAAGATGTGTTTAGGTGATTCCAAAGAGATGTGACAAAGAATGGGAATATGTTTGTGTTTATTTCACTGTTGCTGTTTCTCACAACATCCTTACTGCTCCCATAAGTAAACTGAGAGGCCTATTTGTAATCTCAGAACAGCCAAACTACCGTTGCTCCCTAAACCACTGCGATGGCTCCACGTTCCCTTGCTGAGGTGTGGAAGCAGAAACAAGCTCTGAGAGGAAAGAACAGGAACTCTAAATGTTGGCTGAAGTGGCTTCTGAAAGCTGTGTTACCACATGCACTATCTCAGAGAGCTCAGCTGTCTCAATCATTATCTCTCTGGAACAAGAACAGTGTTGTCCAATTCATCTGGAGCACTCCAGCCCACAAAGGTATTCAAAACCGAAAGAAGCTCCCTGTGAACAACCTGCTGTGAAAACACTCGTTCCAGTAGTTAGAAACTGGGGAGTTTAAGGTAGTGAGGTGAAAGTATAATCTCTCTGGTGATGAGAACATTGAATTCAGCTCAGGGAAGCTGCTTTCTATTCCCCATTCACTGCTTACCTCAATATATGCTGGCTCAGTTCCTGCAGCTGAGATGTTGGGCTGCCAGTCCTTAGGAGATTTGGAGAGATACTTTGAATCTGTCACAACCCATTTGAGTCTGGGCCAACCTAGAGCCAACATTAAAAGTGGAATATTAATATCAGTTTGTTTATTGAGGGATTTACAGTCTGCAAGGATCCACTGAAACCCTCATCATTTGTCCAAGTTCAGTTACACAAGCAAAACACCAAGCCAAGCTACTAGCCAGAAGGTTCATCTCATTTCTCATCAGGGAGTTCAGTGGGCAACAAAGCACTTCCTCCACCCAGGAAAGATCCCTGCAGTATTTCTAAATATAGCTGCCTGTACCATTAACAAAAACTGCTTCTGAACCTGCCAAATGCCACTGAAGGGATCTGAGGACAACCCTGCCTCCTAAGGTGGATTTATTGTACCTCCACAACAAGGGAGCAATGCTGTCAGACACAGGCATCAATTCACACCATGTGCATAAAACAAGAGCTAAGTGATGCTACCCGGCAAAGCTGCTCCCTTTGCCTCCCCCAAAATGCATTCAGGCTTCTGACAGCTACTTTCAGATGGCTCAGCTACAGCTGAGGTGCAATCAAAGCTAAGTCTGCAACCAAGCTAACCTTTAAACTGCACAATTTCTCCATTTTGGGTTTTTGGCAGCCCCTTCAGACAAACTTCAGTGGTGAGGGCCAAAGCAATTCCACAGCTTCCAAGCAGAAACCCAATCTGCTGGCCACCAGCATCCTGAGGGGAGAGGAGGAGAGGAAACAGTCATTCCTGGTTAAAGATGATACCAATCGACTTTCCCTTTACCAAGATCCAAGGTTTGGTAATGCTCTGGTGACTGGATGGTAACATTATGATCACATGGGGAGGAAAAAGAAGCAGCAACCCATGCCCACAAACGCCTTTGCCTCTGGTTTGTCTTTCTCCTCTCACATTCAGTGGTTTGAAACCCAAATGCCATGCAGTGTCTGTCAGGGATGAACACAACCCCCCCTAGGCTTAAGGGATGACATGTTTTGGAAGATGATTTACATCCAGCACAAAGGCCTGTTGGGTGGAAATGGAGAGGTTCCTATGAGCCAATAAAAGCCCACAAGGTAAGAGAGAAGCCAACACAAAGCCACAGAAGGGATACTCCAGCTTCTGCATACCAAGTCAGTGCTTTTTCAATCAGTTCTGTTCAAAAATGAAGGGATTGTGTAAGCAGGGACAGATTGCAGAGAAATGTGGTGGCTCTCCAAGGGAACTCTTTCTACATCAACCAGATATTACATTGGCAAGACTAAAATGCATTGCATGTGAAAACCACAGACAACAAGTGCTGGTGCCCAGCATCCAGGCAGTGAGCACACACCATTGCTTTTCATTAATGGAAGCACAGATGCCTCAAAAGAGGAATCATGAGGCCAAAAAAATAGCAGCAAAACGTATAATTACACTGAAATAACGAGGCCTCTCCTTCCCTAGGAACTCATTTCTATTGCACAATGATAAAGACACTGAAATGAGGCAGCTCAGTGAGAAATCTGATTGGGCAAACACTGGGAGAAGTTTTAATTTAGTATTTGGTTGCTACAGCAGTTGTCACACACAAGTGAAAGCAAAGCTCTGTGGCTTCCACAGCATTACCAGCCTAGCTCACCCTTTCATCACCACCTCTCTTGCCATATGTTTGCCATTATCCTGTTTCTTTTGTTTCCTCTTATAAAATTCTACAGTTTCAGGCAATTCTTGACATGGCAATACTAGAAAAATTCTGGTAAGGGTAAAGCAAACATTTTGTTGAGCAAATGATTGGCAGAAAGTGCCTTGAAGTGTCCAGAATCACTCAGCACCTTCAGCAAAGCCAAACGACTGGCAGATGCTCACGTGGAGCACAGGGCAGATTCACAGCACTGTCTGTACCATACACATGATTTGCAAGGACAGAATGAAGATCATTTCCAGCTGCTCAGCACAGCTCTTTCTTCCATTTCTAAGTTACTATCCCAGGTTCACAAAGGTCTTGCACACTGTGTTGATCCAGAGCTGCTAAGGCAGCAGCTGGATGCTGTGGAAGACTTTCAGAGGCTGATGGTCTGAGTTGTTTCTCATTCCACATCAGCCTATCACTCCTCTAAGTTCCATCAACGTTACCTTTCTGGTAAGAGGTACCTCTATAGGCACTGGTATGACTTCAGCCAGGAGACAGCCATAAAATGCCACCATGAACATGACTGGGTCATTGTTGGGATAAACAAGGGCTACCTACAATTCACAAAAGGGTTTTGTTAGTTGAAACACAAAGGGAAAAAATTCAAAGTTCAGATCTACAAAGTCAGAAAACTTTGTGTTGTTTCACATTCTACCACAACACTTCTCACAGGGCATCTCCAAGTGCTCTCTTTCACTCTGCGCAGCAATGTCAGCACTGCCTGGGTGCCCAGACACACACACACAGCCAAAACACACAGATCCATAGCTCTCTATTTCTCTCAAGAGGTGCAGTGCTCTTCCTTAGATGCATTTCAAAGTTGAGAGCCAAGAAGCTGCTTACAGAGGAGCCAGCAGGACTGAAACCTCAAAACGTTTCTTTCCCAAATAGCCTGTCCCTGGGATAAGAGTCTTACAGTTCAAAGAACAAGAACACAGTGTCTGTATTGAGTTACAGCCTTTCCGCCCTTGCCCCAACCCCTCCTTTGATTTCAGTGCAAGAAGCAGACAGTCCCAAACTCATCACCCTCAGACAGTTCCAAACTCATCACTCTCAGACAGTCTCAAACTCATTACCCTATCTCCAGGTTTCAACACAGGTTCATTTTTGGTCCCCAGTTTGTTAAGCAGGGTGTAGGCCAGCTTGAGACTTCTGCTCCACAATTTGCCTAGAACACAAAGAAGAGAGACTTGCACGACTCTCAATCAACCCAGCACAAAGGAGAGTGTTTCAGCTCTTGGGTGCTTTGTCCATCCTCTGTTTCAGTGACACTGAAACCCAGGAGAGGCATCTGCAGCCACACCAAGATCAGTAACCCTGTGTTCCATCCACTATGGCACTTTCAGAACACTTTAGCCAGGGCTCAACTCACCATATGTGAGGGTATAAACTGGTTTTCCTGTAACATCCAGTGCTGTCAGACAGGGGCATTTAGCTTGTGTGGTTCCCCAGCGCTGCAGGGCTGCTTCTAAGGCAGGAGGCCAGTTACAAACAACTCCCAGGGGTTCTCCCTTCACAGGTGTCATCTGACGTCCCTCTGGCTTGGGCTGATTTGGGTCAGGCTGTGGAACTGAAGAAAATTCAATCATCTTTCCAGCTCATCTCAGCCCATTTGTCACCACTGAACACAAATGCTCTTCCTCATTGCCTTTAGGTTTAACCCCATCACATCGAGTTTCCTAGGAAGCCCTGCACAAAATGAACCATCATGAACACTGTCTTCTAAGTTGCTGTTAAAAGGTATCTGATAGCACAGTGAGGAAAGTCACACAGAACTGGATAAAGGCAAAACAATCCTGCAAAACAAAAGCTGTAAGGAAATTACAGGCTGCCCAGATGGGCTGTGGAGTCTCCTGCTCTGGACACATCCCAACCCCAGCTGGATGAGTTCCTGTGTGCCCTGCTCTAGGTGCTGCTGCTCTGGCAGGGAGGCTGCACTGGATGAGCTTTCCAGCTCCCTTCCAGCCCTTGGGATTCTGTGAATTAAATTGCACAAGCAAATGGAGGGATGTAAAAAAACATCTATTGAAGTATTTTTTGTTACTAAGTTTTAGTTACTGTAAGAGGTTTGGTGTTGAGGCCACCCAAAGCTTGGCAGCACAGTGAATCACTTCAAGCCCTGGGGTTTGTATCAGGCCACTCACGAGGCTGCTGGTGGCTGCAAAGCAGGGACCAAAGTCAGCTCCAAAAGACAATGGCATGATAAATTCAGCACTGTGCCTGTCTGTGTCCTTATGACAAATGATGAATAAAACCCACTGGTTGGTGCCATTACCTTCCACAATTTCTTCAAAATCATCTACAAAGAATTCCTTCAGGGGAGGCCTTTTGGGTCTTTTCAAGGTGTTGAGTAACTGCTGAATTTTTGTGGAGACTCGACTGCTCACAGGAACACCTGGAGGGAAAGATTTTGTGCAGTGAAAGTGTTCATTGTGACTTTTCACCTTTCCATCTTACCTCCTTCCACAGGAAGGTACTTCCCTTGGTGCACCCTCTCACTCAGCCACTGGCTAAAGGTTGTGCCCTGAACTCAGTGAACATGACAGGAACAGAGATTGACTTTTAAAGCATTCAAGGTCTGATTTCCACCTTGTCTGTCCCAAGGCACTTGCTGCAAAACACTTCATACAGTCCCCACCAGCTGAACACACACGGCCAGGGACATCAACAGCACCCCTCTGCACAGAGCTGCTCGTCAGCCAGCTTCAAGTGACTGTCAGCAGCTTCGTGGGAGTTGACTTATGGTTCAGAACCACATTCTTTCATTCATCTTACCTTTCCTTTAGGGGATTCTAGGACAAATGCTTTTACAAACAATTAGCTGGCTTCTGCATTTGTAATTTTGATTCTTAAAAAGCAGCAGAGGGGAGAAGCAGCTCATTATCTCTGCCACGGTTCTCTCCAGTTTAGTAGAGAGCAGGTAACTGCTCTTCATGGCAATGGCATAACTGTGGCATAGGAACGTGCTAACGCTAATCCCAGAACCACTTCAGGATTCGTTCTCCAAGCTTAAAGTCCTTTACAATCAACCTGATTCCTGGGAGCTCTGGAAGCTTCCCTACCATCAGCAGTATCCATGAGACTCGAGCGGTTGGATCCTTTGTGCATGCCCTTGACGATGCCGGAGGGAGGGAGGTCGATGGCTGCTGGGCGTGCTGAGGAAGAGGAGGTAGTTGCTGTGACATCTGGGGGAACTGAGAAACTCTCTAAAGAAAGGGAGAAAAATTGAGATGGCAATTAACATTTCCCTTTCATTAGAGGATGGAACAAGCAAAGTGTTAGTTACCTGTTACCAACAACCCTAAGAACTTAATGGGTTGGCTCTATGGAAGCTCTTATTAAGCTAAACACATGGCTTCCTAAATATTAAGGAGCTCTAGGAGGTGTACATTATCTGTTCTGGAAAACAGAAAACAAAGGCACAAGGTGAGTGGCTTTGTCCATGTCAGGAAAGTGGTTCACTAGAATGGAATCCCTATTCTTAGTCTCTAACCTTCAAGCCAAGCTCAACCTCTTGACCTTCAGCACAGCTTTGAGATCCACATGAGCTCTGAACTACTCAAAGCCCCAGAACAAACCCCAGCACCTATGCCATAATGTCTCTTGCTAGAATCACACCCTTTAACTTTTGTGTCAGGAAGGGCTTTCCAAAACAACCCCACGTGCAGCAGGCTGTTGACTACAGCACATCAGCACAACATCATGTTGGGCTTCAATTTCTTCCAGTTGGGTGGCTGAACACTATGAGCCTGCCCATCAGTTAAACACACTGAAAATCTAACAGATAGAGCCATTTGGGCCTTACTTTTGCTTGAAGTTGCAAGACATCACTTTCCAGATGAGTTTGTAAGCTTCAGGACTGCAAATCACTCTGCACACTTCAGGCATTCCCTCATTGACTTTCTCTTAAATAAGGGGGTTTTGGCTTACATGGGATTTCTTTGTGTGACACAGTAGGTTCAGCCCCCTGATAGGGCAGGAATATTCCACTGTAGCTTAAGAGAACCAGCAGCAGTTGCTTACAAAGGAAACAAATCAACAGTTTTGAAACTCTGTGTCGGTTTGTAGAGAGTCTGAAGGAAGTCAGGGGCTGGGTTATGCCCACAGAAGGGTGGATGCTCTGAGCTCCTCCTTCTGAGGTGACAAACCCCCATACTTCTGCATACCTTTGGGAATATGATGGTAAGGAACATTTGCCATGCGTTGAGCTTGTGAAATCACTAGGAAGGACCTAGATTTTGTACAAATTTGCAGGACTTTTCATTGCTTTCTTCAAAGAAATGTCTGGAATTGCCATGTGAGGGTTCCCTACCCATTCACGAGGTGTTACCACAGGACAGATGTGACACCAACGTGGCAAAAAATACAATTCCAGTGAAGACTTAAAACTTGTGCTTTACATAAAACACTGATGGTCCTTAGACAGCAGCTGTTCTGTGAGTAAAAAAAGCTTTATTACCTCAACTCATTACAAAAGGTAACGTGGCTTTCTGTGTGCTCCAATTAAAACCAGCCTCCCTGCTTCAGATACGTTCATTACATCCACTACAGCTCATGGGCATTTCCTCACTTTTCCATCTCAGTAAAGAATTTGCATCCCAGCAAACACACAAACAAATAAAAAACAAAAGCAATAAAACAGCTAAACCCTCCCAACCCAGCACTCCTATGCACTGCTTGCCCCAAACCAGTCAAGCAAAAGCAGAGAGCACACAACATCCAGACACGTCCTGAGGTGCAGGAATATCCTCACACAGCAGATAAAAAAAACCAAAAACCAAAGAGACAAAACAAACACAGAGCAAAACCAAAAACTTTGCCATTTCATACAGAAGCATCAGCAGCAGGGAGCACCTCAGAGCCTCAAAAAACTGAGCCTGGGGTATCCAGATCTGTAGATTTTGCTCCGTCTTCTCACCATCTGGATGCTCTGATTATCTGTCAGACTTGGGCATAAAAGATCTGTGCTAAATCTTTGCTGGAACCACTTGTGTTTTCAATGACGTGCTGGTTTGTTCACATATATGGCTGGGTTTGGTTCTTTCTTTTTTTTAACCTAATGCAACCAGTAAATCCTTGGGGCTCGCAGCAAAATGAGGAGGTTAAAAGGCAGCATTTCCCCCCCACTCTCTAGGCAGAGACATCCCTGTGGTATTCACCAGGTCACAGATGCTAAATGCTACTTGCATACAGTAGCTGTGTACACACAGTAGCTTCAAATTGCTGTAGACATAAGCAACACAGTATACAGAAGGAAAGTTGTGCCTACTGATCCTGTCAGTGCTGGTATCACACCCTGGAGTCTTTTCCACTCCCAGAAGCTCTTTCTCCCCATTTCCCCTTTTTCTATCAACTCAATGTTCTGAAATTCTAAAGGGGAATAAAAAAAAAAAAAGAAGTGATGGTGCAACTCCAATAAATCCCAGCAAGTTCCATCCAAACCAGCTGAACTCTTGCTCCAAATCTGGCTCGTGCCATGGTCACCTCCAGCTTTATTCACACAACCTGAACTCGAAGCAATTTATTTGCTGTTCGTACCCATCTCCTACCTATTCGAGTATTGGCAAATACATCAGCTAGTGACCCACTGGTCCCTTTGCCTTCTCCATGGGAAAGTGTAGAAGATGCTGATGAGGATGTGGATGACCCCTGAATAGATCGGTTGATCCAAGACTCAGCATTCTGTAAGCTCTGATGCAATGCAGCAGAAAGAGCAGCTTGGCGCCTTAGCGACCCCTCGTCCTCGGATGCAGAAGACGTGTCTGTGTGGAAGCAGAAAAGAAAATCTAGCTGCTTAGGGAAAAGCACATTGCACTGAACATGCCCCTCTTTCCAATCCACATATCAACAGCACAACAGGCTTGCAGTAAGACCACCTTTTGTTCACAGGCTGTGTCAAACAAGGTTTTACACTGGCCAAAACAGCGGTTAAAGCAGACGACATCTCCAACGTGAACACGTTCACCTCTGGTGTTTTGCCCCCTGTTCAAAGTGCACAAGAGATTCACCTCCTCGGACAAGTCTCTCCTTCCCCTGGGGTCTCCAGGTTTATTGATTTATTACTTTTCCATTCACAGTGTGTGATATGAGATGCTGCTGTTGCCTAACTCTGCTAGTTCTGAAACGGAAAGCGAGGGGTCAGTGTCGTCGTCAGAACTCAGAAGTCACAGGAACAGAGCAGAAAGCAGGAACTGGGAAACAAATGTGCCAAGGTCACATGCAGAAAATGCTTTTGTCTGGTACTTCAAAATGGGTTCTTCCCAATTACAAAAAACAAGAAGGAAGTAAAACAACCCCAACCTAAACCAGAGAAAACTCCAACAAGGAATCGCATCCTGTGCCTGAGAGCACAGATCCCTTCTCCCTCCTAAAGCTGTGACCTAATCATTAACAAAAGCCCTCACTATTTGATATCTTAAGTTGTACAGTGCTACATGCAAACACTCGGTGAGGCTTTGGCCTGCAGTTTAAGGTGTTCTTCACAGTGACTGCCTGCTTATCCCCTAGCTGTAAATCAATGAATTGTGCTCTACCTACTTGCTGAAGTAGAATGAGGTCACGAGCTAAAGAGACTGACTGCAGACACACTGCAAGTGCTAACCTTGATTTGTACAGTCCTGGATGAGTTAGTACAAAGCTGAGACCCCAAGCAGGTGCTGGGAACATGCATTAGCCCCCAGTAGAAAAGGAAAAAAGGAAGCATGAAGGATAAAAAAAAAAGGAGGTAAAAGAACAGGAATGAGTGAAGTGGCCCAAAGAGCAGTTTCAGAGAGATCTGAATTCACAGTGAGGTTGGAATTCCCAACTTTCAGATAATTTCATCAATCCAAATGACTGTGATGCTTCTGCACGTTGAGAGACAACATAAAAGTCACTGCCAAATAGTACACAAACTGATCTTTAAGCCAGTGCATATAGCTGCTTGAAAACAGACTTGATTCATATCTGATGCACATGCACCACAACAGACACCAATTCATCTGAGGTATTTTGCTGCAGCCATTACATGGGAAGGGTTGGGAAGGAAAAGTCCTGCAAGTCCTGGAATGCCTCAGGACCCCCTCCAAGGTCCTTGCCCAGAAATGCACACTGCTGCAAATCCTTTCCCTGTATGTTGGGTATTAAACCTTAAAATCACATGTGACTTATTGTAACTGAAATAGGTGTGAGGGAAGCAAAAGAAGCAGCCTCAGTCCACAAAGCTTGCTCAGCTTGTCAACTGATTCCTTAAAAGCTTCCAGAAGAGGAGCTTCTCACATTTTAACTCCCTGAAAACAAGCAGCTGCTTAAATGCAGCAAGAGAGCCACGGGAGTAACTAACAGGTTACCTACAAAGGTGCTGAAGAGTGTGGGTATTTTGA
The DNA here is from genome assembly GCA_013401255.1 of Urocolius indicus. Lineage (NCBI taxonomy): Eukaryota > Metazoa > Chordata > Aves > Coliiformes > Coliidae > Urocolius > Urocolius indicus. Next base: position 122,765 of record WBNH01004108.1, on the reverse strand, counting down.
CAATTGCAGCCTCTCCATTTGGAAGCTGTTACTGATGCTCATACACACATATATACACACACCCCCCTGCAGGAACCTCACCTGGGGGAGTGCAGGCATCAGCTGGAGACTGGACAAACGTTGACCGCCTTTTTGTTGGCATGGGTAGGGCCATCTTCTGTTCTTTGTGCTTTGCCAGAGCTGCTTGAACTGCTTCTGTGTGGATATCTGCACAATGGAAGTTCACAGACCCAGTTTTGCAACAGCAGAGGAGGAAGAAAAACACACAAGGCTTACACATGTGTCTGTGCAATTCCCCCCTCCCCCATTTACAGTCCCTTCCCCAACAATCACATTTTGCCATCTCAGGAGTAACATTTCCTTTTCTTTTTTTAAACAGAGAATCTAACTGAGGCTTCTGAAGTTCCCAAGCTAATAGCAGAGCCAGGCTTTTCAGCCTGGAACCTTCTGGATTAGTTGTAATATCCTTTGTGTCTCCAGTAACTTTGAGAGAAAACCCCAACCCTACCAGATTGTTCCCCTCAACCAAAGATTACCCTAAAATATGCTTGTGTGTCACGTGAAGTATGCACATAAGCTGACAGTGTACACAGCCCCAGCTGCAACCCTGGTCTATAAACTGACAAGTTCTGAGCCAGTTGTCTGATAGAGGAAAAACCTCACGTTCAAAAACCTGACTGGATGGAGATTTCATGCAAAACTTGAAAGTTATTAACTGCAGCTGTAAATACAGGCTGGTTAGTGAATGAAACAGGCTAGGACATGAGGCTTCCATTCCTCTGCAAACATCCAACACTCTTTAAAGGAAAACATAGCACTGGTGATGAGAAGGCCACTCATTCCAAACCTGCTGTGACAAGGGAGAGCTCATTTACATCAGTTTCTCAGATTAATGTAGTTTAAGGATGCTTTTCTTAAAGCCAGAGAACCAGGGTCTTCTAAAGCTCTGTGAAACATGCTGCCACATGACAGCAGTGCTGCTGGGGAAGGTGGCTTTGGTACACTTCATATGCCATCCTTGAGAAGAAAACCGTACATCTTGTAAAAGCAAAGTGAAAACCAAAACCAGCCTGAAACAACTGCCACCACACCTTCTCCTTTCCTTAAGCAGAGGAGGAGATCAGCGGGGTGCCAGTCAGCAATTTCGGCTGCTCTTTGGAAGCACAGACAGAGAAAGGCAGCCCCTCGTGCTCCAGCAATCACCAATTCCAGGAACAAATTAGTCACCTGTCACTTCACTGAATCTGGTTACCTACAGACATGGTTAAAATAAGCTTTCCATCCTTTAAGGACTTGCATTGCATTGCATAGCTGCATTCAAGCCACAAAATCAAGGTGGCATAAAGTTACTTGCTTTTTCTACTTAACGCTCTTTGTGATTCAGCAGCTGAAGCCCTCCAAGCCTGATACTTCTTTATACAAAAGCAATCAAGTAGGACTTTCCATCAGTGGATGAATAATAAGCCTGATTCCTTGACAGGACACAGCACATTCTTCCTCATTAACAGAAATCCCAGGTGAACTCTTGCCCCTGCCCTTACCAGATCGATAACGTTCATCCCTGGCTCCCCCTGAGCGAGCTCGGTGAAATTTGGATGAGGAGGAGGACGATGATGATGATGAAGATGGTGGTGCTGAGCTTGGAGTTGCAGATGGGACCGGCATCTGAGTTCTGGATTCCTTCTGTAACGCTGGATCCACTCCTGGAAAAGAGCCCACAACTGGCTGAGAGCAGGAAACAAAAGCAGCTTTTCTGGACCAGACCCTTCCTCTTTTACCATCTAATTACACGATTTTCCCCCCTCTCCTTGGTGGTTTTTCTTTTTTTGGTAGTGAAGTGGATCTAATTAGTGTATTAATCCATGTGTCCAATTACACACTAATCAGGTTCCCTTGCAGACACCACTGCTAAAGGCACAATGAGTAAAGTGTTTTGACTGCTGCAATAAGTCATTAACCTAAATTAAGTTTGAGCTGTGAAGAGCAAACCCATAGAAAAATGAGTTGAGGAGTGTAACACTGAGCATGAAAACCAATAAATACCAGTGGCAAGAGCCTCTGCTCCTCACATTAATCACCAAACCAACCAGACCTCTAGTTACCCAGGTTCTGGCTCCTTTCAGCATGTCAAGAAGTGAGTGGCTTTATCATCCTGGAAAGGTTTGTTTTTCCCCAGGAATAGAGGGAGCTACAGAGATAAGCTGGTAAGAAATGATCACTTCACATAATTCAGTGAGAAGCACAAAGAACTGTTGTTACTGGAGCCTCAATTCTGAATTGAATCTGTGTGTCACACAGGGAGCTGCTTGAAATCCAAACCCAAAAGGTCACGTAGCTGCAGTTACCTTCAGGTTGTCACCCTGAAGTCATGCAAAAAGAAGAGCAACTGTGTCACCTAAATATGTGCTGCTTATGAATTCTCACAAACTACCAAAGGATTAGAGAAATGAAGAGGAAACCACAAATCCTGGACTCCAGTTCCAGTTATACCACTTTCTTAGTGTGTGGTTTTAGGTAAACAACTTCAGGCAAGTGTCTGGGGCTTGGGGAACTCACAATACCAGCAAATCACACCGAACTAGTTGCAGAAATCTTCAACCATCTCCTGCACTTCCCAACATCCTCAAGAGCAGGACAGTAATTGAATGTTACAGCAAACTAACTACTCACTTAGATCAGTATTATATGCTTTGGAAACACAAACATCCAACCCAAAACCAGAGGGGCACTGTGCTCCTGGAAGAAGTTCTCTCTTAACCTCCAGCTTTACCATTTGGCCTCCTGAGCTTATGCATTAATGAGTCTATAAACTACCATGCCAAGAAAGCAGCACTTTTCCTTCTAGTCCAAAGGAAGACATCCTGCTAACCAGCAGTTCTCAAACCTTATTAGGGGGACAAACGATTCCCCTTTTTCACTGGTGTTTTTTTGATCTCATACACATAGAGTTCTGCATTCACCCATCAAAACACGACCAGCACCTGCACAGAGATCAGCAGCACAAGCAAGAGAATGGAAAAGAGACTTCTGGGGTTTAGGTGCAAGAGCCTGGTAAGGTCTGGACTTCCAAGTAAGGTTTTTAATTCCAACAAATCTCAGTTTACTGACATCCAACAGAATGGGTGTCTGTGTCCCCTTCCTGTCCTTCTGGCACACATCTCATTGATAACCAGTTTAACATCTTTGTAGCATCTTTTTACCTTAATCATAACCATGAGAGTTTTATTTTGACTCAAAAACAACTTCACAGGCTGAGAAGAGAAGCTTGAGGCTTTCTGATCACTCAAGTACTTACAAATTCAAGCACCCACTAGATGTCAGCAGCAGATTTACCACTATTTTAGATGAATTATTAAATTCACATCCAGTTCTCTCTTATGTCTTGCAAAAGCATCTCATCTGCTCTGCAAACACGACATCCCCATTTACAAAAGGATCAAATGTGTCTGGAAGTGACATGACACACCAAGAGCAAGCTCTTTGTTTCAATATTTTGCTATGACATAATAACATGTTCCAGTAGCCCAAACAAAGCATTGAGGCAGGGATGAGGGGAAACGGCACCTAGCTGCAGTAAATCACCAGCGGTTACACAACAACAAAGCAACACGAGTGAGCTGAGCCTGGCAGGTGACTTATTTAGCATTCCCTTTAAGAGTAATCCCTGCTACAGCTGCAGCTTCTGCTGGCAGGATCCACAGAGGCACAAACCAGGAATGATTAGAGGCTCGTTTTTGAAGGATGCTGTGGATTTGTTGATTATCCTCAGGATTTCTGCAGCACTGCTCTGTGATCCCTGTGTTTGACAGAAGGAAGAGTTTTGTTCAATGACTTCTATTTATTTGGGGGGGGGTCACAAAGAGATTTTTAGATTAAAAGAGTCATTAGAGGCATCACGTAGGATCAACAAGGATAAATGTTAACATGAGTAACAAGGAGAGTAAGTGCTGCATTCACCTGACAGAAGAAAAGCAGCAGGCAAACCTGTTATTCTGCTGCTTTGCATAAGGAATTGAACACAAGTGCCAGGTGATTTATTTTTTTTTCAAGCTACTTGCCTGTAAAAATCGTGTAAACAACAAACTCGAGTCCCCAGCACCGGCAGAAGGCAGGGGACAGCCTCCAGCAGCAGCAGCAGGCTGTGTAAGCCCAGTGCAATTGCTGCTGTTCTTCCCAAGGCTGAGAGCTCATCTCAGGTTTAGGAGATTCAGAGACTTTCTGCAGCAGTTACTAGCCAGATGGATCTTAATTCTACCCTGTGCAAGACATGAAGGAAGAATCCAAGTGCTCCATTGATTCAGTCCTGGATGTTATTTCAAGGATGGAGAAACACATTTCCTAGAGTCAAGTGATGAGCTCTATTTGCAACGGTGATGCCCCTCAGACTGAATAAGGGAGAAAATAACTCCCAACTTGTGGCAGCTGCAAGTTAGATCTTGTAAATGGGTGAAACTCTCTAAACAACACTAAGCTGGAGCACGTGTGCAGGATTTACAGGTTTAGACAAAGCTATTTTATCACTGGTGACTGTTCCACATTACCTCCCATTTGAAACAACACGATGCTGAAAGCCAGGGAGGAATGAAGGGGAAAAATAAAACCAAGGCAAAACTTTTAAAAGGCCTTTCCTCCTGTAGGTGGTGGTTAGTCAAGCAGGGTAACCTGGAACACACAGCCCTGCCCTCCCTGTTTTGGTTGGGCACCAGTGAAATCAGCAGCATTACTTCACACACACACACACACACACAGAGCCTGGGACGTTGCTCAGGATCCTTCCTTCAAAGCCTTTTTGTGCAGCTGCCAGCACATGACAGAGGAGTAAGGACTCAGGAAGCACAGCCCCATCACCTCAGAGGGTTCCATGTACAAAAATGCATGTTGAACCAGGAAAGCATGTATCTTTAGGTAATTAACACTGTTGCCTTAACTCTAAAATAATGAGGCAAGCTCCCAGAGGCAATGTGAACAGAGCACAGATTTAGCAATAAGAATCTCCCAAAGCATAATGCTAGCAAGCCTGGACATGCCATGCTACCTGCCTTCATCTCAAAGCCATGAAATGCAGACACATGAGCTAACACCAGGACGGTGCTGTGAGAAATGGAATGCACTCAGTGCCAGGAGGAAATTGAGGGGTTTTTAAGTTGTTGTTGGGGACTAAATTAATTTTCTGCTCGTTAACAAGGCGACCTGATTCTGAATCCCTCCTGTGTCACTTCCACAGGATGTTTTACAACAGGACATTCCCAGATATGGAAGCAGCTGGATGTGAGATACGTTAAAAGCTGGAGGGCTGAGCTAGAACAGCAGTCAGGATGCTGCCCCTTAATCGCTGACCTCCCATCAGCCTGTTTCTTCCCCAACTTTGGCTTTCAAAAGCACAACAACTAGAAGAGCAGGGACACACAGAGTCTTGACACTTTTTTCCCCCTCCTCTTAATGAAACATTTTCTGAAGCAAACCAAACACAGAATCATAGAATGGCAGGGTTGGAAGGGACCTTTAGAGAGCACCTAGTCCAACCACCCTGCAGAAGCAGGTCAACCTAGATCAGGTCACACAGGAACATGTGTGCAAAGTGACAGGCATGAGGGCACAAGACCATGTTATCAGATGAAAAGCAACTTGTAGAGCTTCAGCCTCCCCCTGACTGCAGGTTAAAAGCAAATCTGGCAAGAAGGCAGCTGAACCTATAGGAAAGGAGCCCACATTTCCCTCGAAGGCTCAAGATCTCCACAGGTATGCACCTTGGACTGACAGATTGTAAAACTTGCTTAACAAAGATCTACTTACAAAGAACAGAAAGAGAGATGAGTCATGGGTACTTAAAGAAACCAAAAAGCAACAACAGAAACAGATTTGATACAGAGGTAGGAACTGTGTGTCTTCAGAGAGCTCATCCTGCTTCAGGGAGGCAGCCCTAGCACTGGGAGAGCTGTTGGTAACAAAATCTCCAGTGTGAAGGCTAAACAGGGAGTTTTGCTTGCCTTGCTATGTTAGCTCAGACAGAATGCACTGTCTGAGGTGTATAAAGCACCCACTGTGGCCATCAGCACTTGCTAAAGTTGCATACACAAGCTAAGAAAGGGATGGAATGGAGGAGAGAGCAGGAACACAACCATCAAGAGTTCTGGAGTGGCAGAGTCTGGCACATGACAGCAGCATTTTTCCCTTCTTCAAGCAATTGCCTGAAGTGAACTGCTGTAATTTCAGCACAAAATGATCTTTCCCCAAGGGATGCAGTGCTGATGGTCAATAAATGCACTTTCAGCCTTCCCTCTTTTCAATTTTCTTGTTGGCAGTAGCTCATTCTCAGGAAGTTCCAGTAAGCCCAGTCACAACTGTCTGTGGTCCCCATTCACTCCCTGACAGCCAGCCACATTAGCTTTTCCTGGTGAAGCATCTCAGCAGTGCAATTATTTTGGGTAAGCATTGCCATAACAATTATTAGGCAAACGTTCAGCCATGGCCTTCAGTTCACAATTACATATAATTATCCTACATACAATCAGCTTTGCTGCTGAGGATCTCTGAACCAAGAGGAACAGATGCAAACAAAGTACATGAATTCATCTGCTCTGGTAAAATAAAGTCATACATTATAAAACCCCTCATGTTTCTCCAACAAGGAATTAAGATGGCTGAAAGGAGGATTTGGTCCAGACCAACACTGCAGTTAAGCCACTTTGAAGAAGGTTTCAAGAATGATTCTTGAGGGCCTCACACTTCAAGCCCTCGAGTTCTCAGCTGACAAAGCAATAGGACATGATCTATGCATGTGGGAGATAAAGACAGAGCATACAAAGTGCTGAAATACACAGAGAGCCACCAAACTGCTCCAGAACTACCAGGAGTCCCTGGAGTTCAGTATGAACAAGGCAAGTAGAGACAAAACACTGCCCATGACTTGATGGTGTCCATTCCACCTCCATAGTGCAATTACTAGATAGCTGAGGAAACAGCTATGAAACACAATAGTTCAGAGTTGGCAAATGAAACCTCAGTGCTTCACTCCATAAGATCTCTTTAAAGTCAAGGCTGAGCAAAAACCTTCTATCATCTGAAACAAGTACCTACCTTGGGCTTGTGGGACATAGGGAGCCAGAAGTTTTGCTCTCTTCTTCTCATACCCTTTTTGTGTGATGTCTCCTAAAAACCAAGGAAAGAAAACTCAATTAGTCAGGTCCTCATTTTTTTTTCAGTTTGAAGTCTCTGCTTTTCTTCTCAGGGACAAGAAGGTTTCAGCTGTACACAGCAATGCATGTGCTGCAGAAACCTTGAAATCAAATAAATGCGAGTGCATTATGATTCCAAAGCCTCCATGTTCCAGAACTGCTGTTAGTTTCCCTTGGGATCAGGGATATATACTACACAGTATTTAAATGCAGTGGTTTGCATCAGAACAGCTATCTAAATGGAATATCAGTGCAATGAAAAACCTAAAAAGGGAAACTCTGAGTGCATGAAAATATTCTGTAACCACAAAAGCAACTCAGGCTCACAACATGGGATCATTCCCAAACAGCAGGGAAAAGGGAAAGTGCAAATTCAGAGCCTGGTCTTAAACTAATCAAACTGAGAACAGCTTCTAGCAAATCAAGCAAGTGCATTGCAGGAGCTCTTTAGGGCACCTCTGAAAACTGAGCTAAGGATGAACAGAGACAGCTTCTAACTACAGCCCAGCAAAAGCACATCCTCTGAGCCAGAACACTCAGACTTTCAATCATGTTTGATATTCAGTTATGAGGCTGGGGGGTTTTTTATCTCGTAGTAGCTGTTATTCCACTGTTTGCCTATTGGCAGAAGCAACGCAGAAGAGAGATGCTTGAGAACAAACTCCAGAAGAGAACAAGTATTAGTAAACTTTTGCCTTTTTTTAAACAACTAATCTGTCTGATGCTGGAGATGTACCATCTGCCTGCTGTCCTTTGCTTTAATTTCTCACGTTACACCAGCTCCACAAGACTGAAACCTTGAAGGGATTAAAACAAAAAAGCCCTGCAGCATTTCAAGTCTTTTCGTAGCCCGACCTGCACTTGTAACCTCTTATCTCTTAGGGCTGAAAGATCTGAAGCCATCAAACATGGAATAAGAGAACAGAATTATTTGGTACTACTTCTCAATCTAAAAACCAAGCTCACATTTGTATTGCAACAAGAAACCAGTGTTCACCAAAGCAAGGTTTTCTTTGCCGTGAGCCTGATTATTGCAAAGCAACAGAGTATTAGACACTGAGCAGCACGTGCTGCTGTGTTTGCTGCCTGCACAGCATCCTTCTGCCAGACAGTTCCAGCCTGATCTGGAGGGCCACCATCAGAAAAGGTGATTAAAAAGGACTTAGGCTCTAAGCCTCTCAACACAACCAGCATCCCTGGTACAACATTCCAGCTAACTGGCTGTTTTGGTTATAAAGGTGAAGCTGCAGGATGGAAATGCTTGGAAAGGGAATGGACTTGACTCCCTTGAACCAGACAGTTAAATCTCAGTGTCATTTGAAAGTCCCATACTGAGAGTTTTGAAACTGAAACGGGAGTTTACACAGCTCAACGGAGGGTGTGCATTTGCACACAAGTTTTTATCTCGCTCCTCTTACACTATGCTTGAGTCAGGCCTCAACAAGTCCAAACAAATCCAGCAACTGAAAGTTAGAACGTCCACGAAGCACTGAAATGCCAACCAAAGCATTAATGTTAATGCTTGATTGCAGCGCATAGCTCAGTTAAATTAACCCAGCTCACAAGAAAGGTATGCTGCCAGCATGAGGAGAGGACACCTGAGAGAACTGTGCACTGGATGGACAGCAGCCTGATGGACTGCACGAGCTCAGAACTCCACCAGCTTCTCTGAGATCTGCCTCTCCATTTTCAGACACTGTTTTAATCCCCCACACTGATTCATTTGGGTAGCAAATAGACCAGGGTAACTGCCACTTCAGGAAAAGCAAACCTGCACAGCAAGGGGGAGAGATTTTTTTTCCTCATAAGCCAACCCACAGATTTGTTTGCAGCTCGTTATTTTCTGATTAATTTCTCCACAGGATTTAATTGGACTCTTGACAATGGTGGTTACACAGTGTATATAATGAAACATTTGCCAAAGAAAATGGTTAGAACTACCAAGGAATTCTGGTACAACACAGGGAAACGGCAGTACTCTCAGCTCAAGTATGAGGAGCACCACATTCTGTTTTATGTACTGGGAAGCAAGGAATTGTCTCCAGTCACTTGCTCCACATTATTATCCTACCAACAATCCAAATCCATCCTCATGGGAACGTAAGCACCATGGTTCACAGCTCTGCACTTGGAAACAGAGAGACACAGGATTGAAAACACAAGGAGGTAGCTCAGGTCCAGGCACTATTTGTAACCCTAACCACCATCGTGTAGACTATTGCTTCAGAAAGGATTCCCTGAGCATAAGCTAATAAAACTGTTCTTTGGCAAGAGCAGGAAAAGTTCCAACTGGCAAAATTCAAGCAACAGAAATAAGGGTGATAAATTCCTGGGACTTCCCTGCAGCACTGTGTCTTCTCACTGCTGAGTTTCCAAGCAGAGTTATGTGTTTAAAAGCCCCCATCCAAAAGTGAACCATTATGTGGACAAACAGGTTGACAATCTCAAGCACTTGCTTCAATTTTTAGACCAGCCCTACTGAAGTGGAACTACACAGGAGGGAGGGAGAAGGTCAGAAGAAGCAGATAAGAGCTCTTTATTTAAGGACAGTCATCCATGCAGGTTAGACACAGAATACAGTTATCTGAAACAGAACTCCAGGGAAAAAAAAAAAAGGAGCTTGTGTGTAGGCACAGGTGACAAGTGTGAAGTCATCCCAATGAAATGATGATTCCATGACTACAACCACAATAATTACGCCCAAGTTAATGTCTCAGTGTCCCTTTAGTGAATGTGTTTGTCGTATAAAGCCTCTTCTCTCTGGTCACACATAGTCCAAATTTGATAGCAACCCACTGGGACAGAAACTGATGAATCACTAGGAGAGAAGTTTGCTTTCACCTTAGTCCTGTTCTGCTGATCTGCAGGAAATGGAAACGGCTAGATCAGAACACAAACGTGGACTTCCTCACCCATCACCATAAATTACAGCAACAGGAAGAGAACCGAGACAATAGAACTGCAATCTCAAGAACCATTCACTCCTACTTCATAAACCTGGTAAATCATCAGCCCCGCTTCCATAAATGAAATGCTTGGTGACATTTGGTGTGCTAAATTCTTCCAGAGAGCTGAAAAAAACAAACCAAACACACCAATCCAAGAACCTCAACCCTCTTCTGCACTGAGGCAAGACACAGCACTACAAAGAAAGCATTAGCAAAGCAAACGAGAGCTGACAACTTAGCTTTAAAATGGTGCTAGTGTTTGTCATTTATTTCCCAGGAATGAACAAACACAAACACTTATTGCTGAGACATTCTTTTGGCCCTCTCCCAGATCCAACCTTCTCCTGCACAGTTGGAGGTTGGATTTATCTACACACAGTCAGGGTTGTGCCTCCACGGGCTGAGAGGGTCCTGAGAAAGCAAAGCTTCAGCTTCTTTGCAGGCAGGAATCTGTAGGGTTGTGGTGGCTTGTTTTCTCTTTTAAAAGGACATGTGAGAGTGAGTTTTAAGCTGCTGATGGCTGATGCAGCAGAGGAACGGGCTCTCCTTCCCTCCTTGGCACCTCTGCTGCAGTGACGACAGCCATCAGCTGAGGTGCAGTGACATCTTCAACCTCCAGAGATAAATCAGGATGTCAGAACAGGCTGAAGTGTAAATGCAGCCCACCAGCACCACCAGAGCCCAGTTCATCAGCTCCACATTACCATTTTCCTCACTGTGCAACCCAAACTCACACTTTCCCACCCCAACCAATGCAAAGCTCTGACACCACCTTCACTGCTCAAAGTTTAACTCAGCCCAACACATGAGGATTTTTCTCCTACACAGCCACAAGCTCCGTTTTCCTGCTCGTTTGCAGAGTGTTTGATGGATCAGCTCCAGCCAGCTTCACAGAACAAGTTCTTGGGCAGGAGGCCAGCACTGGTATTGCACTGCTTCAGTAATTCCTCATCTCACTATCTATCACCATACTGTTCCCTCTCTTTCACTCTCTCCCCAGCTTTCCTCTCTTCTGACAGTTTTACAAGAATAATTTAAAGACATCCTACTTTCCAAGACACAGCCAGGCTTACAAATACACAAGAGATGCCTTTCTGTGAACTCTAGGTTTATGGTTTGCAGAAACAAGGCAAGTTCAATCAAGGAGCAATGATTTTTTCCTCACTCAGAATGCCTGGGCAACAATTCTGACTGCAGTCACTTCTGTGATGGAATCCAAGAGGCCCTGCTTGTTTGTGATTGTCACATCTAAATGGTGGGTGTCAGGAGGCTGGGGCAGCACTTTGTGCTGCTGTCACAGGACAAGGGCTGATGGGATGAAGCTGCAACACAAACAGTTCCATTGAAACACTAGGAAAAGCTCTTTCCCTGTTTGAGTGAGGGAGCCCTGGCCCAGGCTGCCCAGGGAGGGTGTGGAGGCTCCTTCCTTGGAGCTCTTCAACACCCCCCTGGACACGTTCCTGTGTGAGCTGAGCTGGGTGGGAGCTGCTTCTGCAGGGGGGTTGCACTGCATCATCTCTAAAGCTCTTTCCCAACCCCTACCCTCTGCTCCCATGTTTCTAACCCCCTCTTTGCTTCTTCCTTGGAGCTCTCCAACACCCCCCTGGATGAGTTCCTGTGTGACCTGAGTTAGGTGGGAGCTGTTTGAGCAGTGGAGGTTGGCCTGTGGATGAGCTCTGAAGGTCCTTTTCCAACCCTCACCATGATTATGTGATTCTTTAAGGAAGAAGCATTTCAGTGAGGGAGCCCTGGCCCAGGCTGCCCAGGGAGGGTGTGGAGGCTCCTTCCTTGGAGCTCTTCAACACTCCCCTGGACACGTTCCTGTGTGAGCTGAGCTGGGTGGGAGCTGCTTCTGCAGAGGGATTGAGCTGGATGAGCTCTAAAGGTCCCTTCCAACTCCCACCGTTGTGTCATTCTATGATTCTAAGTGTACCTTTGAGAAACACTTCTGAGATTACTTTTTCATATGATTCTCCTCATTTCTTGAGAGGAAATCAACCTGGATCCTCATCACGCAAACACCAATCGGGATGTTGTGGCCATTAAGAGTGAAAGAGGAAAGACAAACTCGGTGATGACTGAAATGAAAACAAAGGGGTTATGGGCTTCCATGAGGCAGAAGGGAGCCCAGGGAATCCCAACTGATCAGCCTAGATGTTACACCTGTATTCAAATCATGCAACAGAGAAGCCTTCAGCTTCAGGAGTCTCACCGCCCTGTGACGCCAGGCTGCTTTTCAGCAATTAGAGTTGATGATCTATTCTAAACAGTGGTGCTCAATCAGTGCAAGGTGGTAACACCAGCTAATCCTGCTATGCTCAGACAATACTCCTCTTTCAACATCCTTGCTCCCCTTCCCCCCATGGAACGAGAACATTGAATCATTTACTGTCTAACAAAACCATAATTACTACAGTGGAGACATTAAGGAAAATGATCACGTAGTGCACAGCATCTCCCCAACAAAGCCTCCAAAACACTTGGCTGCAGCCAGCAAAGGATTCCAATTTGGAAGCAGTTTGTACACATTTTTTTTTTTACAGATGCTTTAAAACAAAACAAAACAAAACAATATAGATTGATGTTTCTAGCAGTTTGGGCTACCAGATCATGGAAATGCTTCTGGTATATCCATTAGCCCCAAAAACACAGACAGCTCCTCTGCTCAACAGCAAAGTACCCTCAGAAGCTTATAACAACAATAAGGAGGTAAAATCTACCATCATCACTGCATCTGCTTTTCAGGCTTCACCCCTATAAATGACCATGATGACTTTGCCTTTCTCGCCTACTCCCCTGATAGATCCCTGTAGTTTTATCACCTCAAACTTGCTCTGAAAGAATAAAACAGCCAGAGTTTGCAGAGCTTGGGTTTGGGTTTCCTTTCCTGGATCAGGAGTAGGCACCAAACTGGAGACACTGAAACCCAGAAGTGCAGCTGAAAGTCTAGAATGTTCTTTTGCTGCATGCCACTTCCAGATAAAGTCGTTCAAGTGTGTTTGGAAGTGTGAAGTGGCACGTCTGAGAAATGCCAAATGAGGAAGGTATGCACTTCAGCACTTAAAGTTATGGCCTAGGCAGAAAAAAAGGTAACAGACCAACCTGCTCAGAAACAAATGTTGTCACCACACATTTCTTTTGCAGCTAGATACTGTCTTTCTTCCATCTCCTGTCAGTCAGGCAACTTCTACATACAAACCCTGACGGGTTTTACCAAGGCTGACAGCCAGGATATCCTCAGTCCCAGGCTTCAGCAACCCAAAACACAATATTTAAACCTTTTGGGTTTTTTTCCCTAAGGCTGTGTGTTCAAACAGACTACAGCTGGGAAACGGGTCTTGCACTCTGAACACACTTTGGCTATACCTTCAGCACAAAAACGTTGTTTGAAACAAGTTTAGACAATTGCCTCCTCCTGTTTGAGGCCAAACGATGATGCAGCTTCAAAGATTCCTCCCTCCTTCCTGCTGGTGAAGCTGTATATCAGATTTCCTCCTTGAAGACAATACCAAGGTCTGCAAACTATATGGTCTTGCAGGGAAAAAAAAGAAAGGTCACTGATTTCTTGAAAGGAAAAAATAAAAAGCCTTCCTCAATCTGAATGTCACCACATCCAAAAATCAACCCAGGACCCCAAACAGCAAGCAAAACAAACACAACAGGTTTGTGCTTTGCAGTTTCCCTTTTAACAGAACCATTCTTTTCCCATTAAGAATATGAATAGGCTACTGAAAAAAAATAAAGAGTCCCACAAAGCTGTGTTTGTTAAGCACAAGCACGACACTGCTACAGTTTCAGGACCAAAAGTTCCACAGGCAGATCAGTTCCAGATTCATTTATACACGCAGTACAAGTCTCCTTGGCTCCAGCACTGTGGGGACTCTGTTCCACAGTTTCAGAAAGTCTTTTTTTTTAAAAGGCTTATGAATGTTGCTTTACCAAATTGAAACTACTTTAATCTCAACGTTTATTATCTTGCAAGAGTGTAATTCAAGGCAAGGTTCCTGTGGCAAGGTGTGTGCCCTGTGCATACGGCCGTGGCCACACTCAGAGCTCTGGGTCTGTGTCATGAAGGGCAGAGAAGAGCACAAGTCATTTACTGGGTGCCTTAAGCTTATTTTTTCCACTGTTTTGCCTTTAAACAATAAACTCCCAAAACTGTAGTGAAGAACCTCTTTATCTTCCAACAGCATTTCAGGGTTTCAGCTGATCCACTGTCCTCGACTCACCCGTCTGGGCCCATGTATTATGGGCAGTAATCTTAGACGCCATATGTGACACATCACCAAACTGGGTGAGCTAAGGACAGAGCTCAGTTTTCTTTGTGTGTGTGTGGGCAGGGGGTGACCAAAGACAAGGAGATGTCACCAGATCAACTTCAGCCCAAGATCCTTCCCACAGCAAAAGGGATACACACGGTAACTCATCACTGCCGTTCCTACAGCGCTACGCAGGGTGAGCAAAGTGAAGGCTTTTCAACATGGGGACACTGAGAAATGCTTGGAAGCTCATCACTGCAAATAAAAGAGCCTCCTGGAGATGTACTACACTTATGTTGACTCTTCTTCTTGCAGCAGCCATGAGAACACTCCCACACGTGACTGTGTGTGCAGTTTACGTGATCCTGGTATTGTCAGCAGGTAATTTCTTTAAAGGTAAGTTGCTCCTCAAGTAAGTTGCTCAAACGATCACCAAAGCAAACTTCAAGCCATACCCCTTAGTTCATTTACGTGCAAGAACTGAAAGGCCTTTCAGATCCTTCCCTGTGATGCAGGATGCACCTGAGCATCGGCAACTCGCATCACGCTACCCATGCGCTGATAACACCTACCCTAACAACAGACAAAATGCTTTAAAAAAGGTTCCAAAACCTCTTGAAAATCACTTAAAAACCTTTAAATACATCACTGAATTCTGATAGCCCTGATAACCCTACTAAATACAGGCTCTGCTCACTGCCTCTAACACACACCTGCAAAGTACAATCACTGAAGCCAACTTCAGACAAGATATTGTAAAGTGTAGTCAAGTAAATTTTACCTGCACCCCATCACAAATAGCTTAATCCCATGTACAAATAATAAATCTTGCATGTAACCCCCACCCCAGGGGGAAAAAAAAAGCAATAACAACTTTTTAAATAGCTACAACTTGTCATGGGGGAAAAGAATGCTTTTTCCCTTTTGAACGTTACAAAGGGCACAACACCAACTTTGCCACAAACCGGGGTTTACAAAAATCTATTCAAGAGAGATGTCTTCATCTATTTTTCATAAGTAGTCAACGAGAAGAATGTGGGTTTAGATGCAGGAGTGCTCAGCAGCATTTGTAACAGCAACCCTGCATCAGAACAAATGCATTTCAAGTGAGGAGAAAACAGAAAGAGTCACACAGAAGAACCAGCAGTACTCCCAGGCTGAGCTGAGCAAAGCAAAGCAAAGCAACTCACAAGGCAGGTGAAAAACCCAGAGGAAGCAAGTCTGCCCTGAATAATACCCTTTTCTGACTAACTCCTGGTCACAGGCACTTGCAGAAATGCACCAGCATTAGTGCTGAGCACAAACACACAGACCTGGCTCTCCATCACCACACTGAAAAAGAAAAGTTTCCCAGGAAATGACTAAACTTTATGCAAGAGTAACAACCCCTGTGATTCAGCCCTTATTCAGTCAGTAGGTACATCAGGTAGAAACTGAGAAGAGTGAGTGCTGGATAACCTTTCTCCTATGAGTTGTCCATCCAGCCCAACTACACAGGATTCTGCACACATCAACCCTCTGCCAAGCCCCGTGTGCACTTTCCCCGCATGACAGACCAGCAGAGATAGGTGAGATTTTACAAATCAAGTCTGTTTTTAGCTCAGGAATAAAAAAAAATCGAATCAAAAACGTGCAGGCACCCAAAGAGAGCTCATTATCTTGCTGCAAAAGACTTCAGATGCACGTAGATGGACACCCGCAGGGAGAAAGCCAAATGATTTTCTCCCTTGTGTTTACCACAACCTGCAGTGAACAGCATCCAGTGATGGTCCCAAGCTCTGACAAACGTGGTGATGGATTGGAGTCAGACATGAAGCTTTCACCTTGCTCACAGCCGTCAGCAACACCACAGCTCCCAGTCAGAGGGATTTTCAGTGAAACCAGGCAGCCCCTGGGCCTCATCCTGCCCCTCACTTCCAGGGAAGGATGAGCCCACTCTGGGGCTCTCTCATAAAAAGCCAATCCTATTTGTGCAGCCCTCTCTTCAGCAGCTGAAGTGGCCACTCAAACACATTAGAATATTACCACAACGAATCCACCTGGGATAACATTAAACCAGAAGCTCCTACGGGTTTAAATCCTGCAGCAATTCCTACCACTGACCTTTTCGTGGCTCTCTCATGCCAATATTTACCAATTCTCTTGAAACAGGCTTACACTCTTCTAACATCAGCCAGGTCTGATGCCACAGCAACACCTTGCCAAACCATCCTGAAAAGCAGTTTGGCTGTGCAGCCCATTTCAGTCCAACTGTACCTGAAGTTACTTTTGGTAATTAAACTCTTGATTAATAAGATGCAAGAACAGAAGAGATCGGTTCAGAGCAATTCCTCCCCTATCTATTGATCAAACAGTGTTGCTCACACACAAAGTACTCTCAGGCATGGAAATGGAACCCTGACCTTCCTTTAAACACAGTGTTAGCAGAGCACTAACCCACTTGGCGTGTCACACTGCACGGTAGCAGATGGGAAAAATGATACTCCAACAAATCATAGTGCAATGAGCTTGATGATTATGCATGATGAAACAAAAAGATATCTTGATGAAAGCTTCAGCACTTAAAGGATCACTCCCCAAACAAAAAACAATTAAAGGGGGAAAAAAAACCCATCAATTGTGAGAGTGAACTTTTCAGAACTAAAGAGGTGAGACATGTATTTGCCCACACGCCTCCCACTCTGCTTTTTCCCCAAGAGATAGAAGCAAGTGTTTATTCCTAAGGTTGTCACTCCTGCTGCACAGAAAAGCAGCAGAGAAAGGTGAGAGTAAAACCCACTGTTTTTTTTCCCAAAGCACTGAAATCTGACACACAAAGCACAGTGATTTTACAGCAGTAACGAGTGCTTTACTCCAGGAGAGTTGCTACTGAACTGTGTTAGTCACCACAGGAAGATCCCACTGTTTAAAGTTATAGCAATACAATTATTAATCTTTTACCCAGCCTCAAATTAGTGTGTCACACCAGCAATTTGACTTGCAGAAACTCCCACCAAATCCCAGCAGCATACCTGATGAGAAGACAGCAGAGGCAGGCTCAGCCAGCAGCTGTGAAACTGCTCCTGATTCTGCTGCTCACTTCTTTTAAACCTAAGTGGGAACCAAAGCACTTTGTACAACAACCTTAAACCTGCTCTGCACACCTCCATCCCAAACACCAGAACTACAGCTGAGCTCATGCCCCACGAATGCCCTTTGCTGTGTCCAAGCCTGGCACCAGACCAGGCTGCTTTCAGCAGAGACCCAGCAGCCGTTTCTGATTGAAGAGAACGACCCATTCAAGTTGGGAAACCAGATTGAGACAGAAAGAGCAGAAGAAAAATGCACTGTACAGCATGGCCTAAGCAGCAGATTTGAGGCCCTGAGCTCAGTACTGGCTGTGTTGAGCTTTCAGTTCTGTTTACATCAGCAACCATGGCTTCTTGAGGAATTTCACTGCTAAGGAAACCATGTTGGCATGTCACCAGCAAGCCTAAGAAAAGCCATTATTCTGTCAGCTGCAATGCTCTTTACAGGAAAGATCATGCAAGGAATGACTTCTGTTGGGGGCTCTTTCAGCATGCTAAAGAAGAGTCAATGCCTGCTTCAGAAGCACTTTGTTCAGAGGGTGGATATCAGGACAGAGCAAGATCCTTCTTGTTTGAAAGCCTTTAAGCTGTGCAAAAGACCAAAATAACAGGCAAACCATCAGCCAGCAGCAGCCGTGAGAAGCCTGAGAGCCCAGTGAGAAGCCTGAGAGCCCAGCTCAACGACTCAGCTGCACAATTCACCACAACCTCACTGAACGTGGCAACTTCACTGGGAAATATCTGCTTCTTCCAGCACACCAGTTCCTCCTATTCTGCACGCCAGGAGCTCTTTAAAGCAAACACCATTCAATTTCTGGTATCGAGTGGCTCTCACTCTGTCTGCCTTGATGAGAATAGCATGGTTTTCCTACTGAAAGAGAAGGAAAGGTCAATCTCAGTTTGCTGGCCTTGTTATGCAAGACATTGCAGCATCAGCTTTCTGACAGCAAGACCCTAACACACGTTAGCACCTCGTCTCAGTAAGTCATGACTCAAATGATGTATTTTAAGGTCTTTAAGACCCATCTGGACACGTTCCTGTGTGACCTGCTCTAGGTGGGAGCTGCTTCTGCAGTGGTGTTGGACTGGATGAGCTCTAAAGGTCCCTTCCAGCCCCCATCATTGTGTCAATCTGTGGCATCTTCACAAAACTGTGAGGACAAACATCCTTCCAACCCTGACACTCCTGGACCAGGGTTGAACATAAACCAACAGGCTTAAAAGTAAGAAAGATCTTATTCAACAAGCTATCTCCAAACCCACAATTACTACTTGCAGTGAATTTTCCTACTGTGGCCTCTCTAAGGGTGGAATATCTCCTTTTCCATTTTAAATAAACTGAATTCTCAAATGTCTCTCCTGTAGAGAGAAGGAAGTGTGGGGAAATCAGCCGGATTATTCCAGAGCACAGAGTCAGCAACTTGACAAGAAGAATGCAAACAAAATGAACAAAAGAGCTTACTCAAACAGACACTGCAGTTACAGTTGTGATTTAGTTGGAAAACTTCAGTCCTTGACAGCAAATTAGCACAGAAATATGCTTCCAAAATACTGTTTGTCACAACCTTTGTCACCAACCTCAATGAAAAGCTGCTTCAGAGACACATTCAGCAATCAAACCCTGCACGAGAAAAACTTCTACACTGTTAAGTTTTTCATTAGTGAAAAATAAAGCAGAATAATCACAACAAATGACTCAAACACCTTTGCTTGAAGCTCTCAGTGAGTGGGGAATGGAGGCTCTCGATAAAACAAAAGCAGTGGATGACACAAAGCGTTGGACAATCGCTGCTTTGTTTGCACCATAACTACAATCTCTGCAGTGGTCCAGATAGGCTGAGAAAACATCTCATTTGAATTCCTCCCCAGTCCCAGCCACCTAACCCAGTGCTTCTGCAAAGCTGTCTTAGTTTCCCAAATGATTTCAGAAGATGTGCAGTGAAAGGTGAGCTCTGCATCACCGAGGGCAGCCCCAGTGGGCCCCGTGGCCAGGCCTGGCCTGGCTTCATCTACACACAAAAGTAACTCCCCTTTCTGGAAAAGCAAAGCTATCACCATGGGACAGATTAAAGCCTCATCATCTCCCTGACAGAAGCCTGGTGAAGAGCAAATTGGCCAGCTTCCAACACCATCTCCACCTCGGAGGGCTGTAAAATAGGGACTGGCAGCAGTACGATGTGTGTGACGCTTGTCACATGAGTGAGTCCAACTACACACAGGAGCTGCTTGGCAATGGAAGAGCCTTTTACATCTGGCACATCCAACAGTAAGCAAATACTGCTTTGCTGGATAAGCAAACACCTCCATACAATTACTCTCCAAATTGCTCTGTTGGATTTTGACGCTCTGCTCAACAGAGACGTTTGATACAGGGGGAAATAAACACACATTGTGGTTTACTCATCATCAAAAAGGAAGAAAAAGAAGCATGTTCCTCCAGGAATGACACAGCTTTCAGTAGGTAGGTGAAGAACTCCCATTGGAATACTCAGCATTGAAGGACCAAAAGACACATCTGTCCGTAAACAAATTCTTTTAAGCCACACATTGACTGACCCAGCAAACACCATCCAACTGGAAAGAAGCATTAACTGGTAAACAGCAAGGGAATGGCCTCTGGCAGGGGCTCACTGTGTTACCCCTGTGTTGTTTCCACCTTGAATCACAAACAACAGATCTCAGGAGGCTCAAAGTGGGACTTGGTCACAACTTATAGGGCCGTCAGCTGAAAAGCATGAATTCCTGCCCAAGCAACGTCAACAATTTAGTGAGCACAGTGCAAAACCACCACAGGTTTGGGTGCTGAAGGCAGCTGCACAGCCCGAGTGAAATGAAATAATCCAGCTCAAAATTGGCTCCAAACGATCTCTCAAGCACTGAAAGGCAACTTACCTACACCAGATCTGCCCTGGTGCCCTGCCATCTTCCCTTTAACATGCTACCTTGAATTTGGAAGAGAAGAGACTTTATGTCTAGTAGCAGGTTAAAATCAGTTCATGGTCACACTAATAAGCTGCAGCCTCTCAGATTTATCATCCAAATGGCTCAGAAATTATTGAATAACACTTACATAGATTTATACACACACATAACAGCAGTGTGAATGTGAATAACCACGTGTCAGCCCCAGACAAGTGGAAGCTGAACAGTTCCTTGCCACCAAACACCTGCACGAAAGCAACACAGGGCTCGAGCTGAGAACAGAATCATTTCTGTCACAGTAAAATCACTCTGAGATTCAGGAGCCCAGCATCTGTGCCTTGGTATGGCTGAAACAGAGGGAGAGCTTCTCCTTCTGAGAAGGGTCTGAGTACAAGCCACAGAGGGTTTCTTTGAAACCTGCTACTCCCCACACAGCACAGCTTTCTGCAGCCCTGTCTTTCACTGGAGATTGACAATAAAGACTGGTCTTGGTGGGTAAGAAAAAAGTATTCTTGGGATGTGATACCATTTTTTTTGGCTGGACTGTCACTAGAGAAAAGGAAAAACTGATGGGTCTGTTTTAATGGTGAAGTTTATGGCAAAGTTACATACAGAACAGGATGAGCTGCTTGAAAGTATTTCAGTCATAAATCAAAACAAATAAAACCACTCTCCATATTGTAAGTTAATCAGAAAGCTCTCTCAAGTTGTCCTCACATACACTACCACAGGGAAGAGAGCCTGACAAATCTGCTAAAAGCTTTAAAAAGCCTAAATTAAATATTAATATTCTGAAAATGATGAAGGCAGGATGAAAACAGCAGCCTCCTTTGCCACTCCAGTTCTGCACAGCCCCGAGCAAGACATGAAAGATTTCTTGCACACAGCGATGCCTGGATGATGGAATTGTGAATAAAAGAGGAAAACACCCAAGCTCTGGCTGCCCAGGTTGGGAAGTGCAAGCTGTCTGAAAAAAATATAACAACCAGCCAAATGTATTCAGAGGGAACTGGTATCACCAGGTAATTGTCAGGAGGAGCTATTGAAAAGTGAGGGGTTACTGATGCCGTGCTGAACTGACAGTGACGCTCAGCAGCGTGACAACAGCTTGTGCTGAAGGTAAAAGTCACAAGTGCTGCCTTCAAAGTCCCATTTGTGATGCATGTGCACATTCAGAACATTCAGCTTCAAGCCAGGCACCTGGAGAGACAAGTGCATGAAAGAGGAATATGTTCAACGTCACGTCAGAACTGGGCTTTGGTTCTGACCTCACGGCAGACGCCTGGGTGAAGGAGAAGCTCCCTGGCAGTGCTGCCTGACAGTCCTTTCAGGTTGGCTGCTTTGGTTGGGTTTGCTAGTTGGGTGTTTTGTTGACATGCTCCTTTATCTTTCAGTCACTGATCCAAGAACTAGCCTCCCCATTCCCTTCCATGTAAGGATGCCTGGTTGGTCAAGTCTCAATAGCAACCCAGAAAGACTTGTCAAAAGGTCCCGAAAAAATCCTTTAATTGGCTGATGTCACCAATTAGTTAATTGCACTGAGAGTGAGATCACCATTTCATTTTTCATTCTGCAATAACTTTAAAGCAAAGGTGACTGTGCAGTTTCTCTGAGCAAGAGCCAATCTCCCTCAAAGGTGTAAGCAAAATTACTTTAAATAACAAACTAATCTTTATTGCTTTATTTCCCAATAGCACTTAATTCTAACAGTACCAGCCTGTATTTATTACTGTGCAAAAAAATCCCACGTAGGTCCTCCAACCTGCTCATCTACAAGATGAGCCCAAGAGGCTGAACTCTCTGCTCCTGAAGTGCTGGCTAATTTGGGAGAGGGCAAATCTGAAGAACACACAGCTGTGAAATGTTCAGACCAAAAAAAATCAACCAAACAAACAGAACACTGAGGCAAAACTTGGCAAAAGCATCACCTGGAAAAGCAAGCTGAGAATTGCAGAGGGTGTTAAATCAGACTTCTCTCAGAGTCCTTTGTGGGGACACAGAGGTCTCAGGCTCCACATCGTGCCCTGTTAAAAAAACTCTGATGGAAGCCACAAATGAACGCAGGTGCACGGGGCAACTGCAGATGTTTGGCAAAGCTGCTGCTTCAGCTTCACAGTGCGACCTTGGCAAAGCTATCTGATGTCCATGGCCTAATTCCACCTCTGTTTCGGCTGGTAAAGGCAGCAGGGACTTTCCAGGCCTCTCCCTCTAACTGCAGGGGTCCTAACTCATCTGACCTGGAAATCCTCCTGAATACTGTGCTCTGCCCATTCAAACACCATCCTACTTGTAGTCTTGCTGCACTGGCTTACAATCCATCCCAGTACCTGTGCTCTCTGCTGCCTTGTTCCAGCACAGCTCATTATCCCTCTCCAGTCTGTTCTGCATCATTCTAGGTATCAGTTCACATCCTCCTCGGTCACTTAATTTGATATGAGACTCTCCACCACACTGCATGCTGAGCTCCCCCAGCCTCACCACTGAACCCTCTTGTCCTCTTTTAATTCTGTTGGAAGGAAACGCAACAAAACTTGTCTTGAAGCCCCCAAAGTCACACTCCCTGAAAATACACCAACACCCAGGAATCACAGACACCAGCTGTGCTCACAACCTGACACTGTCCCCACATTTCTCTGGAGCACAACACCCACTGTGCTGTGCACACACAGCATTGAATATTTCATGTTAAAAGCTCTAATAATAATAATAATAATAAACAAATCCCCAACTCCCAGCCCAGAAACGCAGTTAAAACTGAGGTTTGATTTGACACTTGAGTTTTGTCTCTTTATTTCAGCACACGGCAAGCTCAGAATGAGGAATTTATCCTATGGAGAAGTGAGAAACCAGGCTGAGACACCTTTCCCAGGGGTAAGGCAGCAGAGCCAGACCACTGGAGACATCTCTTTCCTTGTGACCAGAATGAAGTCACAACGGGCTCTCAGCAGCAGGTCACTAGGAGACCAGTTTTGCCAGCACAGAAGGTACTTTCCTCAGTGTTTAGTTTCAACAGATGGGTTAAGTGCTGTACTGACAGACCTACAGGATAGAAACCCTGAGAACTAAGCACACGATCTTAGCACTCAAACACAACAACCAGGGCCTGAAGAACTAATGCAGACTGACATGCAAAAGTGTGCAATCATTTCCATGAGGCTGCCTTCATCTTCTTTACATATGAGGCCAAGAAAGCCCCTGGGGCTGTACTAGTGCCTAAATGGGTGCAGGTTTCCTTTAGTCTCTAACAAGGGCTTTAAGCAATTGGCAGGCTGCCCTAGCCTGGCTGCCTTCTTCCTTTTCATATGTGCCTCCATCCATAGATAACGCAGGGCGGCTTTCAATTTGCACCCTGCACAATCAGAGGTAAAGGATATCACAGGAAACCCAAGTCAGCTTTTCCCCTCCATGAGGTCACTCCCTGGAACAACCAGCAGAGTCTTTTTCATTTACGTATCTAACAGTATGGTAACACTTAAAGAGCAGACAATATGTTCAAAGCTTAAACATTAACTGGTTTAGTGAGTTCAGGGGAGAGATGCTGTCTGCAATCGCTCGGGGCAGAATGTGCTGAAGGAGCAGAAATCTACCTTTCAGCTAGGAAATCCATGAAATAGCTTCAAACAACCCCTTTAAAACATGGAAACTATCCAACAACTGCTAGCTTACTGCTGTGTGACAATAACTCTTGCAGACCTTTTGTCACCTTTCACCCACAGAAAAGTTAAGCTATTCTTGCTGGCAGAATCACAGGGGAAAAAAAACCCACCCAGCTCTTACATCTCCCAGGTCTCTCCACTTCACTAGTTCCTTTCACTCTTCCTTCCTTGGACCATTCTTCAGGTTACCCTCTCGTGATGTCAAGTATTCAACAGCAATACTAGTAATTTATTTTCAGCCTGTCAGCTCCTCAATCCAGATCCTGAGACAGACTCAAGGAGCAGCTGCAGCAGCACGGCCGAGAGCCTGTCACTGCACGGCGAGAGCAACAGAAAGGAAAAGGAGCAAACATGCTCCAAGCTGTACCATTGCCAGATCTTTCATAACCTGAAGCCAAACTCAATTCTAACAGAAGAACTATATACTCCTTCCCCACTTTTCCATGCCAAGTCCTTCCTTTCATCCTTCTGCCCAAATAGTTGTGTCTGTGCTGGAAGAGGAGCGTGCCTGCAGTGCCATACAGCGTGTCTGTGTCTTTCACACCGTTTCATTGTTCACAGCGAGGTACTCTGTAATTTTAAAGAGGAGAACACAAGAAGTAATTATTCTCCTAAGAGAAGAGGCCAAGTTATGGCATGGAAAACTCTGTCACCATCATCTACCTTATTCTGTGCCTCCCTCCCTTGTTGCTTTGCTGAATCCACTTTCTAGAATGTGGAAAAAATAAATAAGGTGTCACCTTTGCTACAGGCTCCACGTAGACGAGAAGGAGCCTCCACAAAAGAGCTGCCAGGACACGAACATTTGTTTATTTTTGGCTTTCCCCATCAGGTTCAACACAAGAAATTACCTCCCCATCCCACAGAAACGTGTGAGTTGAACACCGTGGAGCCGTCGCACCGGCCAACCCAGAAGGATTGCTGCAGGGAAATGTGAAGCAAATCTCTACAGCTCCTCTGAGACAGAGGATCACATTTCCCAGGCCACATACAAAGCCCAAAGGAGAGCAGTCAGTACAAAAGAACAATGTAGTGCAAGTGGTACGTGTTTGGACAAGAACCAAAAACCAAACCCCGACCTCTGTTCAAAATCCCCTGGAAGTAACGACAGCCACACTTAACTGAGGGGACTTGGGGCCTCCCTTTACAGGAGTTACTACAGAAGAAACAGAATCAGAGGAGGGAAGGAGAAGGCCCTAAATCTCCTTTTAAGTCTCACCCCCCAAAAAAATCACTTTGTTCAGATACATTAAAAACCAGCTTGTCCACCATGAAAGAGACACAAGCTACCAAGTACTGAGACAAATGACAGTCATCGTAACACATCTGGTATGGTTTGGTCAGATTCAAATGCTTTTCCTTCACAGCTTCCACGATGGAACCAGACACTATACTAAGGGTGTTTTACCAAAGCTTTGTACAATGAAGGTTTTGATACACAAAAAGCCAAAGGGTAATTACATCTTCCTGTTTGCTGCTCTGGCCTACTGCAAAAAAGAATTGCCTTGAAAGCCTTCCAAGGCCACAGCAACCCCAAAGGGTTTGTATTTTGGGGGGAAATGAGGGTAAATCAGCTATGCTCTAGCACAGGCATCTGAGGCTCTGGTCAGAGTTACTAAACCTTTAACACAAATGCTGACTAGCCCTTACACAATTTTTTTTTTACACAGTGCAATTTTAAAACAGGACTTAACAAGTAAAGTGTATCAAACACAGGAATAACTAAAGAGAACAGCAATGTTTGTTCAAGGTTTCTAGGTGTGGTTGCAGCCAAGACATAATAGGATTATTTATATCTGACTCATGAGCTTTTTCTCCATCCATGATTCTCCCTGTTTGGGACTCGGTCATTGATTTTAAACTCAGGATGTTTTCAAGGACTCGAGAATTTAAAGCAGAAGGGAGAAATCCCACAAATACAGCTGGTTTACACTGTGTTCAACCAACACTTACTGACACCATCATGGCTAAACTTCAGATTACCTGAAGATGCAACTGCTGGCACGCTGGACAGACCCAGTTAGGAGTTCTCAGACTGCTCATTTCAAAGTCTCCTCCTTTGCTAGCCATCACATTCTCTCCACTAAGGAGCCAGAGGGCTGCCAAAAGCCCTGCAATCTGCTCCTGGCTCTGCTGCTGCTTGGTGTGACTGAGAACTCACCTCAGCTCTGTGCATCTCAGCTTCCTGTCCAGGAACTGAAAACAACAATACTTCCCCCTTTTCACTGCAGCAACTTCCAACCCCAAACTGCTTCTTACAGAGGTTTCCATCCCAATTACAATAAGAATTGTTGTTCTTTTTTTTTTTTAATCCACAAGGGATCACTTAAAGTTTTTTGTCCTAAGAAGAAACACAGGTCTCAGCTCCAAAAGCATCTACACGAGCACTTCACTATCACAAGATCTACTTTTGGCTGCCACACCACAGGCTTCAGCTGTACCCTGGGCAGGGTTTTCTTTTGATTGCCTCAAAAGTCTAAAAACAAACAGGTGTATCAGAATAATTTGTGATTTGGGTAATTTGGTCACCTCCAAGTGCATTTCACAGCTCACGAAATGAAGCCAATGGTGCAGTGTTTTTTTACGTTGCCAAGAGGTTCATCAGTTGCTCTCTCCAGGTCACCAAAGTTCACAGCCTGTGCTCTCCGAGATGGGAGAGAGCAAGGTGCTGAGAGGTGAGAGAAGCTCGAGCCAACACTGCTGCCAAAGGCTCTGTTATGAAACCAGAGCTGTAGGACACACCACAGGAAGAGATGAGGCGTTTTCCAGCTCGGAGACACGACACAAAGTCGTCTGAAGTGAACTTTTCAGGCAACACCCTTCTCCTCTCCGAGACACAAAGAGCTCTGCTGGGAGCCCTGTCCTCAGCCAGCCGCACACCACGAGTGCCTGGCCAGAGCAGCCCCATGGGAGATGGGATGATCAGGGGTTTGATGCCAGAAAGGGAACACCTTTAACAGGCATTTTCCACTTAGAACAATTCCAACAGAACGGCCGGTGCAGTTTAATGAGCTGCAGAGATGTTTATTCCTCTACAGAGCCCAGGAGGATCAAGGACCTTTTATCTCCTGCTCAGATCACCTGGCTCCACTCTCCATCTCTCAGTGAACAATCATAGGCTGGAATTTGCCATGTCACTTCCCAGCTCTCCTCCTCCTTACCACAGTGACAATGCACATTGTGAGCAGTGGCTGCTCTGCAGCAGCTTCATATCTGGCCTTCCTTGACAGAAAGGCAAAGATTGACCTTTTGCAACCATTTGTTAACTTGGCTCCTATCTCCTTCTAGAAAGTAAGCAGAAAACTTCAAAGCCTCCTTGTCCTTCTTTTGGCTGGTCAGCTTATCTCTGGGATCATTCTTTCCAGAGGAGCACTCAAAGGTCCCACAGTGGGTAACTGCAGTGAAAGGTGACGATGAAGACACGACCTACTAGGCAAAGCAAAGCATCCCCACATCCATTCTGACATCCAGGCAGTCATTGCTGTTCTCAGGGTGCAAACTGCAGCATTTCCAGTTAAAGATGCTTCAAATTGAAATGTCTCTTCGTGTCAAAGGTCAATCAGCACTCTAAATGAAGAGTTGATGCATTAAAGGTACAGATGAGACAGCAGGCAACACAAAACCTTCTTTAAGACACTCTCATTCTACTGCCCTTTCTGGAACTGTGGCTGGGCAGCTAAGGAATGAAGTCACCCATGGGACCTGAAATCAAACCTTTCGGCTCTCAATCTGGTGCTTTATCTGCTGCATCATCCCCAGTTTAGATCACAGCTTGTCTTTATGTTCCACACTGAGTGCTTCTGTAATCTCCCCTGGCTTGTCTTCCTGCTCACCCCTTCTCCACACCTCACCCAGTCACCCGCAGCCCACTCAGCAGTGGCTCACATGGAAAATGATTAGTGGGAAAAGCCGCCTTCTCAGCTTCCTGTGATGACATTCAACGGCTCAGGAGGAGGAACTGGAGGCATCACATGACAAATAATTCCCAAGAGAACAGCAGGCTTTGTCTGCACCAGGGATGGGGTGGCTGGAGGGACAGCAGTGCCGTTTCCCTTCCGTGCTGGGCAGCTCTAGCAGGAGTCCCAGCAGAACCTCCCCCAGCAAGTCAGCTCTGCTTCTCTCACAGAAACGTATTGTCAACTTGCACTAGAGGAGCACCAACATTGCTCCTCAGTGTACAGCCTAGGAAAAACACATGCAATCTGTGCTTCGTTTCTAATAACAGCAGCTTCGGTTTGCAAACACCTTTGGGATGAAGGTACAGGAACAACATCCCTGTTCAAACGAAAACCAATCTCAAACAATCCCTTTCCAGCATTGCACTTTAGACTCTGATGTTTGACACTAGTCCTGATCCCAGAGGCAAAATGGGAGTGCTTTACCCACTCAGTCAAGCAGCTCCCACGGCTACAGCCGTCCTCAATGGAATGCATTATTCCTGCATTAAAACATATGTTTTTCAGGGCAGTCAGCCATCCGGCTGCTCCGACACAGATTACAGAAGACCTAATTTTATCAGGCAGGGATACAATTCTCCTGGTTGGTTTTTTTTTTTGCTCCCTAGGGACATGGAGCTGGTGAAAACAGGTTGCCTGACTGCTGGGGAATAATTCCGAGAGGCTGGCTTGCTGATCACTGAGGCAGCAACTCACGCCCTGGCTTCACAAAATACATTAATGTGTGCCTTGTGGGCTCCCATCCCCATGGAATTCCATGGCCAGAAAGACCTAGTTTGTATCAGGTTGATGTTGGCAGGGGCTCACTAAAACTTTAAGCAAGCTTCAACCCCTCCCCCCCCCACCTTTAATCAGCTTAATTTCCACTGAACAGAACAAGGCATCTGCTCACAAGAGCAGCAAGGAAAGTGAAGTTGCTATTACACCGAGTCTCTTTGGTGTAAACACAACTTTTAAGTGGTGTTTCAGAAACTCTCAGCTTTGAAGTTTGACAGAAACAAGCAAACTGACAGAAACAGGCGTTTTACTCCAAAAATACACCGGTGAGTGCAACAGCCCAGCCCTGGCCAAGGTGATTCAGAGTGAGAAATACAGGTGTGAGGCTCTTCCCGAGGCTTCTCATCAAAATGTAATGGGCAGATCCATGCAGCAGATGGAATGCTGCTGCCTGCAGAGCATCCGTTGGCTATAAATCACTGTTTCCTCACACATGGTGCAAATGGAAGAGTCTCTCATTCTCATTAATAGAATGAGACACCCTGGCTTGATGAGTCTGCCCTGATTTCATAAAGGCTAAGAAAAGTTTTGGGTTGAATCAAGCCCAACAGAGTCAGTTCTTGTCTCTGTTAATCCAGGTCCAAAATGCAACTGGGTAACTCGCTACCAAGAGGCTCAGGAAATGCTTTTTATACAACTTGGAGACATCCAGTTGAAAGAAAAACACTGAAAGAAATTATCTGAACATTGTATTTGAAACAAATGAAAACAGGATACTGCTCAGCTTCTGCTTGCACCCCTGGGACTTCTCACCATTAGTTCACTCTTTGGCCTCTGAAACTCGCCACTGAATAAACATGATAAATCCAATGAATAGAAAGCTTCAGGACAAAAACTAACCAGATAGAGGGAGTCAGGAAGGAGTCCATCACCCTTTCCACATTACTAATGGGCTAGAAAACACGTGGGGTGTGCAAACTTTCCTGCGGAGCTCCGAAGCACTGTGTGGTTAGAGGCATGTCTGAAAGACCAGCAAGCCAGCAGCACAAAGCTAGGCCACCATCCATCACACTCACTGCTTAATATTTCATGCTACAGAAGAGAAAGGTGGAGATCAGTTATCTAGGACAGCACAGAGAGAAAACCAAACACAGCCCGAGTGAAGATGTGTCAGGCTAACAGCTCTGATGGACACTTCCAGGCTGAGGAGCCAGCTGAAACTGCAAATATCACCCACACTGGAAGGAGTAAGAATCACGAAAGACAAACCAGGAATAATCATTGCTACCAGATGTCCCTTCCACCCAACTGAGGAAAACTGATTCTAACTCTAGCAAAGCTTCAGAGGAGCAATCAGAGAGGAGGTGGAGGACTCTCTTTAAAGCCTCTAATTTCCTCCTCTCCCCAAGGCAAAGGGTCAGAGATGCAGCTTTTAAAAATAGCCCCAAACTCTCCCCTCATTTCCTAAATATGAAAGGAACAACACACACACATGCACATTCTTTAAGTCTCCTGGTTATTCTTTATTACACCAGCCTGGATGCTCCCAGAATCCTCCTTCCCTTCCCCATGTTCACATGTTTCAATCACACACCAACAGTAAAATCTCCTTTAGCTCACAGTAGCCAAAATAATTCGGTGTTTTTGTTTAGCTCGCTCTCCCTGAGCCATTCCTCATTGAAATCACTCTCCTTTGGCCATCTGCAGAGTATAAATTTGGGGTCAGCTTCTGGACCCTCTGTTTGGTGACAGATTTGTTACTTGGCTCCTCTCAGCCACGACTGGAGCTGCATTTCCTTTCCCTGCGAGAAAACAGGCATGGCAAAGAACCACGTGCCACCACGTGCATCCCTTCTTCCTGGGCTGTAAAGCTTAAGAAAACACAGCAGCACCTGAAGCATCTTCATAAAGCCAACCAAGGCCAGAAGGATCATCTCAGAGCCCGTGTCAGCAGCTCCCCGGGACTTGCCGTGGAAGGGCTTTTAGACTTTTCAAAGCCTTGCCTCAGAACTGCACCTTTCCTGGCTGCAGACAGAAAAGGCTGCACCAAAGCCATGCACAGATTTCTCAGCAGATTTGATACCCATCAGCTGTCACTCCTGCAGGTAAATTAAAGCAGCAACATAAAAGCTTTCCCATTACTACAGTTTTGCTTAATGCAACACTTGTGGGTGAGATGCTGCTTAAAAAAACCACCTGTAAGTCCTGCTAGCTGCAAGACAATCTGATCTGACTTGCTCGCGTTGATAAGCTCTTATTCAACCTCTTCTGTGCCACAGCCACAGCTCCCCTCTGAATAGCAGGGAAGAAACTGAAGTGGAACTTTTCTGCCCACTCAGCAAAACGCACACAGCCAGTCCCTTCCCCGGACAATTCTTTCCTTTGACTCTTCTCTAACCTATTTAAACTCTGTACTTCAGCTGCTTCATCTATAAAAGAAGATCCTCATCTCCTCTGACAGGCGCCTGGCAATCAAAGAATGAAAACAGAAAACACACAAT
Organism: Urocolius indicus; assembly: GCA_013401255.1. Lineage (NCBI taxonomy): Eukaryota > Metazoa > Chordata > Aves > Coliiformes > Coliidae > Urocolius > Urocolius indicus. The sequence goes on along the minus strand of WBNH01004108.1, from coordinate 91,563 downwards.
TTGTGAAGGAACAGAGGAATACCACGATTCCAGGGGAAAATTTCAAGCCAAAGAAAATAAAGGACTCTACCCACTTGCTTGAGTCAACATGTTTTCTTCCAGGAAGGTTCTATCCTATTTGGCTGGCCTTCAGTCCTGGGTTTCAGCTCTTTTGCTGATACTACTTTTTCCACACATGCCACCATCCTTGCTATTTCTTCAGCTTCTGAAAGTCCTGACACAAAGCTTTTCCTCTGCAGACACAGCCACGATTCTTCAGTGAGAGACAAATCAGCCTTAAAAGGAACAAACACAGGTGCAACGGAGCCATTCACAGAAACACCCACACAAATCAGCAAGCAGACAGCCCAATGTATGCTTAACCAAAGCAAACAGAAACCTGCTCCTTCTGCACATGAGGCAAGAGCAATGATACCATAACCCTGTCACACAACCTGGAAGCAGCTGAAATTGTGCTCAAGGTCTGAGCTAGGAAGAGGGGAATTCCTCCTTATTGCTAAGGGGAGTTCCCCCTGCCCCTCACCTCACGCTTACATACACAGCACAAGCTGAAGTTCCTTCCACTAACATCCCTTTAGTGCTTGAAAAGATCAGACAGGACACAAACCACTGTCAAACATAAACCAGCAGCCAAATGAGCTCTTTATGAGAGCACTTAACCCTCTCAGGGGCGAGCTGGCTCACACAGCTGTCCTACTCACATGGCAAAAGCTCTCCTCACACCATCCCATGTGATACCAAGAGAACAAACTCGGCTGCACCGAAAACAACCTCATCACACACCCCCCAGAGAACAAACCCACTGAATGTGCTTCATCAGAACCCCTGAATCTGGCTATTGCAGAGTTTCCCAGCTCTTATTAACATAGCTGTGACGAGGTTAACATGACAGGAGCTGCCTGAAGACCTCACCCAAAGCATAAGAGCACTCAGACATCCCCAAGCTGGGCACTGAAGTGCTTTAACACTGACGCTTACAGCTGGGTACGGGACGAGTTTGGACATTTACCTGGTTCTATGAACTCATCAGCACACACTGCAAACATTTTGGGGAACAGCATGATCCAGTGGGTACAAAGTCACCTTCTCACACAGCTGTGGGGCAACCCCAGAGGTGTAAAACTGAGCTCCAGCACTCAAGCAAATGTGAAAATAGGGATAAAAGTCTCCTTTAAACATCCATGGCACTTCTACTCAGGGAAAAGAAGCAAGATGCAAATGCGAAGACAGCCCTTCCCATCATTAGTGAAGCCTGATGTGGGTGGGTGTTACTGACAGGTGAAGAAAAGCACTGGAAAGACAAAACTGCAGCAGTAAGAGAAGAAGGAAAACACGGTTAATAAGCAGGTTCCAGGTTTCACACAGTTCCATGACCCAAGCCATACAGTTATTGTTACTTGCAACACTTGGACTTAGAGGCAGCAACACAGATCCCTTCTGTAAGAGAACAGGATGTCTCCTCAAGGGGTGGTGTTTAATGTTTCATTGAATCCTTATCTACACTTAGAAACAAACGAGTGAGACTCAGATCAATCACTGAGGCCGGAGAAAGACGCATCATAAAAGGCTACGAAGAATCAAACGCAATTTGTGTTGATTAATGAACAATTACACCCTTCTGCTCAGGCATTTTCAATGCACTCAGGAAAGGGACTGCTGTCACTTCCAGGCTGCCCACAGAGCTCAGGAAGCAGCAGCCCAGGGCTGGCAGAGGTGTAATTAGCCCCGGTCGCTCTGTCCGCACACATCGTTCCTCAAGAAAGTCTCACAGCTCATCACTGCAAACTACCACTTCTATTTTAAGCATCCATTAAACCAGTCCTGCTCCACTTTGCATCCTACTTGCTGACACAGCATCTCTCACGAGGGTTAAGGCCAGAGGAGATGTTAATACTCCGTTTCCCCCCATGTTGGGACAAACTCTCTGCAGCCCCGCATGCGACTCGCTGTAAGGCTCAGCACAAAGGCTGTTTCTGCTCCCACCTTGCAGTTTCCTGCCTTGGAGCCATCTTCCAAGCAGCACTCAGGTAACTCCCCACCATAAGATCATCCATCAAGGACAGAGCAACCTCCCAGTTCCCGCTGTCAGGGATTTGATTGAGCTCCTTGCAAGTGCAGCTCCTCTCCTGCTCCAAAACAGAGATGTTCTTACCCAGAAAACCCAGTGGAAACATTTACATGGTACATGCTCAGGCCTGGAGACAAATAAAGCTGCAACAAGGGGGTGGGGGGGGGGAAAAAAGGATCAAGTGTTCTTATCAGAGCAAGAACTAATCAGTTAAACATGAGGCATTACTGCTGGTTCTAATAAAATGCTTCTATTCAATATTGTTTACTACCAACAGCCCACAGCTCTATTCAGCTGAACAATGCACACACAGGCCTTCAAATCTTTAAGCTTAAGCCTCAAACTAGGGCGTATTTTTCAAGCAGCATACAATGCCATCACCTCACTGACTCACTGGGCTCCCTGACAGGTCAGGCTGCAGCTATCTCTGCAAGGAGATGCCATGAAACAAGGAGCTTGGGGACATGGTCCCACCAAATTCTTTGTTCTTGTGGGGTGGGGTTGTTTTTTTTTCTGCAGAGAAAAGGTGATTTGCACAAACAAATCCATGATTTAGATTGGAAGAAATCTGAGTATTAAATTCACAAAAGGGGCAGAGGATTTAACACCCAGAGAATTACTTACATAACACAGAAAAGTTCCCTGCTGGCACCAAACTGGGAGCACTGGCTGATGCACCAGAGGCTGAGCTGCCAGGCACTGGGATCTGACAGGCTGAGAGTTGGGCACAGAGGAACCTGCTGAGCTTCAACAAGGGCAGAGTCCTGCAGCTGGGGAGGAACAACCCCCTGCAGCAGCACAGGCTGGGGGTGACCTGCTGGAGAGCAGCTCTGCACAGACAGACCTGGCAGTGCTGGGGGATCATCAACTGACCATGAGCAGCAACGTGGGCTCGTGGGCAAGAAGCCAATGGCAGCCTGGGGGCAGCAAGAGTGTGGGCAGCAGGGCCAGGGAGCTTGTGCTGCCCCTCTGCTCTGCCACAGCTGGGGAGGCCTCAGCTGGAGTCCTGGGGCCAGTGCTGGGCTCCCCAGCTCCACAGGGACAGGGAACTGCTGCACAGAGGCCAGGGCAGGGACACCAAGGTGATCAGGGCACTGGAGCATCTTCCTGCTGAGGAAAGGCTGTGGGACCTGGGGCTGTTCAGTCTGGACAAGAGGAGCCTGAGCTCAGGGGCAGCTCATGAATAGCTCCAAGTCTGTCAGTGCTGGGTGTCAGGAGCTTGGGGCAGCACTTTGTGCTGCTGTCACAGGACAAGGGCTGATGGGATGAAGCTGCAACACAAACAGTTCCATTGAAACACAAGGAAAAGCTCTTTCCCTGTTTGAGTGAGGGAGCCCTGGCCCAGGCTGCCCAGGGAGGGTGTGGAGGCTCCTTCCTTGGAGCTCTTCAACACCCCCCTGGACACGTTCCTGTGTGAGCTGAGCTGGGTGGGAGCTGTTTGAGCACGGAGGTTACACTGGATGAGCTCTGAAGGTCCTTTCCAACCCCCACCATTGAGTGATTCTATGAAAGCTTTACTCTCTGGTGCTGAAGTTTAAGCTATCTGAGAAGCTTGTTAAAGATTAGCATGATGTCACTGCCAGTCATCCTGACAAAAGGAGTTAATTCTCCTTTCACAGCAGTACCTGTCAGAGTCAAACCCCCACCACAGGCTCCTAGTGTCACAGGAAACAACCTCCAGAAAACACGAGCAAATGCTTAAAACTAACAGAAGATGCTTCAAAATCACAACAAATGCTTTAAAAATCACCCCAAATTCTGAATAAAACACGAAAAAAAACACCCCATTTCATGTTTCACTTGGAGCAACACACGAGCTCTCTGTTATCAGAGTGCCCAGAGCCAAACACCAGATTGCATTATCACCGTGGTTAAATGTTGACACAAAGTAGATCTGAAAAACAACATTCGACCAAAACAAAGCAGCCAAGGTGGAGAGTTTATAACCACAAACAAGTTGTGTTGAGAAAGCAGCACCTTCTGCCTCTGGCAAAGTCTCAAGCGCTGTAGAGCGAGGTGGGCAGTGAGGGGCTGACAGCATCCAGCTCAGAAAACGAACTCCTCATCTTCCCAAGAGCAAAACCAAGCCTCCCTTTTATCCACGGTGTGTTCCAGAACAAAGGGACAGCCGACAGAAACGTCTTACTGAAACTTGATTTCCTTTAGGTTTGAATGCTTGGATGTTATCCCCACCACGCTGTGAGCCCTCCCGGGAAGCCACTGACGGGTGGCTGCAGAGTTCTGTTGCCTGATGGAGGGGAGGGAGGGAATGGAGAGATATGCAAAACAGAGCTACCTGCTCTGCAACCCTCGCCCTCTCTACCTCAGATGCATCCTTCACCCTCCGGCTTCACAAGGGAACTTTACAACAAAGCTGTAGCGAGAGCAGCTTTTTAAGCACTGGGAAACAAAGACAGACCCATGCAAAAGAGGAAACAACACACACACACACACAAAACCACCCCAGAAAGCTCAGAAGCGCATGCTCTGTCCTGGTTATGACCACGGAAAAGAACTTCTTCACAGACAGTGGGAAGAACACCGGGTACGTCTTCGTTGTGCACTCAAAGTCCCTTCGTCTCCTCGCTCCGGGACCACTGGCTGTCCCCAGGGTCTCTCCCTCCCACGGCAAGTCCTAAGCTCAGGAAGTATGGAAAAGAGGCCGGGAGAAGGAAAACTCACCGGAGAGCGCTCACACAGGGGTCAGACGGGGGGTGGTGGGTACAGGGGGTCTCCCCACACACACACGAAGCTCCAAGACACGCAGGCTGGGCTCCTCTTGCTCCCCACAGCACCAGCCCCGGGGGACCCTCACACGCACCCCCCAACCTCATTCACACCCTGTTCCCATTCCCAGCCCCTTCACACGGAGCGTCTCGAAGCCCCTGACACACGCTCGGGCGCTGCCACCCCCCTCACACGGAGCATCCTCACAGATCCCAGTCCCGGGGTCTCCGCTCCCACAGACCCTCATCACAGCCCCTCGCCCCAGACCCCTCACACGGAGCATCCTCACAGATCCCAGTCCCGGGGTCTCCGCTCCCACAGACCCTCATCACAGCCCCTCGCCCCATTCCCCTCACACGGAGC
>WBNH01004108.1:61186-82690 GCA_013401255.1 Urocolius indicus | reverse complement strand
CCCCCCCCAAGTGCATTTCTGTTGCATCATTTCTGTTGCATCGTTTCTGTAACACAACGTTTTACACGTTCAAAGTCTCATCTGTACAGAGCCAGGTCTGTGCCCCCGGGCTGACCCTTTCCCTCCCACCCCGGGGGACAGGGGAAAAAAAAAAACCAGCCAACGTTTTCAAGATAATTAAGCTGATAATGACAAAGTAGTAAGGCCATAGCTATTTAACTACAGTAAAGCATCGATTAAGTCACTTGTTTGCTACTGATCTGCCACAGTATCTTCTTTCTCTTCTGGTTCATAGTTACTTGCTTTTGTTTTTGTGGGGTTTTTTTTTTTTTAAGCTTTTGGTTTTTTTCTCCCCCACTACTGGCTAAAGCTGCACCCTCAGTGTGCCAGGCTAACTGCTGTGTAAAAAAAGAAGGAAACAAGAGATAGCAGGAATGTAAGATCCTATGAAACTAACTTAAGTTTAGAAACTAAAAGAAAAACCAACTTTTTTGCACTTTTCACTAATCACATGCAAATAATCCCCCTTCTCTCTTCACTCCTCCCCCACCCCCCCACACCAGGAGCACAAGAGCTTTCCTGTGCACAACCATTGAGAACTCAACTGGGGAAGGAGATTTCTGTAGATAACCAAAAGTCAACATCTCTGGAAACAAGTCACAGTCCATTCAACTGAAAAAAATAAACCCACATCCCATGTGCTCTGCACCTTCTGGTGTTTAACATCAGCAGAGCACAAAAACTTGTCTTGATACCTTGTGGTGATCCCAAGGAGGAACCACGGAGAGCTGCTGTTTGTCACTTCAAGCCCACACTGAGCAGTTGCTGTGGAACGAGGGACAGTTCCAGCTCTATTGATAAAAAGGACACAGCCCAAAGGAATCTCCATGAGCTGCCCCCAGCAGTCAGTTTGGCTCCACAGCCATCACCGTGGCCTCGTTTCCCCCAGGCTGGTGTAAGAGATGCTGCAGGGTCCCACTGGGGAGGGGGATGCAGCAGCTGGCCCAGCTCTGTGACACGCTTGCCATGCTATATGAGGACTTGCAGGAGAACTTGCACACAATACTATGGTTTTCACAGCCTTTGTCATTACTTGGTTATTTCCCCCCCACACACACACACACAGAGAAAAGAATCAAAAAGGAAAAATAGAAAACCCCAAACCACAGTTATAAATGGCAGGAGGGGGAGAAGGGGAACACTGAGGTTAAATCCTTGCACACAGGTAGTAAATAAATAATGAGCAGTGCCCTAATCTGAGAAAAGTTCCAAGATGCTGGGAAAAGCCAAAAGGTTTACAGACTGGTTTGCATAAACTGTACAGGAGCCATCATCTGCTGCTGGGAAATGCACACCCGGGACACACAAAGCATCCTCACCACAGTCAACCGTTTCCAATCACCTCCCAAGAAAGATACAACTGCAGTTTCAGTTTGTGTTTTGGTTTTCACACCCCTCCATCCATGAAGAAGTTACATTTCACAATCCTTACGAGCCCTTTCAGCACTACAAGGTCACACTCTGTGCTGGTTCAATCAGCACCTCACCTTCAACAGGGACCAACAACTGCCCAAAGCTTCTGGCCCAAGCGACTCTGCCTCCGAAATGTCAGAGCCAAGGGCATCCCAGCCCTGATCCAACCTTGCCACGACAGCTGTGACCGTCACACAGCTTTGGTGGGTTTATTTTTTTCCAGTTTGACTGCAGTAACCATCCACAGCCTTTTGAAACCATTTAAAACTAACTTTGCTTTCATTGCATTTCGGAACTTGAAGCACTTGGTGAAAGTATTTCAACTCCTCTGTCCTTCCAACAAACGCAGCATCAGCGAGATAAAGGGGGCAGGGCTCTGTCAGCATCCCTCAGCTGTAGATGTGACCCAAGAGTTTTTGTTTTTACTAAATGAAAAAACAAACCCTCCCCAACCCAGTACAGGTAGTTATAAAAGTGAGTAATGATTGTTCTCAAAGCAGTTTGATAAGAGAATGCCTACTGAGTTAAGAAGTGGCCAAGGGTGACCTGGCTAAGAAATCAGAAGATGAAGAGGATTTTCACAGTTATTTTTAACTGCCACTTACATTCATTCTATGGCAACAACTAGCATATATTACTAAGATGTTTATGGTATATATCACAACTGAGTTTTCCAGTGTTCACAACTTTAGATTTGTACACNATCCACAGCCTTTTGAAACCATTTAAAACTAACTTTGCTTTCATTGCATTTCGGAACTTGAAGCACTTGGTGAAAGTATTTCAACTCCTCTGTCCTTCCAACAAACGCAGCATCAGCGAGATAAAGGGGGCAGGGCTCTGTCAGCATCCCTCAGCTGTAGATGTGACCCAAGAGTTTTTGTTTTTACTAAATGAAAAAACAAACCCTCCCCAACCCAGTACAGGTAGTTATAAAAGTGAGTAATGATTTTGGTTTCTTTTATATATATATATGTATATATATACCATGCGTAGAAATGAACAGTTACCTGCATAAATACATCATCTTGTGTTAGGAATCAAACCAAAGCAATTGCCAAGCTGGAGAATAAGTTAGAGAAATGACAAACTCTGGCTTTATATATATATTTATAAAAATAGATATGAGTGTTCTCAAAGCAGTTTGATAAGAGAATGCCTACTGAGTTAAGAAGTGGCCAAGGGTGACCTGGCTAAGAAATCAGAAGATGAAGAGGATTTTCACAGTTATTTTTAACTGCCACTTACATTCATTCTATGGCAACAACTAGCATATATTACTAAGATGTTTATGGTATATATCACAACTGAGTTTTCCAGTGTTCACAACTTTAGATTTGTACACTTGCTATTCACTAAAAAAAAAAAGAGAACAAAACAAAGAAGAAAAAGGTGTGATTCTTACTGCTGGAATCTAAACTTCCCTAACACTTTATACAGAACTTTGAACCCTGGCATGCTGATTTTGGCAGATGAACACACTGAATCTTCCTATTTCGGTCCTTCTTGTCATCACTCCAACTCCATCACTCACGACACAAATAGTGTTGCAAATTCAGTCAGCATACAGCTAGGCAAGATGCCACCTTTCAAGTAGCTCCTCTTGATCGTGAGGGGTTTTGTTTAACACTTTCTTTTAGTTCCACTTGAAATGGTTAAAAAGAGTCGGTTGCTACTACATCAGCTGTAAACAATTGAGTTTCCCAGTACATATAAACCTGATTTCTAGCACACAGCATCCAATCCCCTACTCCAGAACACAAAGACAGGTCAGTATACAGAAACCCTGGCCGTGTCTCCCATTTGCTGGCCAGACACACACCAGTTTAACCACAGTGGGGCAAGCAGAACTCTGTGCCAGAGTTCCCATCTGCAAGGCAGAATTCCCCATCTGCAACTGGAACTGCAGGCTCTTCACTGCTGAAGCTAACATCAAATACCGTGTAGCCAGCCATCAATCCTGTGCTGGGCCTGCCTCAGGAAAATATACCAAGATAAATGCATAAAAGCCTGTAATAAAGAGATAAGAGAAAGTAACAAGGAAGGAAAAAAAAAACCCCGCAACCCTAAAAATCTAAGAAGTTGCCCTCAAAAGGAAGTCAGGAAAAAGGGCAAATGAAAACCTTCTGACGCGCTCCCTTCTGCCTCCTTCCAACTGCATCTAGAGACAACATTTGCTGTCCACATGCTCTGATCTACCATGCAGTATCCTGTCAAAAATCACACTTTAAAAAGCTTTCTTGAGTGTATTATTAGTAAGGTCAAGAGACTATACTTCAAGGTGGAAACACAAAAGTTTACTACAGTAGTACATTCAGTTTTTACCATCAGTGACTAAGTCATGACAACAGTATCTGGCTGCACTCACCCCACTCACGCTTGACCAAGCACCTGGGCTGCAGACGTGCTCTGCAATGCAAGGCCATCAGTGGCAGACACATCACCCCACAAGCCAAATGTTAAATAGGTTAAAAAAAAAAAAAGTTCTACTTTTACAGAAATGCTCATTATTTTGTTTTGTTTCAAAAAAATAATATTCTCTTTTTCCTTTTCCTCCTGCACTGAGGGACAGGGTCGTTTGTCAACTCGTATCCTTTCACTTGGTCAAAACCCTAGTTTCACAAGCCCCAAACTGATCTCAAGCAGGAAACTCTCTGCAAATTAAAAACAAACAAAAAAAAATTACAAAAATTATAATCTCTATATTTATATTGATTGGAATCCTCCAGCATTTGTGAAATCACTTCTAGAGATGAATTTTGGGACCCTCCACAACTTCACCACACAAGCCACGCTCCAGTTCAGTATTCCCCTTCACAAACACTTCTCTCTCACAGTCTCCTTTGCTGCTTTAAAAGTCCACAGCTCAAATTAAATAAAGGACAAATTGGCTGGACAAGTGTTACTTTGGTGAGCGGGGTGGCACGTACTGCTCCTTGCCAAGGCGCCGAGGTGCTCCCTGAGGCGATGATCTGCGTCCAAACTGGCGCCTCTGTTCCCTGATTTTCCCAGCAGCTCCCCTGGGAGGCCCGTTGCCTCGGAACCCAGAATAATCCTTCATTCGACCTTCAGCCTTGTCAGGAGCCTTCTCTGAAGCCTTCTCAGCTGTGCCATTTTCTTCATTTTTGGCAGGGGGAACGATATTGGTGCGATGCTCCCTCAGAGGCTGAACGGGAACCGGAGGAGGCTCCTTTGGGGGCTTCTGGCAAACTTCAGCGTAACTGAGCTTGCGTGGCTCCTTTGGGACCAAGGGAGAAGAGCAAGGTTGACATACAACAACCACATCACTCTCTGGTTGCAGACTATCCCAGGCACAACAGCAACAACACACATACAGAGCACAGCTGTGGCACACCACACAAGAGGAGGGAGGTCTCGGGCCACAGCAGCAGATCCACGTGCTTTCCACTCTCTCCCTGCACTGGGCCTTACCTGCGTTGACAAAGCAGGGGCTGCACTTGCAGTAGCAGAAGGTGAAGTGGTATTTGTCCTTGGTGGCTTTGCAGCACTGACAGGAGAGACAGACACAGGTTGGGAAGCATGGCTTGGGATGTCCTTCTGAGGAGACACTTCTTCTGGTTTGTTGTCTGGCTGAACTGTGCTGTTAAACCACAAACAACTTCACATTAAAACCTACTGAACACAGAAAGTAATGGTTGAGAAAGCAGTTTCTTTTGTTGAAGTCACAACTGTGGGGTTTTTTTTCAGAACAGAATGGTACAGCCACTACCACCAGGATCTCTTAGTTCATCTAGTGACCTCTGGGGAAGCTGCCTGCCACAGATGGAGATGAAACGACCATTACTGCCATCTGGCCAGAAACCCACTGGAGTCTTTGCTAGAGCAAACAAATCTTAGTATTTGACTTCAGCAATGTGCATACCTTAACACCACAGCTTCAGTCTGAGTTGGTGAACTCACACTTGTCACAGGTTGTTGGACAGTGTTGTGCATCTGTTCTTCCTGAGCAGGAGCTGGACAGCTAGGCAGCAAATCTTTGCTTTCCTGTACAGAACGTGGAAGTTACAAAACATGGAAAGAGTACAGATGTGCTTCAATTGCTCCTCAGTGCACCAGTTCCAGACACCTGAGATGTGGAGTATTTGCATAGACTGCTCAAGTCTAGATTACAGGAATTGTCTGGGACCACCTCCTCTGAAGCCTTACTTTGTTTTGTCAGTATCAGCCAGTCAAATAGACTCATCTGGAGGCAATCCTTGCCTACATTACACCCAAACCACTCCTACTGCAACAGCCAACACTCCTCATGCCCCTGCTTTATTCCAAAACAATACTGAACTCGCTATAGTGTAATTACAGCTCAATGCCTGCAAAAAGCAAAGGAAATCTCACACACACACACACACAGAGATGGGAGCAGGTACCTTCTCTTTGCAGACTCCTTTAACGACGTCGGACATCCTGCTCTCCAGCACAGGCTCTCCCGAGGTTTTTGCTGTGCTGCCAGGCAAAGGTGGGAAATTTGATGCTAGCAAGTCAAACTTTGGTGTCTGGGTCTTTGTTTCTGCTGAAGGCTGAGGTCTCTAAAGAAGGAAAACACCCATTTAATAGAGCCACAACACCCAGCAGGTAAAGCACCAGGGCAGGGAATTCCCTAGAAGCACAACATGATGTGAGAAGGTAAGGGCTGTGCCATTCCTTCAACAAACACAAAGGCAACATCTTGCACTTTGGATGACTCTTTGCACTAAGGGAAGCAGAACTTACTGAAACCCGGTCGTCTTCTCGTCTCCTCCGACCTCTGAAAATGTTCCTCCTTTAAATGGCAAAGGACAGGCAGTCAGTGCATTCATCTGGCTGAAGGGCACACAGTGGTCTGCACAAAGGGCAGACTGCGGCAGGGGATTTACAGCAGCACACTGATGTGTCTAAAGATACAGTTCTAGGATGTTCTCCATCTTCAGGAGGGGTCAAAGCTCTGACACTCAACAAAACGCAGCCAGTACAGAGAAACAGTTGCTCTTTTCCCTCCCAGTGCAGGAGGTGCCCATGAGCACTGTAACTGCACAAGCACAGTGACCACACTAGAGTATGACAGAATAGCACCTTAGAATTTTATAGTAATCAACTTATCTCATTTTTCACGTATGTGTCTTGGTAACTTTTAAGTGTCTACACCCTGAAGTAACAGATACAAGATAAAACCACCTGATCTTATGGGAGCATCAAATTCCCCAAGTGAGGATTTGCTTTTTACAGCAGCACAAACACCAACTTCACTTCAGCAGCTGTTTCAATGCTGGGGACAAACCGGGTTGTTACTTAGAAACACAGCCACCTCAAGTAAATAAGAGCTACAGAGCCAAGCTGTACAGCTTGGACCACGTGCTCCTAGTGAATTAATTCTCATGTCTGGTTTATTGACGTGTCAGTTCTCTGGTCAGTCTTTACAGAACTATGTACCGTGCCAATGGCCGATGGTCCTTGGCTCACACCCTACATCTCAACCACGCTTTGCTGTGACACAGAGCAACACACACAGTCCCTTACCTGCCCCTGCCAACGCCGTAGTCTCCGTTCTGCTCCATCTGTGCACTGGGAGAATCCTTCTGGGAATAACCTTGGTCTTGGTGCCCCACTAAGGTGCTGTTATGTCTCTCCATAACAAAGTTCCTTGAGCTGGTTCTGCTGAGCGGTCCATCCCCCATTGGCATGGTACTGACAGCAGCTGGACCCTCCACGGCGTGTTCCGAGCTACTGGATGATCGGAAGTGAGGCTTCACACTGTGGGACACAGAGCAGCAGCCGTGTGACTTGGAGATTCAAACAACAAGAGGCAAAACTACCACCAGCTACAGTTAATTTGTAGCTGACAAGAACAGAGGAGGCCAGTAAGTACGAGAATGGCATCAGAGAAGTCATTTTGTACGTGATTTTTCAAGAACAAAAGAACTTGTTCTTCATTATCTCCATCTGTTCCTTTTGTCATCATTTTCTTGCAAGCTCCTCTCCTGTCATGTGTTGCCATTTGAAGAAGACACTGAGATCGTTGCTCAACAGATACCAAAGGCAAGGGAAAGTAAAAAACAACCCAACTAAACCTCTCTACCTATAAAAATAACCCCCAAACCTAGAGGTGGTAGAAGAGCCAGAAGAACCCAAAGAGGGCTTCTTCGTTTGTCTGAGCCTGCAGCGTGGACATGGGGGAGTGGAAAGTGATCTAGAGAAACACACCAAGCCTGAGGAACAAACTGATGTAGCCACGAGCAAAAAAACTGAACTGAAACAAGAAGCCAGCAGTAGATGCTGACTAAACAGGCTGAAGAGAACAGGGGACATAACACCCCCTCCCCAAGAGACTGGTAACAGGAACAGCAAGGCTAAAGCTGGCTTTTCAAACCCCCACCACGCTCACCCTAGGGCATTTTACCCAGTTATTGATTACTCAGATTCAAGCTGTTATTTCCTCTGAAGGCAGATGGAGCTGTGCACGCTCAGTGTTTCTGCAAGTTAATGCTTGGGGTCTTAAGTGCAGAACTATCCAGAAAAACTCTGACCTATAGTAACATGGAACAGTTTTCTGGAGCAGCATTCGGGTGCCTCAGGCTACATTCCCCTTCTGCACCTCGCTGCCTTCCCCGTGCAGCACCAACCAGTTTCAAGAAGTGAGGCAAGGACCCTAAAAACTCTGTATTTCTCCTCCGGTCAACCCTATCTCAATGTCAGGACAGAGGGAGGATTAATGTGAATACGTGATCTCTTACAGAGCAATCAAGGAGGAGCCTGCAGCCTGTAAAAGGGTCCTTTCTTTCAACAGACTATAAATCACACAGCTTTTGGTTTCTTTAAGCTAAGCAAATATGGAAAGGCATGTTGTGGATGCCACAGACCCCAGACTGCCTAAAAAAAAGAGGTGGTTTCCTTCCAGCTTCCACCTATAAACTCATTCCCTCCCACTTGCCCAGAGAATTGAAGCTGGGAGGAACAGAAAGCCAAATAGGCAAATGCAACGAGTGATAAATGATCAGTTGTTAGCACTAAATCACAACAGCAGTACGTGCTGTGGCTGCAGCAGCAGCAGCAGATTCCTCCCTCTGCCTGTGGTGTTCCGAAATCAACTCCATCACCATTTGACAAACTTCTCCAAAGCCTTGCAGCTGACAGCTGGGAAGTTTTGCAGCATTTCACAGGCAACCAGAAATCAGAACAGAAAAAAAAAAAATAATCAACTTTTAAGAGCCCAATTTTGAATGGTCCAACTCATCTGCTTCACCAAAGACATTTCAAGTTCCCTTTCAGGTGGTCAGGTAGAACAACATCACTGAGGATTCTGTGTTACATGGACTCAATCTTCCTTTCCCACAAGGATGCTGCATGTTCTCAAAACGGAAGATGCTGGAGTTATTATTCAGCCCTCAGATCTCATAATCTTACCCGTCACTGAGAAGGCCACAATCTTGTCTGGGCAGAAGAGCGAAGCAGAAAAGACAAGGAAAGATAAGGAGAGGAGGAAAAAAAAAAAACAGAGAGAGAGAGAGAGATGATGTTGAGAAAGCAAAAAGAAGGAAAAGCATGAAGTGCAGGCTGCCCAGACAAACGACTGTTGGACCTGTTCTCTCTTAGCGCGATACTTGATCATCACTGGGCCAAAGCTTGGAGGCTGTGCCTCCCTGTTCCCTTAGCAGCCTCCTGCTTGCAAAGGAATCCTGCTGAAGCAGAACTAACGTCTGCTGCCAGAACATGAAGATTTATTACCACAAACACAGAGCTTTGTACCGACACAAAGGCTGAGCAAGACTGGCAGGAAAGATAAGACAACCGAGACAGACCAGCAGAACCTGTATACACTTGACCCTAAAGCTGGAACTTCACAGGGAAGTTTGAAGCCTTAACAAAAGCAGAAGAGTTTTAACAGCTGAGGGATTACACAGATGTGATCTACAAAGGAGCAGTGAACCTGTGGGTATTTCAAGATGGTAATGTTTCATAGAATCATAGAACGGTAGGTTTTGAAGGGGCCTTTAGAGATCATCCAGTCCAACCCCCCTGCAGAAGCAGCTCCCACCTAGATCAGGTGGCACAGGAACATGTCCAGGAGGGTCTTGAAGAGCTCCATTTGAGCACATGTGTCTCTGGTACAGTCTGAAGATCCATTTTTCTGAGAGCATCATGTTTTTGAGTTTTAAGGTCAAAAACCTCCCACCATTATAAAAAGCTCTCAGTTGGGAGCTGAGCAGTTGTAACTGAATCAGTCTTCCAAGTAAAGTCATGCTACCAGTTTTACAGCCTGTACTATGACTCTGCTGAGTCACCACAGACCAAGTTCTGAAGTGCACCTTCCTTCTGCCAAGAGCCACAAACCTGAACTGGCATCAGGAAACCACTCACGGCCCTGGCAGCTGGCAGCCAATCCCTCAGCCAACGTGAGCAGCAATTCCCATGCCACCAGCCCGCACTCCCAGTGCCTGACAGAGCTTGCAACTGAAACAATTTCCACCCACACAAACACATTACTACTCCATTGTATTCTGTAAATACTTCTCCAGCAAATACAAAGCTGTTTCCTCCTCCCCAGTGTTTTATTCTGAGTCCTTACAGTTATCAGGAAAGATGGGGATAAAGCAAATAAATGATAGTAACAGACTCAGCATCAAACAGTTTTAGCACACAGCAGGCAGGGCATGCAGCCCTCAGCAGCATCTACTGAATGGCTCTCTGAAAGACTAATCACACAACAGGAAAAGCTCAACATTTGTGCTGCAGGAGTTTGTAATCTGCATATAACAAACATAACTGGAATTATTACCTGAAGAGGAAGTTATTTGCCTGCAGGAATTCCTCTGAGGCTTTTAAAGGAGTTACCTTTGCTCTCTCCAGCACATATGGCCGTTATTAGTTTAGGATCTTAAGCTGCCAACTTAATTTTGTTTTACAAATCAAGGTGAAAAACGTCACACACATTTGATGGAGTGAGTCACCCAGTCCCATCGCACTGTGCAAGGGCAAGGAACACTTCAGCATCTCCACACTCAGACAGCAAACAACTGACAGGGCTTGTCTTACCGATTTCTATGGAATGGGCGACCTATACTCAAAGAAGCAGCGTTTGTTTTGTATGATCCTGGTGTGTTAAAGCCATTGACAAATCCACCGTTGGGAAAGGGGGCCTGCAACAGACAGAACAGACTCAACGGCTGAGCTACAAAGAAATACATTTGCAGTTTGACAGATCAGCTTCAACAGTTACTCATCTGGTCTGTTTGTACTTCTACACTGGGCTACCATAAGCTTCTCGCTACAGCAAAAACCCCACTGGGGTAACAGTCTACTTTAGCAGCAGATTCCCTCTGTTCCCCAAAGACTTACAAAGCTCTTTCAGTAACACTAGCTCCAGGGTAATGCAATTTCACACCAAAGCTTTGTGAAATAAATGGTGGCCAATGGTGAGACACTGGGCTCTCCAGCAGTTCTGCTTTATCAGGTCCACAACCTAACATGGTCCATCATAAAACAAAGGGATGTGACTGGAAAACCTGGGCCTTCTACAGCTGAAAAACCCACTGAGTCTGCTGATTCGTTACTCAAAACTCTTTCTGATGTTCTGGGCTACCTGCTCTCATTTCACCAGCTGTTACTTACCAGTGGTGTTTCAAAGTAAGGTGCAGGATTTGGAGACCACGTCTGAGGCACAATGCTGTAAATCGAGTACTGTTGAGGACTATATACAGGCTGCATAAAGAGGGGCGAGGCAAACTGTGCTTGTGTTTGAACTGGCTGAGTGTAGACACTGGAATCCACTACCCGGTAACCATTCTTAGCAAAAAAGGTGTTGATGGCTTTTATCCTGGCCTGCAAGACACCAAATTCACGTCACATACATTAGTTGGGAGGAAAGGAGAAACAGACCACAAAACCTTTCTTGCCTACTGAAATTACAACAGAAGGGATGTGAAGTATGACAATTGCTGCTTGCAAATAAGAACTCTGGAAACACAATCAATTCAGATTGCATCCTCAGAGCATGCTAAAGGGAAAGACACGCTCACAGCTTCAGCTGAAGACTCTGCCAAGTTTAAGATAAACACTGCTTTCCATGGCAGTAACTAATTTTGACAGCTCCTCTCATGCTACAAACAGCTTGCTTCAGCCTCATCTGCAGAGTAGCTCACTCAGGCTAGAAACTCATCACGGCAAGAGTCCCTCTCCCGAGCTCTGCAGACCCAGATTCTGGGGAAAGTGGAGAAGGAAAGACGAAACAGGAATGTATTTCACCCCTCATGGGAAGCAGCACTGTGAATAACCAGCAGCCACTGAACTGTAATTTTTCAAAGCTACCCATGACCTCATTCAAGTTAACAGCCTACAGAGCAAAGTGTTAGAAACTATTCCACTGCTGATCCTGTGGTTCCCCCCCGCCAATAGATGCACATTATCTCTCAAACAGAAACAACAGCTAAACTCTAAATATCTAAATGGAAAGAGAAACCTCAGATGAAGCAGCCTTACCATTACTGGCTTGCCCTGAAAGGTTTTCACTTCTTCCCTTAGGTAATTAAATGCCTGCAGATACAGAGAAGATCAACATTGAGTAATTTGATTAAATTGTACTTCTGAAAAGGATATTCTATGATTAAACATGAACACTGAGCAGCGTGCTTCCCTGGTAGCCCAGTTAAATTCATTAACACTTCCAATTCATGATCCAAGAAGTCAGTTATAGCCAGGGAATAACGAGGCAAGAGGCAGCCAAGGGTATTACAACCCTGCAACCCCTCAGCTTTTATCCTCCAACAGCCAGAATTTGCCAATAGCCTTTTAATAAAACACCAAAATGGGGATCAGTAACCAAACATTTCTTTGGGCTGCAGGAAGCACAGGTGTAGTTCCCCTGAGCAGGGGAAGCAGCAGGAGCAGCCAAGGCAGCCTTACCTGTTGCGCATCCGTGTCCGACTGGAATGTAACGTACCAGTTGTTGTTGTGAGCAAACTCACAGCTTATCACTTTGGGGCAGTTTTCATTTTTAAACAGAGCCTTCACCTCCTAGGAGAGAGAAGAAGTCAGGCAGGTAAGGGGACCCAGCTCTAAGCTGGAAGTTGAACACTGAACCAGCACAAGTTTACACTCCAGCTCCTCAGCTACCACCTTCCCTTGGCCAGGGATGTTCTTTTATTCCCCTGACAGCTTTGCCAGACATCAAATTATCCTCTACCCGTTTCTGAGCCCAAGAATACCAATCCAGCCCAGAGCTCCCCAAATAATAAGTACCAGGCCCACCTGGTAAGAAAATCAAGACTAGCTGAGAGCTATCTCTAGGAAGGAGGTAGCAAAAACATGGCCTTAGATCAGAAGAGCCACGTAGACAAGAACGACTCTAAGAAATATTCCTAAATCCAGGCGACCTGACAGCTTTGCACTGATCTGATTTCAGAGACAGGGCAAAGCAGCTGTTGGGCCTTTGCATTCAAAGGACTAATTAAAAATGCTGGTAGAGAAACACTCTGTGATACAACTTCAAGAAACAAAGAACTAAATCATTCTGTTAGCCAAATATCAGTAGGAATTTGATTATCCTCCCTCCTCTGAGCATAATGAGCTCAGCTCACACTGGGTCACAATGAATGAGAAATGTTTAGTAACATTTCTTGCTGCCAAAACAACCCTCTGACTTCAAGTAAAGTTACTGCTGGGACAAAAAATTCTGCCTCAGTTCCAAGCTATGCCCTGGACTGATCTTATTTTTGGATCTGAAAAAGAAACCAGTTCTAAGTCCCTTCCACAAAAGTGCAGCTAGCTCAAGGTTTGATGGGAGAAAGAAATGTCTATTTAATAGCATTTAACTTATGGGTGAATCATGGGAACAGACCAAGACAACAGCCAGGTTTTAGCTTTGGCTTTTTTTGGCAATACATCCAGGCAGAAAAGATTACTTACGTGGTTTACAAGGAAAAATATCTGTGTTTAATCAAATTAATACCAGTTGACCTTTTAAGCAACACTTCCTGTTGTTGCCTGGAGCACTGCTGAACATACTTTCCACAAGCATCACCAGGCTTTTCTTTCACTCATGTTGATTTACCTCTATAGGTGTTGTCTCAGGGATCTCACGGAGGATGATAATACATCGTTTGTGGTTTGGTCTGACTTTCTCCCCTCTCTCATCCACTTGTACCATAGGAGAAGCTAAAAAGAAAATGAACAAGTTGGGTTTAACATCAGACACTGTGCACGGCAAAACATCTCAGCAGGACTGGATTCCACTATACAATTTGTGGCAAAGAACTGTGACAGACTGCTTAAGAGCCCAGGCTTCTGGAACCGAGGGTGAAGAACTGTTTTATCAGCACAGTCCCAGTCAGACTTACATCTCAACACGTCAAGAATAAGGTCCATGTCAGTTGTCAGCTTCTTAATCCCTTCCATGTTGGCAATTGTCCATATGGGTACAAACTGATCACTGTCCATTTGAGACATTAAGTAGAGATCCTTTGAAAGGTTCTCACTAAAAAAAAAAAGACAGAAGTTCACTGTTTGACAGAAATCCTGAATTTACGTACAGAAGCCTCAAAACAACAGGAGAGCTGCAGGCTTAAATATTCCCCAATGCCACTCACAGCTAACCAGGGCCGAAATGCACTCAGGAGTTTCTCTCCTGGAAAACAACACCCCAGCTAATCAACACAAAGCAGCATGAGATAACTAAAAAACTGAATGAAAGGTAGTGTAATGCACGTTAATCTGCAAAGAGAATCTTGGCAAAGAGACCTCTTCTGGCAACACACAGCTGAAAGGTACCACAGGGCTTCTACAGCGTTTTTTTGCAAAGCTTGTTTTGTACTTCAACCAACTCCTTTCACATTATAATGAAGATGACAGCATGTATGGAGCTCAGAAAGGGAAAGGTTTGTCAGGGAGGTTAATAAAGGGGGTTAATGGAGTTAACAGCACCCTACCGTGAGAAGCAGAACTCAAGTTGCTTTTTCAAACATTCTCTGATGTCTTCTGTGGACACAGTGGAGCTGCCTTCACCTGAAAGTCACCACATTGACCATGAGATCTCAGTTTCACAGGAAGAACACAATGCAAGAACACATCTCGTTGTATTATAAAAGAATCAATCCTTCAGGGTAAAACCAAGAGGAAAAGGGTCACGTGAGATGCTCAAACACCACCTCAGCACATGTTCCCAACGTGACTTTCACCCACTCTGCCAAGTGCCCTGGGATCTTCTTGAACGGGCACAGACCATTTCAAAGCTCCTCCTCAGTCAAGTGGTAACTGCAGGAGACTTCAGAAGATTACAGATACTGACAGTGGTGGTGTTTGAATACTCACCAGACACTTCATAGATTTGGTATCCAAGATCTTCAGTTGCTAGGACAATTCCATTTGCAGATGCTTCCTCAACTCCTGTGCCATTTCTTGTGGCTTCACAAGAGGGGGAATACATCACTTCATATTGCTTACAGCTATCTTCTGAAATGTCTGTGTTACCTGGCAAAACAACACACCATCAACAGAAAACCCACTGTAAGCTTCAGAATACTTTCCCATATTCCCCCAAAAGTGGCAAAGGATCTAAAAAGCAAGCTCACTCCCTGAAATTTAAGCTATTTCAATGAAGTTTCTAAAAACAAAGCACT
Source organism: Urocolius indicus (assembly GCA_013401255.1). Classification (NCBI taxonomy): domain Eukaryota; kingdom Metazoa; phylum Chordata; class Aves; order Coliiformes; family Coliidae; genus Urocolius; species Urocolius indicus. Next base: position 67,616 of record WBNH01004108.1, on the reverse strand, counting down.
GGATAGCTTACACCACTTCAGCACCTCACATGATTCCATTTGACATCAAAGAACTGGGGAGCATGTACTGATTGTTCTAGAACACAGTGGCCAATCTCTTGTCAAGAGCCAATCTTCTTATCAACAACCATCAATGAGACAGTTCCAAAACAACCCAACTACTCTGCTAGATGGTTCCCACACTAGTGATGAATCCACTACAAACATACTTTGAGAAGAGACACAATTCGCCTCCTTACATTAGAAATTGCTTAAAAAGCAAGAGTAATGTGTTGGGGAAAATTGCCTTTAGTTCTCCAGCAGTGAAACACTGCCATGCTGGCTTCACGTGGTTATGGAGGGACAGATGCACTTGGCAGTCAGTGCACAAGCTCAGTGCTCTCTCTTCACTTCTGCTCATTTACCAGAAGCTTTCGACAGGGTCACACAAACTGGATCCTCCCTTCTTTATCCCTAACTTATCCTAAACCTTTTTTTCCAGGGAAATCAGCTGCCTAATTAAAAGGCCTCTCTCGTATTTGAAGTCATCTCAGCTATGCAGTCAGCTTCATATCAACTCTAAAACAAACCAGAAGAGTTAAAAACCATTTGAATTTTAGTTCTGGACAACTGGACTGACCAAATGGAAAATAGGGACTGAAATAGAATACAGACTAAACTGAAAGGAGCTAACTAACCCTAGATGCTTTGCAGTACCTTCTCCAGTGCAAACACTAACAACAGTTCCCAGCAGCACCTCAGGGATCTATCAGGATCACAGGTGGCGCTCAGACCTTGTCTTCCTGTTCACAGGGTCGAGTGTGTACTAAAGTGCAGCAATGGCAATCACAAGCCATGACTCCATTGCCCCACGTTTAGCATCGTTCCCCTCTTAGCGCGTTACTTGGTCATCACCGAGCTCCTGGATCCTGTCCCCTTGCTGAAGGGCCCTGTCCTGGCACAGCTCCAGATGCCCTCTCAAATCCCTAAACCAAAGCTCTCACTATCATCTCTACAAACTGTCTCCTTCTTGCTCACATCATTTCATGCTCGTTGCTAAGGGACAGGAGTAAGAGGTTACTTCTCCCACCACAGCTCACCCTCGGTGTGAGTCCCTTGCGTGGCTGCTGCTTCTTGCCACGAGTGCTCTGTGCCATTTGTTGGTGGCACAGCCTCAGCACTCCCCTGAGGCACTTCTTGCCACACTTTTGCGTTGGGGTTTAAGCCAGCACCTTTCGATGTTACCTGCTGAAGAGACCAAAACACTTCTGTTAGGAAAAGTGATCCAAAGCCCCTTTAGAAGTCAAGCCAGACAATACAGGTGAATTTAGTGATTTTCTAGAGCTCCACATCTCAAGTGTCTAGCCAGCTATTAAGCACCTATGTGATTTTTTTCATTAAAACAGGAAAATCCTTGGTATTTTCCAAGTATTTCATTTCTACCTCCATTAGAAGTGTTGCCTTCAACCTCTCTTTATTGACATCCGACAACATCAGCAGAGGAAGCGGCTAGCCGTCAGGGACTCTGGTAACCCACAAGCTTTTAAAGGCTTGACTGTCATAATGCTCCAGGCCCCTTTCACCAGAAAGGGAAATTTTCCCTCCTCCAGACCCCTTCCTAGAAAGGAAGGTAAAAAAACATATTTCAAGGAGAAGAAACTAACAACTTTGCTGAATTAGTGACATCTAGACTAATGATGCATGGCCTGTGCTCTGTCAGGATTCCTTGTGAACTTACCTGAGTACTACCCGACTTCCCCAGGAGTTTACCTACATCTTATCCATGGACACTAATTATTGCTTTAAATCTGTAACCAAGGAGGTTAAAGTTTTTCAAGTGCCAAGACAAATGTACACACCACCATAGTCTGCTGGGGTGGGGGGGGAACGGGATCAGCTCCCTTGAGACTGGGCAACAAGGATCATAATTAGAGTAAAAGGATAAACAGTGAGACAAACAAGAGAAACTGCTGCGTTCCAACCTGGAACCTGACACAAAGAAACACTTATTTCTACAGTAAAAGGTGGTATCCTCCAAGGTCCCTTGATGAGAGCTGCTCAGAAGCCCAATAACCCAGCAACAGCACAGAAAACAAGCATTGCAATGGCTTTTGCTCCACCACTATAAAACTAACTCCTTCCACATAGCCAAGGACACTGTGCTGCTGCAAAAGGTCTCCTCCCCAAGACTCCTAATACCCCACAAGCAACTAATAAAGTTTCCTCTGAACAGGTTCATTCAGATATTGAACAACAGTCCACTCCTGCCATTTGCTTGAATGTAAAAAGTGGGAACCATTAATCCTGGCTGATGGCTAATAAATTCACAAATAAGGAAGTTTGAGGCCTCCAACATAAAGCAAAAGGATAAGGAAGCAATAGCTTTAGAGATAATTCCTCTGCCAAGGTCACACCTAGTTCCAAAGCTATTTGCTGCAAGGACAAGCCTAAATTCGGTAACAAAAAGCCTCCAAACACTGGTGAGGTTGGAGACAACCACGAAAGAATGAACAGACAGCAACAGAGTTTTCTCCTTTTCATTAATCTCAGCAGAAGAAGACAGCTGGAAACAGAAAGAAGAACTAGAAAGGGTTCAGTGTGAAAGGACACACGTACATTTCCCCCCTTAAGTTTTCAGAGTGGTTTTCTCCAACAAAACAACCTCAGAAGCAAAGCCTGGGAACCTGTTGCACCCACATACTCTCACTGTTAATGTAGCTCAGCAAGTTCCAAACTAACTGAGCTCAAGTGCTGGTCACTCCTGTGACACAACATACCTACCAGCCTGAGCCACCTGCACCAGATTCCAGTCCCTCCAATTCACTTTTTACCAAACCAAAAGAGACCAGACCCATCCAGGAGATGACTCCTTATTGCATAAAAGCAAATGTTGCCTCACTCCTTTACATCTTGGAGGTTGGCATTTAGCTCAAGCTGAAAGAAACTTTACAGAATAAGTATGACAGAGTGAAACTGAAACAGTTCAGGGAGAATGTTCCACTTCTGGGGGTGAGCAGAAGCAAAAAGCAGCTCTGAGTGTGGCAGATCCGTTACTCACTTCAGCGAACACCAAATGTGACACGTGGTGATGTGGATGTTCAGAAATCCCCACTGCAAGCAAGAAGTACAGAGAAACCAAATAGATTCTGGCTGATAAAGTGATGAATGGACCTATTAATACAACTGCAGAAATATACACCTGACACAGAGCGTGGGCCACTTCCTCTCCCTTCCAGAAACACATCACAAGTCGCAAGCACCCAGCCCTGATGTCATGCATCCCAACAGCAAGACACCACAGCCTCAGAGAGGAGGAAAAGTCCCTAATTTACATAAGCTGTTTGAAAATACAGTCTGCTGTGCTGCAGGAGCAGCCCCACTCCGCTCTGGCAAGCGGCTCTTCTGAAGAGAAGGCCAAAATATCAGTCCTTGCTTATTTAACTGAGGCTAACAAATCCCCAGCCCATTTGATTGGCTGCAGAACAATCCTCCCAGCTGCTATCGGGAACTTTCATGATGAGGTTAAAGCTTTACAGAGTTACAAAGGTTAGGAACACTCGCTGGTATCCACGAGCTGACAAAGCTGTCCTCCTCAGCACAGCTCCCCTCTAGCTTACATTACTTTCAGCAAACAGGGATCAAAGCTTGTCCTCCAGCAGCTCCTCAAAACTGACTATGGAAGCACCTATTTCATTCTGAAAGGACAGCAAAACAGTTGCTTTCTTTTAAAGCTCTATTGGAAGAGTAATTCAAATTATCTGGCGACTAAAACCTTAACACTGACCTTGTGACCGATTTCCCAGAGCAGACTGACCCTCTACAAGGGAATTCGAGTGAAAAATCCAGGAGATAATGTAAAACTTGTGAGATGAGAATCTAAACGTTTTTCCAGGAGTGAAAATGTAAGCAAAGAGAAAAAAAAACCACCCAACAACCTGAAGGTCACCAAACCTCTGGGGGTTTGGCAATGAGAAACCTTGTGCTGGCTGGGGGGACACGACAGGTAGGGAAACAGGCAGCTGTGCTGGAGCTGGGCACTTGCCAGTGTTGTTACCTGCCACCTTCTCAAAGCTTCTCCAGGCTGTGAAGCAAAGCAAACCCCAGAGAAAGCTGGTGTCAAACCAAAGGCCACACGCAGAACTCCTCTTGGAACTGACTGCAGGGTATCACATAACAAGGGTTCCGTACTCTGGACGTCCTGGGTTAATTCTCAAAACACACATTAACTTTCATGGTTACAGGAGCCACCTCTGCTGACGGCAGCACTTTCTCCTCATTAGGCAACAGGAGCCCCCCAGAAGAGGGGCTGCCTGTCACCTCCCCCCACAAGGCAAATGCAGTGTGGTCCCACCCCCACCTGAGTCCATGGCGTCCACCACTTCGGTGCAAAGAGGGGCAAACTGGGGGATTTGCACCCAGAGGGAAGCCAGAAGCCTCACCTGCTAGAAGGGGGCCAGCAATACTCAGTGCTTCACACAGTCCTGGTTTTCTAGCTAGGAAACATCACTGGCAACAATTAGGGCAGCATTACACCCACCTGAAATGCACAGATTGCAATTTTGCCCATAAATTACTAACACATTGAATTAAAAACAGACGCCCACGTGACCAAAACCCAAAGCAGGGACAGCAAGCCCTTATCAATCACATTTTTCACAGTGCATTTAATAATACTCCCAATGCACCTTTAATTACTGACTGTTAACAGCACGCTGGCCCTGGCTGCAAGGCCTACACCAAACATTAATGCATGAAGACAGCACGAGCCTCACACCATTCCCTCACTGCAGCGAGGTTTTTGAGCTAATACAGTCAAAGAAAACAGGATCCCATCATGCACACTGAGAAGGAACCAATTCACAGCCACCACGTGCACACTTAAGTCTAGAATACAATGCTGACAGCTAAAGCAAGTCAGCTGATCTTCCCAAAAGCTTCTAAGACAATCCAGTTCTGGACCTTATTTTTCACACAGACCCGAGAGGAAAAAGCTGTTGTTTGCTTCTAAGCATCTGACCACAGCGTTTCTGAACACCTGGTCAAGAGCTCAAATTCCCTGTCCAGGCAGTGAAAAGGCACCTTCAGAGGGTGCAGATTGTACTCAGAAACTCAAAATTAAACATTACTGACACTTCCCAAATGAAGATCACAGAAACTAACTCACAACACTATTGGCAGAAGAGAAAGAAGGAAACCAAACAAAGCACCCAAAGAATCCACCAAGCCCTCAGACACACGCTCCCTGCCTTTGCAGGCTCCTGATTAGCCTCAGCTCCCTCTGAGCAGCCTGAGCCCCAACCACAACACAACACAACCACTCCGTGTCACTGCTGCAGGTTCCAGAACCTGCCCTGCACCCTCCCTGCTCAGAGGGGCCCCCCCTCTGTCTCACAGGCTCAGCTCCTCTCAGACAAGGCTGGCTGCTCACAGCTCCAGGCTGCAGCCAGCGTGCTGGGGCTCCCATCAGCTGCAATGGCTCCTCTTCAAGTTAAATACTGGAAAACCGAGTTCTTAAGACCTGTCATTCTGTGTTTGTGTCATCTTTTTATCCCTCCTCTCAGTGCAACTCGAGTAACATGCAGTTGAGAACTGAGGTGATCAGTTTAAGAAAAACAAAGTGTTTCCCAAACCCTTTTATTTAGAGGTTCTTAACTGTGGAACACGGGTTGGTACTCACGTTAAAAGACCCCCCTTCACCACCACATTTGTACTAGACACACCACTAACTGTCGACTGGCTTTATTCAGTCCTTTCAGAGTTAACCCAGCAGCTGTTTGCTTCGGACACTTTTCGGACAAAACTTGTTGCAAAGTTTAAAGCAGCAGCACAGCTGCCTGGGTTTGTCTGGCACTAAACCGGCCGTTAAATGGTTGAAGCACCGGCCCGGGCCAATGTGCTGCCCACTGCTCACCCTGCCGCGAAGCGCCCGTATCCCACAAGTAGGGTCACACCGACACGTGTGTGTCCCACCCCGCGCCCTCCCCGGTGACCTCCACGCCTGGGAACGGCCCGACAGCGCTCACACACCGCCGTGCTCCCGGCCCTGCGCGCTCAGACACGGCAGAGCTGCTCCCCCGCAGCATAAATCACCCCCCCCAAACCCCACCGAGAAGATAATTAAAGTCTATAAAGCACAGCCGCGCCCGGGGCCCAGCGGGGAAGCGCCGGCGTGCAGCTCCGCGGCTCGGCCGCGTGTTACCGAAGGGCACCGGGCCGGGCCGGGCTCGCCTCGCCGCTCTCCCGGAGCCCCTCCGCTCCCCCGCAGCAGGTTCCCCGAGTCCCGGCCGCCGCCGCCGCCGCCTCAAGGCCCGCGCGGCCCGTAACCTTCACGGCAGGGCCGCGGCGCGGCGGCTCCCCCGGAAGGTCACCGCGGGGCCTTTCACTCCCCCAGCCCGCGGCCCCGGCCCCCGGAGGAACCTTCCAGAGCGTTCAACCTCCCCTCCCCACCCAC
>WBNH01004108.1:48624-59571 GCA_013401255.1 Urocolius indicus | reverse complement strand
CACGAACAGCAGCATCCTCGCCGCCTCGCGCACAAAAAGGCCGGCCGGCCGGCCGGGCGGGCCCGCGATCCCCGCCGAGCTCCCCGCTGCCCGGCGGCGGCCGCGCCAGCGATAAGGGACACCCGGGCTCCGCCTCCGGCTGCTGCTGCCGCCAGCGGCCGGCCCCGTCCCTCCCTCCCTCCTTCTGCCGCCTCTTCCGGAGCGCGCCGCGAGCGCTTCCGACGCACGGCCGGCGCCGGCACGGACCGTTCCATGCGCGGCGCAGAGGGAGGGGGAGGGAGGGGGGGAAGTAGGACGGTTGGGATCGTTCCGCCAGGGGGCGCGGCGGCCGCGTCACCGAGCGGGGTGTCGGACACCCCCGTGGGAGGCAGTGGGTTGTCCCGGCCCGCGCGGGGTTTGGGGTTTGAATGAACGCACACAAACAGCTTTTTCTTCCCTAAAACGCGAGTGGATTCCCCGCCCCGCGGCGAGACGGGGTCCTTCCTTTCCCAGCTGAGCTTGCTGATCCCTCGCACCGGGCCTATGCTGCACGCCCACGGTGGGGTTTTTTTCCCCCGTGTTTCCCGCTGCAGCTCTGCCTCGGGCCGTGCAGAAGGGGTCAGTGCTGGGCTGGCTATGGCTGGGCATTGCCTACAGCTCTCCTGTGCCTCCTCGAGCCCGCTGAGCCAGCCTGTGGCATGTGCTTGGAGAAGATTCCAGAAGCCAAGTCTCTCCTAGCACAGCCAGGGCAGGACCTTCTCCCCCAGCAGGCACTGGGCCCTTTCACCCCCGGCCAGCTGGCAGACCGTCTGTGGCATGTGGCCACAGGCAGGGAAGAAGCCAAGCTGGCTGCCAGCACTGGTAGCAGGTAAGGAGAGGCTGGGGAGGAGCTGTGGCTTGGGTGAAAATGCCACAGGACACAGCATTTCCTCCTACCAGCACCAGTGGAGAGAGGGGGGCACAGTGTCCTCGTAAGGCTCAGCTGTAATACAAGGCTCATCTCCCTGGGAAGGACCCAGCTGAGCTCACTGGAGCTCAAATAGCTGCTGCTGCGTGTGGCACATGGAACACTCACAGTGCAGGGCTGAGCTCAGCACTGGGCAGGCAGAGCAAGGGCCAGATCACACCTACCAAAAGCTCCAGAATCCTGCTGGTGCGTGCCCCGGCTCACTGCCATCACACAGCCCCACGGCAGGGCTTCCTGCAAGGAAAAGACACACTGAAATCATTTTACATTAAAAGCAACAGGGAAAGAGGCACAACAACACACATTACAGCACATTTAAGGGAGCCAGGGTGGTTTGGGGGATTTCATTCCATTACACAATTAACTCATCTGAGGTGGGTTTGGTGTGGGTGAAGGACACGGGTGCTCAGCCCTTGGGGGCTCTGTCAGTAGCATCTCTCCACGGATCATTGCTGCTCGCCCTGCAAAGGAACCCAGGCCCCACTAACACTATTACCTGCAATTATGGGCTAGAAATCAGGGGAGTTAAGTCAGAGCCAGTGACATAATCAGGGCCTGTTGAAGAGCTTAGAAAGGGTGGCACAAGCTGTAGCGCAACCTGACAGTCCAGCTGGCAGGTCCACGGGCGTTTCACTGACCAGCAGCTCCGAGACATGAATGAAAGAGAAGCAAATGAAAGCAGTAGAAACCAAATTGGACTTGGAGAAGAAGAATAAATGGGAAGTGACTGTGGAGTCCATTCTGCCAGAGGCTGCCCACCCACAGACTGCCAGGGACAGCCTAAGAGCAAAGCCTCCTCACATCGTTATTTATGATGACATTCAGCCAGACCTTGTCCTTACAGCATGGAGCTGAGAAGCTCTTCTTCATTCTCACCCACTTCACTCACCAGACCTAATCAGACTTAACACTTTTCATCTTCAAAGCACTCTGCAAACATTAACTCATTAATCCTTGTGCCCCCTGCAAAGCAGTTAAGTATTATCCCTGTTTCACAGACTTCTTTATCTCCAAATCAGCTCGTTAATATTTAGTGTGCCTGTCACTTTAAACTGAGCCATCAGAGCAAGAGAGAAACTGCAGCATAAAACACCCCTGCACCTCATTGTCAAACCTGCTGGGTACCTGGAAATCCTACAGGAGCTGAGGATCCTGAAGCCAGGCCTTGATGGGACATCAATTCTTTCTAATGCTCAGATTAGACCATTTTCCTGAAGCTGGTTCTGCCCTGCTCCCACAAGATCTCCCCAGTCATTTGAAATGCCCAGCTGGCAGAGTGCTCAGGGCTCCAGATGTCAGACAAGCCACTTCCAGCTCTGGCAGAGTCCTTACACACTCACAATCTCGTTGGCTTTAAGGGCAGATGGGGTGTAAAAGCAGGCCCAGTCTCTAGAGCTAGTAAATAATTCATCCTTCATAACAATCATTCTCTGTCTTCTAAGGGAGCCACACAGAATTCAAGAAACAGAACACACTGTCATGATAAGACCTATCTGCAAGGCAAATACAAACATTTTGGTGTTTACAGTCTCTTTCCTGTTAGTCACTACCTACTGTTAGCTTACAGGAGGGTGGTAAGGCAAGAGATTTTCCTGGAGCTCCACTCAGAGCTGTCTGGGAGCGTGCTGCCTGGCTCCCTGCTCTCTTCCCAAAGGCCCCTCTCTACAGTTGGGTTTGGAATCACAGCAGAAGCAATTGTGTCTTCTGCCTGTGCTGTTACAGAGAGGGACAAACCGATGCACACGCTGCAATGAGATGATGTATTGTGAGAACAAGTAACGGGCACGTCAGAAAGCTCCTGTTTTATGGCAGCCCATTCTCCTAGCTTTGTGGAATTGGACTACAGAGGGATCTAGTTTGTGTTATAGGTCAGATTATCTGATAGGAGTGGGTGGCAGCAAGAACTGGGATTTCCTGCCACCTAACGCTTCTCTGCTCTGTTTACTGTCCCACGTACCATTTGCTCTTCAGCAGAAGACAGTGATCCAGTGGCACCCTGGACCTCAAGGGCATCTTACCTGCTGCTCTAGAGTAGTAAGCATCTCAGCAGTCAGGATGGGGCAAGAGGAAGATGAGGACTGTGACATGTACATCTGAAACAGGGAGCAAAGCCTTTCCCAGGCATCAGAGCCAACAGGACGTTTTCAGCACCCTCTGATTTCGCAAGAGGAAACTCCACCTCGAGGTAGCGCTGAGGGCACAGCAGCAGGAATTTGTCCTTAAGAGGCCAGAAGTTGAATGTTATAACCACGAGGCAGACTGACAAATGCAGCAGAGCAACACCTATTGTAGGCAGGAGCCTGGAGCAGCTATGCTGGCAAAAAGATTAATTACTTCTGGGTGTGAGCTGGAAGCACAGAGCCAGCAGACCTGAGGGTTTGGTTACTCCCTTACCAAGTGGGAACTGCTGCATTCTCCCTGATTCAGTTTCCTTTTTCCTAGTATTTTACCTCTGTTCTGCCCACACTGGAATGGTCGTGAGCTTCAGACACAGCTGAATACAAACGCCACAAGCACGATGCAAGAATAAAACGCTTTCTCTCAGGTTCTGATGAAGTCCCTGCAGGGCAAGAGCTTTACCTATCTATTAGGCTGAACACTAGCCTGTCTGAAGGGTCTGAGGTCAGGCCCTGAGCCAGGCATAACATCCTGCACCCACTTACCCATCACAAACTGCCTTGTGCCTGCAAGCCCCCAGCTGAAACAAGATGCCAAGCACAGCCAGAGCACCTTTTGGCCCTGGTGTTTTGTCCATACATGCTGAATCTGGCCTGGTCACTATTCCCTTGCTATTATCACCATTATCAGCCAGGAATAAATATGTTTAAACAGTGAATAAATAGTGAACTAGCAGCACTATCTCTGCCTCAGCCCTTGTGTGCTGTCCTTCCAGACAGCCAGGGTGCCTCCTGCAACTGCGGTGGAGCCTTTGGGATCACAGGGTGTTTCCAGCACTGGGCCCTGCAGACACTGGCTGGGCCTCCTTGGTGGCTTTGTCAGAAAAGGCTGGTCTCAGCAGGCCTGTTGGAAACATCTGGCTTTAATTCTTCTTTAAAGCCATGACATTCATTTGGACACCAAACCACTTTCCTTTCATCTATCCGGAGGACTAACCCTGTGGCAAAGCAGCTGACTTTCTGCCTGCCATCACCCTGCATTATCCCACAGAACACAGAGGACACACAAGCAGGAGGAGAGATCTCAGGAGAGGGCGGCAGCTCACAACTGACACTTTCCTGCTCGTCTTCCTCCCCAGAGTTCTTTTCAAGTTGTTTCAAGGCATACATTCCCCTGTCAACATGTCTCAAAGGGGCTCAGAGACCAGCTTAGAACCGATTTCCCCCTTAATTCACTGGGCTGAGGACCCAGTAGCTGTGCTGAGTAGGAAAAGCTGTGCTGGAGGGAGAAGCCATATCTATTTGGAAATCCCTTAGCTAAAGATGCAGAAGGTTTTGTGCAAAGGCTGGCATGCTGGGGAGAAGCCTGGCAGAATCAGGAACACAAGCAGAGGCTGAGTTTTTTTCAGTAACTCTTGACCAGTAATTCTGGCATCAATAAATCTAAATGTGTTACTGTGCAGCAGAAGAGACCTAAACCAAGAACCTTGGATGTTGGAAAGATCAGCTGCACCATCACATGATCTCATGATGCCTGTAACCACAACAAAGTTTTATGCAAAGCCAGTGAGGCTCTTGGCTCTGTTTCTAGGTCTGAGCTCAGCAGAGATCGTGCAGTTGCATTTTCACAAACTTCTATCGATGCTGAAGGAAATGATTTGCTTCCCAGGCAGAACTTAAGTCCCAGAAGAGTGGAATAGGTGCCTCGGGCAGCTTTGGAGCTGACGAGCAGCAATTGCTGGGTCGTATTCCAACACACTTCAGTGTGAGGCAAACAGCACAGAGCTCCAGCTCCAGGAGGCAGCCAGCACTGAACAATCAATTTCCCATGTCAGACTCCAGCTACGCCCAAAGACTTGGCAGTGCTGGAGTGTATATGCTGAGGCAATAATATCAAATAAAGCAGCTCTTCTCATCTGTCTGCTTTCCTTCCCTGCTACTGGACCACTCTCTTGAAACTGCCACAGTTAAAAGGATTTACCTTTTCATTTTAAATGCCCATATAAAAGCAACCCACACAGGGAGCGACGGCAAGAGAACAATAAGCTGCCCTGTGAATTCAGGCATGAGCACTGCGCTGCCATCAGCTAAAGGGAATTTTCCTGCAGCTCAGGAGGGTCTTTTGGTACCCAGAAGTTTCTCTTCTTGCACCAAGATTACTTGTAGGCCAGCCAGGAAACAAGCCAGGGTATCAGGTTGTCAAGGAGCTGATCTCCAATGGCATGGTGCAAAAGAGCTGAATTCTAATTGTTTCATCCTTATTCTAATTGTTTCATCCAGGACTATGACTTCTTGGCAGAGAGGAGGAGCGAGTGAATCATGGAGCAGGAAACAGAGCTGCCAGGCTGACTCAGCGTGCCTTCCCTCTTGAACCTTGAACAGATGGGAGCTGGGAAGGATGTTAATGTTTAACTCCACCAAAAGTCCCCTATTTAGCAAAAGGCCTCTGAGGCATCAACGGCTGGCAGGAGATGTTTTGCTTTGCCAAGAGGCTGCGTTGGTACCTCAGCAGTCAGGTCTGCAATTGCACCTTTCAAAAGGCAATTAAGTCCAAAGGGCCTCACAACGTCTGATAAGCTTCAGGAAAGAGATGGATAAAACCAAAAGCATTAACTGGTTCATCTCCCCAGCCCTGCACTTCACTGGGCACACCAGCTCTGGAAGGTAGACTGGCATGGTAAATGAGGAAAAGCTTATTAGCTCATAGACTGGTAGGGTTGGAAGGGACCTTTAGAGATCATCCAGTCCAACCCCCCTGCAGAAGCAGCTCCCACCTAGATCAGGTCACACAGGAACGCATCCAGGCAGGTCTTGAAGACCCAAAGGAGTCCAAAGGGGTCCAAAAGAGTACTGCAGAGCCACTTGCCTTTGTGCTCTCCTCTCTTTCCCCATCTCTCATTCTTCTTCCCAAAGACACTAAGAAAGAGCATGTAATGCCTAAGAGGTTGGACTAAGACCTTAGGGTTTAATCCCAGCTTCTGGTGCTGGTTACTCAACAGCCATTTCGGATTCCTCTTCCTTACTTCACCCATTGTAAAGTAGGGATGGTGCTTCCTGAACTTCTAACCATGCAAGAGTCACCTAACGAGTGCTAATTAGGGAGGTTCATAAACAAATCACTAGATTGGTGGCTATGAAATGCTTACTTGTTAGAGGACTGCTTAGTGGAGCCTCCCAGGTTTACATACTCCAAAGGCCAGAGCTCTAACTGTTGATGCTAGGAACAGCCACAAGCAGCCAGGAGCTCTACAAGAGCTGTTCAGTAGTTCTGGTTCTCTATATTCTAGAGAATATAGATCCTGCAGGGAATCCATTCATCCCTTCTATTCGTGGCCTTTGCAATAACATGGAACATGTACAAAAGGGAAGAGATCCATAACTGCTCTCATCAGGTGGATCCAGTGTCTTCCTCAGCCCCTGAGAGGGCTGAATGAGAATGAATTCAGCAATTCAAGAAAAAGAAGCAACTGTGAGTGTCAGAGAATGAAAGAGCTCACAGTATGCAGCCGCATGGTTAAAGTTACCTGCAGACAAAAAGGGGCTTGGAACACAGCAGGGGAGAGCTTAGCCTGCCCTGTGGGTACTGCTAGGAAATGGTGTTGCTGTACTAGAGGGAGGTTGTGATTATTTCATCATGAAGTAACAGCAGCTTTTGCTTTATAAACCTCCAACGTGTAGTGCTATCCTAAAGCGTGTATCTGTGCCCAGACCCAAATGGCACGATGTAGTCAGCAGTGAGCTGGGAAAAAGGGTAAACAACGCAGTGTCAAAGTTGAGCAATGGTACAAAAGTATTCAGGATATCCAAACTGACTGGAAAGATCAGAGGCAGAGAAGATCTCACGATACCGAGTTTACAGGCATCCAAACTGCAGGCAAACCAAAATGCTAACGAATACAAAGATGCAGGGGCAAAGCAAGCCTAACTATAATTACACAATGATGGGGTCCAAGTTAGCAGTTCCCACTCAGAGCCCAGGGAATCATTCCAGGGTACTCAACTCTGCACTCACTGACAGTTAGAAAAAAAAAAATGAAGTAGTATTTTTTAAAAGGAACACAACATAGGGGGAAGAAATGTGCTGATCTTGCAGAACACCACCACACAGTTTTTTATTTTACTCACAGAGTTGAGGTTTGTTCTTCTTGGTCAAGATGGCAGATCACAGCACGGTAGGGTTGTTAGAGATCATCTAGTCCAACTCTCAGATGTGCCATTGGAAGAAGTAATCCTGAAGTCCTAAACCACCTGCCTGAATAAGAGCTTGGAAAGGGCTCCAGGATCTGCCACAGGCCCTTGGAGAGCAGCTTAGGCTTAAAAGATACCCAGGTCCCATCTTCTTGCTCTCTGGAACATCAGCTTTCTATAGCGCTTAAAGCTTCTGCTCCCCAGCCCTGAAGTCACATCTCATACAGATGTGAGGTGTCTCCTTGGTAAAGTTATGCCACGGTACTTTAGTAATTGCTGTTTTCCAGTTGTCCTGGCTTTACTAAAAACCAAAAAAGGGAACATAAGGACTTTGATAGAGTATGTTTGGAAATGGAAGTAAAATTCCAGTTTAATCACTGATTAAACAAATGAGTGGTGCTGTTGGGAGGGGTCACGTGAAGTTCGCTGCTTGGGTGGAGATCTCAAAACCAAAAAAAAACAGCCATGTGGGTGTCTGAGCATTGTCCACACCGCTGGGTGTTTCTTAGCAGCTGCCTTACCCTATCTCTGCAAGCGTTGGGCCTCTCCTGAAGGAAGTTCAGCAGCCCCAACAGAGAACCAGTCAGAGAATGCAGACTCCCTCAGGAAGCGCTGCTGTGCCAGAAGAGAGACTCGTAGATGAAACAGCAAAAAGGGAGGACTGAGAAGACAGAAGATATTTCATTGGATTCTCCTCTCTGGCATAAATCTATGTGCAGAGTTGCATTCTGTTGCCCTAAAAGTAACGCTAGGAAAGATGCTCTCCCTTGAAAGAAACAAGCACCATAAACGTGTTAATAATTACACCTCAGAGCATTTTCCCGGAACAGGTTGTTCATACCCGGTTAACTCGTCACCCTTGGTCCCTGCAGCTCACAACAACCTCTTACCAAAACACCACAGAACAGATTTTAAATCAACGCCAGGCTCAGAGCTATCAGCTGCAACTCAGCAGAGAGTCTGTGGCATTGGCATCGACAGCTCTCTGGAGCCACTGGCTCAGGGTACAACGCCAGCCAAAAAAAGCCAGCTGAATGTTGGCTGCTTTGGGGCAGGATGCTGAAGTGAGGCCAAAGCCTTTGGGTTGCTTTTACAGATATCCTGAGCGTGCTGGAGCTCAGCTCTGGCCTCAACCACTCGGGAAATACGTGATGGAGTTACAAAAGGTCCAGAAGGAAGGGATGAGCTGCCTTAATAAGGAGCAACGAAGAATGCTGAGGCACTTCAATTTAGAGAGAAGGCAGCTGAGAAGGGTTTTATTGAGGTCTGCAAAGTCATGAAGGTGGTAGAACAAACGAATGTAGGCTTGATATTCCTGGCATCCCGCTCTAGAAGGAGGAACACTTTGAAACGACAAGATTACTTTAAAACAGGAGAAAGCATTTTTTGACACAAGTCTGGAAACCTGGTGACACAGAAGACTGTGGAGACAATCTCAACAAGTTTAAAAGGGAATTACATAAATTCACAAGCAGCAGGTCCATAAATAGCTGCTGAAAGGGCAAAGACACAGCCTTTAACATCTCTACTATATTCAGGATGCTGGAGAGGGAAATGGGCAGCATTAAGCACCCTGACTCAGACACTTGCACAAACAGCATCTCCTGTTGCCACTCCTGGAGACAGGCTACTGGACCCTGGGTGTCACTGGGCAGACCCAAGAGGATGCTTTTAACATTCTAAATTAAATCCTGAAAACCTTAGACACAATTAATGAACACAACATGGTATCTTCTAACTGCTGCTCTCCTCTGCCTCAGCCCGTCCTTGCTGTCGTGTGCAGTGCCTCACGTTACAGCGTGGCCTCATTTAGGCACTAATCCTACAAGCAGATCCCTTTGCCACATGGACCCCTCCTGAAACCAGCACAGCCAGACACTGCTGGGGAGAGGAAGCTGCACGTGGGACATAAGAACAGAGGCTGAGGCTTTAGACCATCTTTGATGCACAGTTTAACACTTTTTTGATGAGCAATCTGTGGGCTGCTCTAAGGAGAGAAATGCATCATCTTATGCTTAATTCTTAGACAGTTAAACTTCAAATACACCCTGTGTTCCCAACATTTCCAAAGAACTAATCCATCATATGCATGTAACTCCTCAACAGATCGGTTCTGTAAGCTTGTATTCACAGAGATGGATGGCATCTTGCTTTGAAAAGCTTTGTGAAGTCTATTGGAATAATATTTTCTGTGTAACCCTTAAGTCAAAACAAATCACTACAGCATTCCTATGGATGAGGCTGCACGTGGGTCAAGTGGGAATGGCTTGCTACAAGTGTCTAAACGCTGGCATTTGCTGTCATTTGAGATGCCCCATGGTGTTCCAGTCACCAGAAAAAAAAGAAGGGGGTGAGGCCAGTCCAGAGAGGTGTGAGCCTGAGGCTCTGTGCTGCGCAGCCAGCCCTATGCTGATGCCGAGGGTGTCTGAAATGGCAGCAAACACCTCTGCTTAGGCAACTGAATCAAGCTGGAAATGTCCTGCTCATATAACCTAGATAAACACGCAATTTCCTGTGCAAGTCATGCATTTAATAACAGCACATATAAGTTTATCTGACATGCTCTAATAACAGTGTCACATCTGCTCCACCTGGACGTACCTCTACCCAATCAGTACACAGATTGCTGTGCCATTTAAGCTACAGAGCCTATAATTTACAAAGTGTGTGCATTTTCTGGGTCATAATTCAGGCTTTTTACTGGAATGACTAAATTTCACATGTCAATGCTGAGGCTGCTGTAAAAGTAAAACCAGCACATTAATTTTAACTAGTCATATCCTGTCTTAATGGTCAGAGAATCTGGTGGAGGAGCCCATCATGCAAGCACAGGACCAGAAGGCTGAGGATTTGGGACAGCCCAAAGGAGATGTGAGCTGCGTGCAGGACAAAGGCTGTTGTTAAACCTCTTGGCCTGATGGAACAGCAGCAGAGCCTGAGCTATTGCACTGGTTGCACGCAATTATTTTTCGCTCAGGAATTCAGTACTTTACACGTCCAGAATAAAATGGAGCAAAAGAAATTAAAGAAACACCTAAAGCTATTCCTGAAAAGCACCCTGTTCAGATAAACATCTTGAGGAGTCCCAGTGCTGGCTGGAGAGCAGCACTTGTGTCATGCTGATGAAGCTACACAAACTTTCCAGTATCTCAGGAATGCAGGTTATCTAGTTGGGCTGCTGAAAACTCCTTTTCTTGTTTCCAAACAAACCCCAGCTCGCAGGGGGACATCCCCCCCTCCGACCTCTCCATGCCTAGCACTGGCATTCCTTCCTCTCAGCACACAGCCTTTTCTTTATGACCTTCCAGATGCCACCGAAACACTGAGCGTGGGACAGTTCTGGAAGGAGACGAGCCACCCTCGCCTCACCAGGCTCGTGGGGAGTCTGTGGGCTCGTGAGGAGTCTGTGGGCTCCCCTAACTCATCATTGAGGCGCTCAGGGACGTGCATACCCGCTGCCAGGACACGGCAGCTCAGAGGGGGAAGCGGGAGAGGCGGCATCGCGCACTCCCCCCCCCCCCCCATAGCCCTGACGCCCTCAGCGCCTCACACAAAAAGGCGGGAAACGGCCCCTTGAGCGCGCAGGGGTGACCCCCCCCGGGAGCCAGGCGGGAAGGGTGACACTGCGCATGCGCAGGGTGGGGGGAATAGACACGGCCGGGAGTGAGGGGGCTTGGCCAGAGGCGGCGGGGGCGG
>WBNH01004108.1:20301-48548 GCA_013401255.1 Urocolius indicus | reverse complement strand
GGCCAGAGGCGGCGGGGGCGGGCCCGGGGGCGGGGTCTCCGCGGCTTCCCGGCGCCGCCGCGGGCGCTGAGGTGCATTCGCCGCCTCATCGCCACAGGTGTGTGCGCGGGACCCGCCTCCCGGCCGCCGCAGGTGCGTGGGGGGGGGGGAGGAGGAAGGACGTGAGGGGGATGGAGCCGTGGCCGGTGGGGTAACGCTCCCAGCAGCAGCCCTGGCAGCGGGGTCGGTCCCTCAGGGGGCTTTGCCGGCGGGGGTCGGGGCTGTCCGGAGCGGGACCGGGAGGGGGGCTGTGAGCCCTGAGGGGGGTGTCCGTGGGCCCTGGGGGGAGGGGGGGGGCGGGGGGGGGTGGGGGCCCCGGGGGGGGGGGGGAGGGGGGGGGCGGGGGGGGGTGGGGGCCCCGGGGGGGGGGGGGAGGGGGGGGGCGGGGGGGGGTGGGGGCCCCGGGGGGGGGGGGGAGGGGGGGGGCGGGGGGGGGTGGGGGCCCCGGGGGGGGGGGGGAGGGGGGGGGCGGGGGGGGGTGGGGGCCCCGGGGGGGGGGGGGGTTGGGAGCCCTGGGGGGGGGGCATTTGTGAGCCCTGAGAGGGGTGTCTGTGAGCCCTGAGAGGTGGGGGGGGGTCTGTGAGCCCTGGGGGGCTGTGTCGGTGTGTGGAAGCCGTTACTCTCCTTAGAGCAGGACTCAAACGCGCCCCTCTGAGCTTTGCCTCCGCTGTCCGGGCTCGGGGAGCAGCGGGGCTGGCTGTGGAGCTGACGGGACCGGGGTTAACGGTGGTGGCACCTGGTAAAGTCCCGTCTCTTCGTGCCCCGCTGGAGCCTGAGGGCAGCGGCAGCGCTGAGCGGGCACGAGCGGCCCCGTCCCGCCTCTCACCGCCGGGAAAAGGCGCTTTGAGAGCCGGCACCTGCTGGGGCTCGGGTCCGGTGCCGGTGTTAATGAGCTACTCGCGGCTAATAAAACGTTTGGGCACTTGTCTGGGTTCGTGGGAGCTTTGACGACCTGGGAGGAGTCGCGTAAAGTGCCGCGCTGGGGCAGGTGTGAGGGAGAAGCTTTGCTTTCAGGACCTGTCCAGATAACATGGAGTTTCCATCGTACTGTTAAAGCTCTTGGCGGTAGATGTGGTGCTTTATAGTGGTTAAATCCCAGCCGTCCCCTTCCTGAAGAGCTTGCACTGCTCTAGGTTCCCTGTGCCCCTCCTTTATCTCCTCTGCCTTCCCTTCTGCCTTCAGCATAACCTGTCTCTATTGCAACGTGCAGAATGCTCACGATCTTGTTTGAGTTTAAATACTAATAAAGGATTACTTCTTCAAACGGCCTGGAATACATTATTCAGAAAGAGCAGCAAAAAAAAAAAAGTACAGAGATACTTGAAGGTGATGAAACTATAAATGTGTGGGAAAGCACTAAGGATATGGAATGGTGTTAAAAATGCAGGAGCACAGGCTTCAGGGCATCTCAGGATTCTGTTTTATGTCTTTGCTAGTGACTGATACTCTAAATGTGCTCCTTAACCTCGTCTTTGAATGTCCTAGCAGGAGGTACTGCCTTTATAAAGAGTTATTTTTGTTTGCCAGGACTGGCCCGAGTGTCTGAATGTACCTGGGGCTTTAATGGAGAAAACAGGAGGGAAATGAGACAGAGACACAACAGGGGAGAAAATGCATCTGCCAATGGTGATCGCTCCAAGCTGCAACAGAATGCTTGGGCATCAAAACCAGGTTCAGTGGCCGAACAATTAAACCAGATTTTGTGTTCTCAGTATTTTACTGAAGCTGTCCTTCCGTGGAAGGTGCATGTCAATGAGCAACCTGTTCTCTCTGCCAAGGGAGGTTCCTAATGAATGCCCCGCTACAGTTTCCTGGGCAGAGCTGCCTCTTCTGTGAAAGGCAATTTAAGCTGCTAAGTGGGGCTTCAGGTGATCTCCTTTTGGCTCAAGATTAATCATAAAACAAACTTTGAACTGTAGCATGACATGGCTGACTTAGAATACTTTATTTTTTAACATGGTCTACTATTTTTTACCAGTAAACTCAGTCCATAATCTGGGTGTGTATCCTGTGCCTTTACTAAAGCTGTATGCCAAATGTTTCTTGCTGGGTATTGACATTAGGGTCTCTATCATGTAATCACAGAAATGTGTGTTTATTTGCAAAATGCTTTTAAAAAGAGACAAGATGAAGTGCTCCTCGTGTTCCAATGGGATCCTTTTTCTTTGAGGATCATCATTTGTGCAGTTGGTACCTATTTGATGGAAAGCATCCTTCTCTTAGGCCAGGCTGGATGAAAGTTCCCAGGATAACTTGATGATAAAGGATGTTTTCAAGACAGTATGAATTCTGAAAGTAGCTCTGCAGCCTGAGCTTCCCTTGCCAGGTGGGAGGGGATATGGGTGCTGTTCAGAGCCTGCTGGGAGTGGGAGATGCGATTCTGAAGCTGCAGTAAGTCACAACTGGAAGTGTGATGTTGAGAAGTAGTTTCAGTGCGTCAACATCACTGCAAGAATAGGGTAACTTTTCTGGTTTGCCACCATGGCTCAACCTGTACATCTAACAGCATCATCTAAATCGCTATCTTGAAAAAGACATGTCATGGCCTGGTGTGTCATTCCCTCCATCACATCAGGTGAATTCAGTCCCACTCTTCCTGACTACATCCATCAGGACTGCAACATGCTGGTGTGCTGCCTGTTTTATCTCTGCACAGCAGCAGGGTGCAGCACTGGAGAGGTTCCTCTGGTCCCAGCTGGCACTTCACACACCCAGAAGCTCCTCTTTCAGCACGGTGAGGGGGAATTGCTGAGACTCACAACTTTCACCATCAGTGAGACTCCACTTGCTACTGCTGAATTCTTCCTGACTAAGGTGTTACAGGGTTCCAGGTCTTTTGTCATTTTCAGCAGCTGTGTTACATGCCTAGGAGGATTTCAGAAGCATTGTGTTTCCAACTTTTAGTTGGCTGTTGATATCAAGTTGTCTGAAGGTGTTTCCATTTACAGTGTGACGAGCAGTATGAGTACAGGTCAAGCAGACCTGTACTTGGACTTCCAGAGTTTTGAGACCTAATGGTGCAAATCAGTCAAAGAAACAGCTGGTAGATATGAGCAAGGGATCAACCTGTCTGATGTTAGCACAGTAGGGTCAGTTAGTGAGCTTGCTGCAGGAATTGTGTGACATGAGACCAGGGGTAAAAGAAAAGAGGAAAAAAGGAAAGGCGTTGCCCTACAAGCTTTATTTTTGTCTTATCAGAGAGCTCTTTAAATTAATCTCCCCTCCTTTCCTCCTCCACAAAAGAAAACTAAGTATGTAAAAAAAGAGGTACAAAAAATTCCAGTGTTGTCTTGTTGGCTTCTGTGGTGAAAGGCTGTACAAAATCTCTTTGCATTTACTGCAGGACAGGGTAGTTAAAACTATTCCTCTAGGTAGCTGATAGCTGTTGCCACATGAGGTTTACAGCTGCCTCCATGAACAGAAGAGTTGTTTTGGCTCTCAGGAAACGGCTGCTGTGTTAAGAATGAACACACCATGGGAGTGAATGAAAAGTGTTTGCATAGGAATTACATCCTCTTAGGTTTCATAACTCAAGCCTTCTTACATAAATGCCAGCGCATTTGGTTTAGAAAGCAGAACAAGAGAGGGCATATTGGGGCTTCCTGGAGCCTGTGTGTGTGTATGTAGGAAGTACAGAGCCTCATATCAGCATCCTCTTCAATCACAGCTTGCTGCTTACTCCTGTCCTGGCTTAGGGCTTATCTCTTGCCCCTGTCTCTGTGGCTGGTGTTTTTATCAAGGGCACCATCTCAACAGCATCTGCAGAGGAAATTATAGTTTTAATCTGATGGGTTTTTTTTAAAGTCAGTTGACAGACCATGCTCAGGACTCGGTGGCAATAGTACCCTGGGAGCACCTGAGTGGCGACTTCACGTTGGACCGTGTTGGGAAGCTGCTTTGCTGCTCACAAATTCCTATTGACTGGCACTGTACTTTCTTCCTGAGCAGGTATTTGTGGTGGTAAGATGGAGCCTTCCCCGTTTAACAGAAGACAATGGACTTCACAGTCTTTGAAAATCACTGCGAAAGAGCTTTCTCTAGTCAACAAGAATAAGTCATCAGCTCTTGTGGAGAGGTTCTCCAAGTAAGTGCTGTGAGGCTGCTGAGCACAAGCTGTGTGTGTAGGTTGGCAGCTGGTGCCCTGAACAGTGAACACTGACACTTGCTTTGCATCTGAGAAATAATGTAATCTGCAGACATTTGAGTTTCTGCTTTAATATGTGCTGAGCAAAAGCTTTGCTACTTGCTGACATGTTGTTTGATCAATCAGAATTGTGATCTCTACTTTCCTGCTCTCAGAAAATCAAGTAGAATGTTTCTTGTTGAACCACAAACTGCAGTTTTGAGGGCAGAATGCAGGTGGCTGTTGCCATTAGGCTTTCATAGGGGCTCTATTCTTCACAGATGTCCCCTCAGAGATGTCCTGCAAAGGAAAAGGAACATTACTCTTCCTTTTTCTGGAAGGGGTTACAGTGAAATCATAAGGCAGGATTTGATGCCCTGAGGACTCTGAGTGGTAGTTGCCTGTACGTGTTTTCTGCTAAAGCTTTTATTTCCTTAAGCAATCATACAAACTATTGGATTTTCAGTGGCATTTGGGCAACTGTCTCCTAGGTTGATACATTAATAGTATAGCAAGGTTTTGAAGTGTTTAAATCTTGAGTCTGGGAGAAAATTTATGTAGTCTATAGGGGGAAGATAATTGCAATCTGGACTTGACACAAACATAGCTCTTGAGGTTACTCAAGAGTTCTGTAAGTACTCCGTGGTAGGGAGAAGCTGCTTGCTTTGACTGCTCGTTAAGGTAATTTTATTCATTCACTGAGGCTTGATTACAGAACCTGGTCATCTTGCTAAATGTTGATAATCCTTTGAAAAGGGCTTACTACAAGTAATCCAAACTGCTATTCCTTAATCAAGTAGCATCCCTCTCCATAAGCAGTATCAGTTCCTTGGAAAAACAGTCCTGCTTACTGGCTTTGCCCACACCCCCACTCCCAGTGAGGAGCAGAACTTTCCTAAATTGCTGTTACCTAAACATTTCTATGTGAAAACATTTCTTTTAGTTCCATACAGTGTTTGGATATGAGCTTTGTGAGGTCAGAGAGTTGCAAACTGCAACAGCAGAGACTTAACCATTGTGCTGTGGTGGGCTGACTTAGACTGAGTGCTGCCTGGGACTCATCAGTCTTTGTTTTCCTGTGAAGTGCTTAATCTTCTTCTCCATGTCTCTCTCTCTGTTGCTTCTTCTAGTATTGATCTCTCTTCTAAATTTACTTTCTCAGCATGTCTCGTGCACGTTTTGGAACCTTTATAGTGCAGAGACAGGGGTCAGTGTGTGTGCTTTGATTAAAGAGGGCCAGCTACACCAGCAGCTTTCAGTCTGTACAATAAATGCAGCTTGTAGAGCAGAAATTAGCAATGGTGCAATTTGTCTACTCTCTAGTCTAATAGGAGGAGAACTCCACACCAGGAGCACACTATTCACAGCAGGAAAAGAAATGATTATTATAAAGGAAAAAAAAGGTACCAGAGCAGATGTGTTCGTGTAATATTTGTAGAAGGAACTGAATATCCATTGGTTATTGATTTGACACCAGCAATTACTGAAGTCTGTAGCTGATGACTATGATCATATTTGTGTCTCTTTTACTGCCTGTAACGTATTCACAGTTGTATCAAAAGTAGAATCATACAGGTAAGAAAAAAAAATTGCCCAAGCAGATGCTGAGTGATGTTTCTTCTGATGCAAAAGCAGAGCTTAGATGTGACAAATGTTGCCACCTGTGACTAACTAGTGCATTGCAGAAGCAAAGTGCAATCCCCTTGTGCAGCACTGACCAGCATGGGCTGTGTGCTCCTGGCTGTGGAGGTACTTAACACCCAGCAGAGTGGTGTGCAGGTTGCTGGGAGTTTTCTATAGCTTCTTAGAGGACTTTGATTCATGATCCAGGGTGGCTTATCTTCCGAGGGCTGTGATTACTGTTTCCACTACTGGGATGGCTCAGCTGCTCATGAAGCACTGCTGAATGGGTGCAGTTTACAGCCCAGCATAGTAAAATGAACTGGCACTTATGTAGATTTTCTGCCTATGCCAAGCTGTAATTAGTTACGGTTCAGCAGCTGCTGTATAAATAGCCGAGTTATTCCTGCAAGGGGGCACAGCAGACAGCTGGGTGGCGGAAACAATACAGCTATTCCAAGGTAAACTATCTCTGTTTGAGAGTCGGAGTGCTTAGGTAAAGACAAATATTAATGTATGCTACTACTGTAAACTGAACAGCTGAAAATGTGTCTATGACTTTGTGTTGTTCTGGTAATATTTGCTACTATTATTTTCCAGCCTCTGGTTTTATTTGATAGGTCTGGGAAGTGCACAGAATCCTTGGGGGGGGAGGGGGGTGAAATCTCAGCTGTCTCTAACAGCATTCAGTATTCTGGTTTAAGAACTGTTTGTTGTGGGATTTTTCTTTTTCTCTCATCTCTCTCATAGGTATCAGAAGGCAGCTGAAGAAGCCATCTCTGAGAAAAAAAGAAATGTAAGTATTTGTTTCCTAGGCAACAAGCAACAGCTTGCAATCAGAACAGATCACCTACATTCAATGCTCCTGTGGCACTTGATGTTTGGAATATCAAAGTTGCTGCCATGTGTCCTACAGAAAACTTGGCTTTGGCATAGTGTTTGCTTTTGATTCACTCTCTTTACCCTTTCCCAGTGGGAATGAAAGGATGGGGGGAAATCCAGTCCCTTGCCCAAAGCTGTATGTTGAATCATCAGTTTGCTCCTAAGCAAAAGGCAAAACGAGTTAACCACAACACATGAATATCCCCCCTCTTTGTTCTTGGCTGCATTCACTGGTGGGAAACCTCTTTCTCTTAACTAAATTTTTAAAAGCAGCAGCCAGCCCCTCTGAACTCTAATGTGTTTATCTTGGATGATGAGGGAGAGCCATCCTTTTTGGCTCTGTTACAGCCTCACATCCCTCCCTGGAAACCACATTGCACTGAGTGTTTGAGGGGGGACAGGAGACCCTGTCTGAAACACCAGGCACTAGGATTGCTGGCCTTGGTGTAGGCAGAGCCCCAGTTTCATTTTTAAAGACCAGCAATATGTTCAGGATGTGTAGGTGAGTCTTTGTTAGACTGTGCTTCCTTGATCTCTCTAATACTTGGGGAGTCATTCTTTTTCTGTTCAGGATACAGGTGTGATAAAACAAGCATTCTAAAAATTGCTCTCCAGTCTTAAAGTCTCTTAATTTGAGCAGGGAAGGAGCAAGTCCCAAACAAGAATGACTTGTGTTATGAAGTGTGCCAGGACTCCACGGGCATCAGGTCTAAGGGTGTTCCTGTGGAAACCTGCTGTGCAATTTGGAGTACTTCTTTTACAACATTTGCTGTATAACATTAGCACTTTCTTTTAAATACAGTCAGCAAGCAAGCTGATCTCTTTTTTTTTTTTTGAAGTCTGGGTGAATTTGTGTTAATTTGCAAAGCAGTGTTCAAAATGTGACCAGAAGAGTAATAGGGTGAGAGACTTAAATCCTAATATAGCTGCTAATCCTGTTTAATTCCTGTAAGCCTTGCAGACCTGTTCTACATGCAAGGAGTTTGATACATAATGGTCCCCATAAGGACAGCAAAACTGCAGTGGTGGCACCTATTAGATTGGAATCAGTCAAACACAGCTGGTCTGTTATTCTGGGGAGAAGTTACTACTTGTAAGGGAAACTAGTCTGAAAAGCTGTGGAGCGTGAGAAGTGCTGCTGCTCCCTGTACTGCCATCTGACTCGCGGTGGTAAGGCAATGCTTGGGACTGCTGTGTGTGTGCATCCTGCCAGAAGCTTTCAGGGTGTTGAAATAGAGGGGAAAACCCCAGAAGTCATCAGGTATTTACAGATGGGAGCAGAGAGATATTTTTGTTGTCAGCACTTGAGCTGTATGGTATAAAATACTGAAGACGGATCCCTTGTAACTCAAACGCTGCTGTCAACTGATGTATTTCCACTGTAACTCCAAAAAAAAGGAAAAGTAGTGGTTTCTGAAGGCTAATATGTAGCTTTTTTTGGAGAACCTACCAATTGCTGTCTTCAGAAGCAGCTGGAAGACATTGCAACCTTTGGCACACCACCAGTCTCTCTCCTGGCTGCTTTTGCTATTGTTTGCCCTGCTCTAGGACAGCGTGGATTTGGGTCCCCGTTCCTTCATGTGTGGATTCAAGCCTTTTGTGTGTCATTTAACTCATTAGACTTGTCTCTCTTTTTTTCCTTATAAGGCCATCCTGTTTGCTCACTTCCTGCTTTAGCTCCTGACTTTTTTTCTCTTCTCCCCCCCTCCTTCCTTTCCTATCCTGGATGCTTTCTCCATGTGGCACAGTTGTAACTATTCACAGCTGTCTGGAAAAGCAAGAGAGCTGAGATCAGTCCTGAACCTTCAGCTTCCTTTCGCATAGAAAGGAAGTGCTTTAAATGCTTCATCAGGCACATAACTGGAATTAACTTCTCGTTCTCTATAGAGCACAGAAAATCTTCCCCCTCGTTTTAAAAGGGGGAATCTGAGTGTACTAAAGAAGAAGTGGGAGAATCCAGTGCTGGGAACGGCGGAGGGTCGGAAGGAAACGCTACGAAGCAGCTGTGCTGAGGTTCGGCATAAAGTCGCCAGCCCTGGGCTGGGAGCCGGGAGCAACCTCGTTCCTTCGCCAGACGAGGGGCAAACCCCGGGGGCTGCCGCTCCATCTGCCGCTCAGGCTCCTCCGGGCACCGCTGGGCAGCCGCAGAGCTCTGGTGGTGACAGCAGCAAGTTTAAAAGCCACTCACCAGAGAGTGGTAAAATGGAAAACTGTCTGAGAGAGCCCAGAGAAGGGGTGAAGCCCGAAGCCAGCGAAAACACGGACTCGTCGGGGAAGGTGGAGAAATACAACGTTCCGTTGAACAAACTCAAGATGATGTTTGAGAAGGGTGAAGCGACTCAGAGCAAGGTGAGTGTCTGTCCCCGCAAATCTTTAGGGAAGCTAAAACTCTGCTCCCTCTCGGGCATCAGGAAACGTCCCTTGGAGGGAGTGGCTCCGAACTCTTGACTCTGCAAATAATTGTGTTCATTGTTTTAGTTGAAACACAATGTAGCTGGTGTTAATTTGAGCTATACAAATACGTGCAGGGTGTTTGGAGAGGCGGCTGTTGGCTCTTGCTCGTTGGCAACGTGAAGTTAATTTGTTTCTGCAAGGGGTACAGTTGGAGAGAGGAAAAATGAGTACGGTGTTACCTATTTTAAAGCAATTTGGGATTGTTTCTGTCTTTAGATTGAGTTAAAAATATATATGTGTGTATTTATATACATATATCAAAGAAAAAGTAACTGTTTGAAGTGAGCTCAGCCATCTGGGGTGGCTGCAGTGGAGATGGAAGTACAGCCAGAGTTAAGAGGGGAGGTTTTATATACCTATCAGTATGCGAGTCACACGTATGTATATGATGTACTGCAAAATGCTTGCTGCTCTGTCATCTTTGTATCTTAAGAAATGTTTCTTATCAGAAAAATCCTCACGGGGGGGGGGGGAGATAAAAAAAACCCCAGAGATAGCCAAACAAGCTCTTGCCTTCACTAGTTCTGACTTGCAAATGCAAAGGGCTTGCATTTTTCCTACAACTGCTCATGAAATCTGATCCTGCATGTGGACTGCAGACTGTGTGTCCCCAGGGAGAATTGCTTAACTAGAAAATGAGTTGCATATGCTAGTGACTTGCAACATAGCCCCGAGGCCTTGATGCTGGTGAATTTTTCCAGTTTTCTCATAGTTTCCTATACTTCTGCCTTTGTTTCACTGTGGGTCGTTTTCCTGCAGTGTTGAGTAAAACAAACAAGTGTTTCTTGACACAAATTGTTTTAAAAA
Source organism: Urocolius indicus (assembly GCA_013401255.1). Lineage (NCBI taxonomy): Eukaryota > Metazoa > Chordata > Aves > Coliiformes > Coliidae > Urocolius > Urocolius indicus. The sequence goes on along the minus strand of WBNH01004108.1, from coordinate 38,623 downwards.
TGTAACAGTTGAAGGCTTCAGAGGAGCCACCTCTGTGTTAAAGTGGGATTTGGGTCTGTATATGGTAATTTCACAACTCTAGATGTTTGTAGTCTTAGTCATGGAGTAAGAGCTGCCCATCCTATCCCCTCGGTGGAGAGGGCGGGCGATCCCCTGATAGCGCTCCTCTGAACTCCTGCCGAGGATTCATCTGTCAGGATTCCACAGGAAAGTACCGTTTTACAGATGGTCTCAATGGAACTTTATCTTAGCCTGGGGAATAAATTGTTTCAGAGCTGACTGAATCTGGAACTGGTATTTCTGTCAAGTTTAGTAATTCAATTGTTGTTAAGAACCGATTGAACGTGGTAAATACCCACCAGGAGGTTTGAAACCATTCAGGTGAGGTTCCAGTCATGTTCCTCTTCCAAGTCCAGCTGGTTGCTTTTTAATTTTAGAAGGGAGAAGGCATGAAGTGCTCTGAAGTTTGAAGCATATGGGGGGAGGGGGCATCTTTGTCATTAGAAAGCACTATTGTAAGATTTCTTGTTCTGGGAATTTATCTGAGGGCTGGAGGATGATGTCATGCAGTCACATACAATGAGAGTATTAGGCACTATAGGATCACTATAGGATCTTTTTCACTAAGGTAAGAAGAAATGGTGTCAGTTTAGCTAAACTGCAACCTCTGCAATTGCCTCTTCCATCTGTGCTGTTCCTGAACTCCGTCCATTGAAAAACACCTGGTTTAGGTGCAAGCAAGGCTTCACAGAACCACTGAAGTTGGAAAAGGCCTTTAAGATCATCAAGTGTGACCATAAATTCAACTGAGAAGTGGCAGTTTTCCCTGGAATTTACCTCAGTGTTAAGGTATAAGAGCTGTCAGAGCTTTGCCGACTACAGTTCTGTATAAGTGAAGTAGCAACATGGCTGTAAGTTCATGACGGTAAAGACAAAATGACTTGCCTGGTTGCTGGGCAAGTCTGTGGCAAGAATCCAGATTAAAGCCTGGATTTCCTGACTGAATCACCCAATCTAAACAAACCTATTCTCATTTTCAGAGTTATAAGCAAAACCTCCTAGTTCATTCAGTTATTCATTCAGATCTTGCCCTGTCTCCTGCTATGTAGATACGAGGCAGATTTCTAATTGCATCTTCATGGAAAAGGTGCTGTAACCACATTCAGGGCAGGGCTGTGGGTCCAGATTGGTTCAGCATCAAGCAAAGAACGTGAAGGCCTTTTACCAGTTTCAAAGGATTCTTCCTGTAAGTGATAGCAAAAGCATGCATGAGGAAGATGAGAAGGAAGAGCAAGCAGATCTGCAATGTTTCTTCAAGTTGTCTCCAAGTTGATTTGTGTGTTTCCTTTTAGGCAAAAACTTCCCATCCTGTGGATCTAACCTCACATGCAGGGTCACATTTGACACAGTCAGTGTATAATGAAATAGGTGTAACTTCTATTTGATCTTTTGCCCAATGACTCTTTGTGCCCCAGGCAAAATGCTGTTAACTCTGTTCATGGTACTGCTGCACTCGCCTCTTTGCCTTGAGGCTTTTCAGGCACGAGGAATATTTAATCTCATTCTGAAGCAGCAGAAGCTGTGGCAGGGGAATTGTGTCCCAGCCAGGGCTGTAGAGGGAACCAAGTGCACGATGTGTAAGGTTTGGAGCCAGGGATTCCTTCATGTGAAGGAGGTTACCTTCCATGACCTAGAATCACCCTCAGTTTATTGACTGCAATGGGCAAAGTCCCTCATCTGCCATTTATTAAACTTTTAGTTATCACTCTGATTATTTTTAATGTAAAATCTACACAACGTTGACTTTATATTTGTGAGGTTTAGCACTGAGACCATTGTTCTCTAGTGGTGAAACCGTCCCTACGCACTCTGCTGCCAGTTCAACTTCCCATGTGTCTGTACTGTAAACTTGTTTCTTCATGTGTAGCTGTGTCACCCCTGCTGTGTGCAAGGAAACGTGTGATGCCCTGTTACTAACCCTCCACAAAATACACCCTAAAAAAAAACCCCAACCCCAAAGGTCAAACCCAGTTGTAAGAATTTCAGACACGTAAGTTTAAGGTGGCAGTCACATGGACACAGGCTGAATAAGAAGCATCTTAAGGATAGTTTGCACAGAATGAGGAATCTGCAAGTTCTTACAAGCGTGCAGGCACTCCCAAACTGAGCCTATCATCACTCCATGGAAGGAAAAGGCTCGTCATAGCTAAATTCTTTTCCAGTAAGAAAAGTTACCAAAGCCTTAAACCACAGAAATAAAAAATATTTCCCATGCTAATGGAAAAAGAGATTTTTCCATCTGGTGAAGTTGCTGGTTTGTATGCCAAAGCAGCCTGATTTTTTCACAGTGATTATCTTACAGAGCAGTTCTGTTAAAAAGAAGAGGTTGGAATTTCCTTCAGTTTGGTGACCAGCAAATAAGAGACTTGTTGGAAGCTGAGAGGGAAATGTGTGGTTGCAGCATCTTGCCAAACCTGCCTCAATCTTAATTTCTGGCTTGCTCTGTGATTTAACTCTTCTTCGGGTGAAAACAAAGATCTGTCACCTTCTAGTGTTTTATAGGTTGACTTTCAGCTGTGCAAACATCATATCTTGATGAAGCCAAATGAAACTCTGCCCTTTGTGAGCATTTATCAAAGCTGCTCAAGTTTCACAATTTCTTTGGCATTAGATTTTGGGGAGTTGGTCTCAACAAACGAGTATCAAATCTGATTCAGCCAGCCAGAGCATCTGTGTGGCAGTGCCACAAAACACCCTGCCCAGTGCTGCAGCCTTGCAGAGAGTGATTATCCTGGATATCTGAGAATATTTGTCTCTAGCACTCACTCTGCTACATTTTTGGTAACTCCTTTCCTACACTTCTCTGATGTAAAATCTTCATCTGATGACCTTTGGCTTCAAAAGGAATGGTATGAAACGCAACAAATTCAGACTGAGGTTTTGTATTTGCAGCAATTAATTGCTTAAAATCTGATCTTTGTGGTTCTTTGACATTTCAACAACTGTAATCAGTTAAAGAGCATCTACTGACATCTTAGAGAAATCATTTTCCAGGTATCAGAGGGTCAGGTATTCTGTGATCAAACTTTATATTGGTTAAATAAGATGTCACCTGCTAGACTTGTTTATTCCAGTAAAGCAGATTTGCTAGTGACACCTGTGCATCTTAAAGGATTATCCAGCACAGTCTTGCTTTGTCCAGGCAGCTGATAGGTGGGTTTTGTCTCTAACAGGGCCCTAGAGACCAGAGGAAGACTGGAGTTGGGAGGAGGATTTCTGACAACAGCATCTCTTCAGAGGACTTTGATGTTGGCCAAGGAGAGAAGAGCTCTAGTACATCAGGTCAGTAAATGCTCAGGGTTTGTGTTTTGCTGTAGTTTTGAGATTGGTGTGGTTTGGGGATTTTTTTAAGCTGTATAAAGTAGTTGTATTTTATAAACAGAATGGGAATGACTTTTGCTTTTCAGAAATGGAAGTGCAGACATCTTCCATCTGTAAAGTCCATTTAAAACCTACAGCAAGACTTAATTCATTAAACCATTTTACCCCTAAGCATGGGGAACCAGAGCACAGGAGACAGCAAGTTAAGGAATGAAACCCATTTTTCCCCTGTGTCTTAATCCTATGGCAATCCTAGAACTACTTTTAATAGTCAAACTAATCTAGAAAGCAGCCACTTTCTTTTGACAGTAACAGCAAGACAATCTTCAATATTAAATGTGTTTGTTCTCGTCACTGCTAAGGCCACTGTCTGGATGCTGCACCTGGTGAATATACAACTATTGCAACTGGCTGAATCAATTCTGAGATAAGACTTGGACCAAAGCATTTCCATGCTCTGCAGATCTGGAGTTTCTGTGCTCTTGGGCAGAGGGGAAAGGATAAGATTTGTAGATCTTTCTGTAGGCAGGTCTACTGGTGTTCCTGGAAGTTACCCTTTATTCATGTAGTTCTTTTTTGCAGGGCACCTTGTAAATACTAGTTCAGCACTCAGCCCAGATAAGGCAGAGACCAAGAAAAGCCTGGACATGCCTCGCTTAACAGAAACTTCAATAAAGGACAGGCTGGCGAAGTACCAGGCAGCTGTGTCCAAGCAGGGCAGTTCCACAGGCCTCATCACTATGGTAAGTCTGTTCTTTAGCTTGTGGTGAGATGAGTTTTTGTCCCGACTTGAATCTAGAAACAAGATCTTATGGGAACTGGACTTTTTGAAGATAATGCCATCTTCTTTTGCAAGTCCCTTTGTCACCATAGGAGTCATTTCTGACGAAGAGCTTTTCTTTCTGCATGTTTGTTGTTGGCTTTTTGTTTGTATGTATTTTTCTTTAAAGCAAAACCCCACAAACTCAATTCTGTGTTGTACACAAGCTATAAAATAGGGGAAACGGAGGCAGGGTAAGATGGAGTGACTTTCAATGCCATGTGATGCATAGCTTCTGGATCTCTTGGCCTGCAGCTTTGGGATCTCCAGTCAGTTTTCCTCCCTCCTTGTTTTTCACCTCCCTTCAAGTCATCTGGCCCATTATCTGATTCCAATTAGACTCTCCCAGTGAATGAGCCAGTGCCAGCTTTGTAGATAGTTGATCAGGAAATGAGCAATTACTGAATCATGGTGAAATATTAAAGTTGAAGAGACTGGAAGGAGCAAAGCTTTTGTTTAAAAGTGCTTAAGTACATTTCCAGGAACTGTCTGATACTTTCTTTTAATGATGAGAACTTCTGTTGCTTAAGTATGACTTCCATTAACCAGGGTAGTAAATTTAAAGAGGGATGGGCCTCTAAAGTTATGAAACACTGGAAATAAACCCCCAAAGTTATGGTTCTGAGCTTTGGAAGAGTGCATGCTTCCCAGAGATAAAAAAAGTCTGTACCTAGCTGAAATGGTTTCTGAATTTCATATGCAGTATGGGACTAATTCTCCAAGCCTTGGAAGGGAAGTGGAGTAAACTTTGCTACATGAATGGAAAGTAATTGCAGCCAGTGCAACCAATCTGATTAACTGCTAATTGCTGATTTCAACATCCCGTGTCTCGTCTGGATTCAGTTTGCTGCATTGCCTTTTCCAGTTTGTGGCTCAGAATGGTAGCTGATCCACTAAATTGTGTCCTAATGGCAAGAGATTTATCATAGATGTCTCTTGAGACCCTTGTTTGCAAATCCCCAGCACTATCTATTTGAGTGTCAGTCCAGCCTGATGCTCTAGGCTGTCCCATTTGGCTCAATCTCTTTTGCTTGTGGCCTGGCAGATCAGCACAGGCAGCATGTAAGGCAGAGCAAACAACAGCTTCAAGGCCAATGTTTGCAGTACAATCAACAGCAGTAACTCCTGGATATTCTCCTTCCCTGCTGGCAAACCAACTGGGGCTCCTTTGATATGGTAGTGTGGCATTTGTACTTCCCTTCTCTTAAAATGTCACATCTGTGCTACAAAGGAAATCCATAAGCTCCCTCTGGAACAGCTAGTTTGAGGGCATTGTGGTGTAATTAGGCCTGGATTCAAACTGATAGACACTTCTATGGTTGGTTAGAGTAAGCATGAGAAGCAATTGTTTCTCTGCAGTGCAAGTGATACAGGAAGGGGAGGGAGAGCTGGGCAGCATATTTAGACATCTATACATGAGGAGTCTGTCACTTTACTTACATACCTGTTAGACCAGGCTGGTTTGGTGCAGACTTGTTTACAAAATCCAGGAAGATGCTGCTGCTGGTGTTTGGCTGTTCCTCTTTCACATTACAGAGAAGATGCCTTGTGAAAGGCACGAGTCTTTCTCCGATTATCTTGTATCCTGTGGCAATGAAAGAAACACGAGGGTTCACTGGGTGTCTTTTAAGTCTGAAAGATTCTTTTGTGAAAATCTTAAAACAAGTCAGTTTGTCAAGAACAAAAATCATGGTAAATAACAGAACTGGGTCTTTGACTAGTTTGGAAGAAAAGGTAGGATTTGCTTTTTCTACTGAAGGATATTTTTCAGTGCTTTAGGTTGTGCCAGTCTTTTAACACACTTGTCACTTCAAATGAAGAGTGAATCGTTCTGGAAAAGGGAAGATGTGGATTCAGCAGGGGAAATGAGAGTTTATTTTAAACAGGAATCTGGAAGTGGAGAAAGGGGTTATTATCTCCACAGAGTCTGGCAAAATTCTACAGCCCTGTCTTTCTTTTTTTGTTTTCCTTCATTAGAATGTATCGCCAAGTTTGTACAGATTTGTCTGCCCCTTTAATTATCCCTGTGTGTAGCAGGAAAACAGTTTTTAGAAGATTTTGGGAGAAATGGAAAGCAAGTGCTTTCCTAGGGGAAAAGAACCTGTCAACTTTCAAGTGCTTTATTCTATAGAATGAGATTCAAGCCAGTGAAAGTGAACTCAAGAATTACAAATCTGAGCAGAAGGAGAATGTGCCACCAAGTGATGAGGACTCCAATTGCTGTCAGGATGGGGAGAAGGTAAGATGTTCATGCTGGTGAAGATCAAGGACTTCACTTGAAGTGGAACTAGTGTCGAGATGCACAGCTGATAGACTTGTTCCCTTTAGAAATGGGAATCTGAGCAGCTGATACAGATCACTTACATGCTGCAGAATTCCTTATTCTTACAGTGGTTTTTTAGACTCTGTCTGAATTCTGAGCTTAACAAATCTCCATGTGAGACTTTTAAGCAGTTGTATGCAATATCTAGAGACAAAACTGAAGTTTTCTGGGTGAGCTGCCCTGTGTCTGCTCAGCAATGACATCATTGTAATGTCAATATCATTCCTATGTATTTTCTGATGGCTTCAGGAACTGACTAGGGCTGAAACCTCTGATTTTTGTGGGGGTTTTCTGTTCTGTTTGGTTTCTTTTACTCTGCCATCAGTTTTTGATGACTGTGGTGACGCCACCTAAATTTATGTGTCATATTCTCCAACTGTAAAACAATGATTCACAGCCAGGTATTTGCCTTGTGTGAGTTGAGGTTGGCTTTTTTTCTTTATAAAACAACAAAAAAGAAACCACACTAGAAAAAAAAAAAGCCCTTGAGAAGCTTTGTGTGATGCAGTGAAAAGGGTTTGTCACTGTTCCTTCTGCATTTAGTGGCTAAATGTTGATTAAAGTAGCCTGAGAATGCCAGTTTGGGTTTGTTCCTGGTTTTGAGCTTCAGCTGTAAATTGAGACTAAATTACTCTGTGAATTGGAGATAATAAAGCCTGCTGAAGCATTTGTGTACGAAAACTGGGGACAGCAGACAGGATAAAAGTGGCTGGATAATAATTGGGGTACTGTGTATTGCAGCCGTGCTGAACACGTGGCAGCCTAATGCCAGGAGGGCTTTTAGAGCTTTCCAGCCTTCCTTGGGCAAGGGGCCAGACTGGTGCTTTCAGCTGTTCTTCACTGACAGCTGAGCAGCCTCATGCTCAACTGGTTGGGGCTGCTTTTAGCTAAAAGGTGAGTTAATTAAAAGGACACTTGTTAAATCAGAAACCACTCCTGGTGTTGATTTGGAATATTTGAATACAGTTTCTTGTATTCAGCTGTAAGTGAAGTTGCTTGTTTGAAGGGTCCAGATCCAATAAAGAACCTCAATAAAACATTGTTTGAAAGCCAAGATTGTCCTTTGGAAATGACATGATGAACTTCTGGATGTAAGCCTAATTAAAACTCCTGGAAGTAGATGTGAGAAATGGGAATCCTCTGGTAAAAAGGAAACAAAAGGAGCTTGCTCACCACCTCTGTCGCTCGCCACACTGAGTCTGTGAAAGATTTCATAGCCAGATGTATGTGACTCTCAGCAGCCACAGAACAGGCTAATGCACTTGCCAGTAGACTGAAGTTATAGGTATTTTTTGCAGCAGACCAGAGCATGTGAATAGATCTCACTTGCTTCCTCATTAATTTGCCAACTTCAGTTGCTTGCAATGGACCTTCCAATCATTGAAGTGAATTGGTGATGATTTGCAGTTAACCTTGTTACAGTGCTTTAGGTTCTCAGTGTAGCTGCCAACATCTGTGTGATTTAATAGTGATAGTGCCAGGTTTAATAAAGAAAGGTACATCAAGAGCTTTATCTATAACACATGAAGTATCTGAAACTGGTTTATGTCCATCTCAAACTCTTGTGGGGTTCTGTGAAATATGAATCTGTTTCCAGAAGAGGATGAACAGGATAGATCAGGCTTGTCTGTCCCAGCCTGGGAACAGCTGACTTCTACAGAAGCTTTTTTAATATTCAGCTGTGGTTTTTTTTGTTCTGTGGTTGTTTTGTGGTTGATTCCTTCCCCCTCTCCAAAAAAAGCAATCTCTGTTAAACATTTAAATGCTGTAGGTTTGTCAAATGTTGGAGAGAGCCGTGAGATCTCCAGTGACCATGAACTGCTGGGTGTCAAGGGATTTTTAGAGGCACATCAGTGAAATCTGTGAGACTCCTGAAGATGAATAGATAAAGGTGTTAATGCTGCAGGTGTGTGGGGAAGCAAAAGATGATGTTTGTGTTTGTGAATACTATGGCAGATGCTCTAAATGTTGCAAGAGCTGTAACATTAGGAGGATGTCTACCTTGTGTTCTTGGCACTCAGCTGGACTCCTGCCTTACAAACCAAAACGTTTCATGGTGGCTGGTCTCTTCTTGTTCAAGTGCTCACGGCGTCAAAACCACCTGGTGTTACTCAGGCCATGATTGTTCAGACTTCAGAAGGTCAAATGTGCTTGTTGTTGTTGCAGGTTTCTGCAGCTGAGAACAGCTTGTCTCCTCACTCTGGCCTTTTGGAAGATGGCAACGGTAAGCACTTGTTCTCCTGCTTCATCAAGAGTAAAGCCCATGGCTGAGGAAAACCACTAACTTTGCCCAGTGTGTAGGCACGTGTTAAGCACCCTGCATTGTGTGTAGGCTGCTTAGGATCAGTCCCCTCAAATGATGAATCTGATTCAATAAATCTTTTCGCGTACTAAAAATCTGTCCTGTGCCAAACTCAAGCTTGGTAAGAATTTCTCTCGGGTTTAGAAGGTCTTTTGCAGTTGTAATTTGAAGACATCTGTAACTCCTGTTGTCTCTGGAACACATTTAAGTGTAGCTTCCTTACTGTTTGGACTTATTAGCTCTGGCAAACATTACATTAACCAATAGACTGAAATACTTGTTAATGCAGGACAATACCAAGAGCCTCTGGTGGTGTCAGAGGTAGACAGGTTCCTATTCAATAAAGTACATAAGCACATTGTCATGTTGCCTTAGCTTGACACCTAAATTCAACCCTACACATGAGCACTTTGCAGACATGAAGGACAGATCTCAGAAGCTACACATTGAATCCCCATGTATCAGTTTCCTTTGGACATCAACCTGCATATTTACCTGGTAAATCAGAAAAGTAGAATGACCATGTGTAAATATCTGGTCTAAGGGTTTAACAGCAGATGGTCAAGAAAAAATGACAGCCCTTGGCTGGTAGGATTGCTCTTGGGTCTCATGAGCATAAGCTTTCCATGGTTTTGAAGTAATTCTAACTGCCTTTTCTTCCTCCTCTGCTCCTTTAGTTGGCCAAAACTTGGAGAGTGAGACAGAAGTTCAGAAACCTGTCAGCACGAAGCAGCAGAATTTTGGGTCTAAAGCAGCTGGCCAGACAGATGCAGCTGTGCCAAAAGCAGTGAAGGTAAAGCAGCTATTTATTGTTCTCAAACACTGGAGGCTAACTTCTCTAACACTGACAAGCCTTAATGCAACCAGTGGGGTCACAAAGGGTCTGGCAGTAATGATCAGTCCTCATCAGGCTGTATTCACGGGGGAACTTTAAATGAGAATTGAAAAGCATCTCAAAATGGTCAGATTTTCTACCAACAGAGGCAGTTTCTCTTCAGTGTGGGGAAAGGAGTCTGAGGGTCATCTCGGGGCCTGCTTATGCCTCTTGTAAAGGCATCCTAGAGACTGGCACTGAGGGCCCAATACTGATCATCAGAGCCTTTATTAGGCTGGGATTTGGCTTTGCCCCCTCCTTTTCCAGCTGTTCCCGAGATAACTGCAACTGGTTGCAACTTTATAGTAAGGGCAGTGTGGTGACTGGGCTTGGCGTTCTGTGGCACAAGCCTTTCGTGTTACTTTAGTGAGAGCTATAAAGCAGAAAGAGAGCTTCTAGGCTACAAATGAATTTGCCTAATCTTATTAGTCACACAAACAGCAGTGCTGAATGTTTTGGTCACACTGTACTTTCTTGTCACGTGGGCTGTCTGGAGTTAGGATGCCTGTTCCCTGGGCTGCCACAGACTTCCTGGCTCACTCCTGAGGAAACAACTGTGCTTTTGTTGTTTTCCTCATCTTTGAGAGGAACAGCACTGACCTCATGAAGACCAGCGAGATGTGGCTTCCTAGTGTTCTGGGGTATAAATGCCAGTATGGGAAACTAGAGCTGCCTACAGTGGGTTTTGCCATCTGTCTGCTACAGCATATGAGAACACACAGCCTGTTTGTCTTGGTCCTCTGGGCTCTTCATATTACTAGAACCATTTTAGTTCTCTACCATGTTACTGATGTAGATGCTGCACTGTCAAGATAGAAACCTAGAGCTCTTTATTCATGTAAGGTTCCTATTTGTCTCTTCCAGCTTCTGTTTCCTGTTCTTGGTTCCTAACCTCTACTCCTGCCTTCTGCTTCCCTCCTAATGTGAGCTCAACTCTCAGCTTTCTCTCAAGTTCTTTGTATTTATTGGGCCTCACCTTCCTCCTGTAGCTCCTATCTGTAGTCTGCCTGGAAAGGAGTTTCTTTCTCTTCACACCCCAAAACGCCTCTCCATCAGACATAGGGCTCATTGTTGTACAAGTAAGTTCCTTTTCTTAGGGGGGGATGTGCACTGCAGGAGCACAGGCCAGCGCTGTCGTGTCACCTTGCAAATCTAAGCTTTCAAGGAGAGTTAAGTTTTGGTGAGCAAGCCAGTTTTTGCTGCCTCGCTCCCTGTGGCAGACATGCACGATTGGATGTGTGTGTGCATCATGTGCATCACTACAGTCTCAGTGTAGTGACTCAAAATTCAGAATTCACATGGAATTGGGGCAGCACCTTGAAACTGAAACTTTTGTTGGCCAAGCTGTTCTCTTCATTAGAGCTTGAGTCTGCTGTAACTTCAAGCAATGCCTTAAAACTTGAAATACGTGTTGAACTGGAATTAAACTGGCAGCAAACTTTATGGCTGTGACAAAGTGACTTCAGCTGGCTCTGTCTTCAGCAATCTGTCCCTCACATTGTAATTTGCATTGCCTAAACAATTGTTTCTAGTCTGGTATAAATAAATTGCTGGAATTATGTCTTCCTGTGACTTTCCTGTTTCTTTTTCTTAGCCCTCATATTTTTCCTTAAAGCTTTTAGTAAGTTTGTTGCAGGTAATTCTTTGTCAAGAAAAAAAGAGCTACGATATCAAGGTGTGTGTGCAGACCTGTGCTGTGCAGCCTCAGCCTTCTCTTACCCTGCTGCTAAAAGAGTTGTAATCAACGTGCAGCCCGAGATGGCTGATTCTTCAACTGGAAGTTTATTGTTTTTCCTTTGAAAATCTCTTCCCTATTGGGCAACTTTCACAGATTCCAAGAAGGGAATTGGCATCAAGTGACCTTTTTTTTTTCCACAGGCAATGTAATTGCTTCCTTGATGCAAAAAAAACCCCCCAACCTGAAATGGTTGCCATACAGCACAGCAGTGACACTCAGCCCCTCAGTGCTCAAGTTTACTCTTGCACTAAATGCTCAGGAAATTCTCTTAGTGAGCACATAAACAATTGTAGCTGTTTAACCTCAAAGCCCTGCTGGCTTTAAGTCTTGAGAAAGTTTTGAGGGTTGCATGTCCCAAAATCTGAATATAGTTTTCTTTGATAGACCTGGAATTGCTTACAAATGAAATCAGAAGTGTTTCCTGCTCTCTGCATCTGTGCTGAGACCATTTCCTCCCCTTGCAGAGCACTGAGCAAAAGTGGATCACTTTCAAAACACTGAGCAGCCTGTTCTGCTCCTTTCCCTTCCCACTCTCTACCTTTTATTTTGAGGTTACTTCAGCTCTTTCTGCACCACTTGTAAAATGTTGGTAAGTCTCACACTGGCTGCCATCTACCTGAATGTTTCTTCATCATTTTCCTGTCAAGAAAACTTGAGGTTGCAGAAACAGAGAGCTTTTTGGGAACTGGAGCAGTCCAAGTTGTAACTCAGTTCTAGTATGTTCTTTTGTTCCTTCTCAACTTTGTGAAGCTTCAGCTGTGGAATTCACTGGGACAAAAATCTTGGCTCACTGTTAAGCCACAGCCATCCTGTGGGTCTGCCCCAGCCTCTTCCTCACTCGTTGCCCCCCAGAACTCACTCCACCATCATTAGCATTGAGTTGCAGGAAGTGACTTGCTGCAGCTTTTTCTGGGACCTCTGGAAGCCGTGCATGAACCCAAGCCAAGTCCTCTAGAGCCGATTCCTTTGCCAGTTACTAAGCTTTCTCTCCTTCCTGTAGAAGTTTCAGCTGCCAGTGAAGGAAACCTGCGTTGGGTGTCAGAAGACCGTGTACCCCATGGAAAGGCTCTTTGCCAACCAGCAGGTGTTTCACGTCAGCTGTTTCCGCTGCTCCTATTGCAACAGTAAACTCAGGTAAATGTTCTGCTCTGGCTGGAGAGTGTAGCTTTTCTCTTCAGCAGCTGAGTAAGATGCTCCTCGGGCTTAGTTGGGCTGAAGGTGACCATAATCCAGTGAATCAGGGGAGTGTAGGAACAGTAATACAGTCCTAGTTCTGCCAGTGGCTTTTGCACTGGATGCAGTGTATTTTTAAGCTCTTCATGTAACTTTATGGGAGGGGGGAATAATGCCCCAACTTTGTAAATAGCTACTGAGGTTTGGAAAGAAGGCCATACAAGCTCGTGAGAGCTGTAAGCTTTTCTTTTTCTAAGCATGTTGGAAGACTGTAATTGAATCTCTTTGGTCACATAACTAAATACACACCCGTGTCAGTGGCTGAGGCACAGAATGCTAACAGTTGACTTCATATTTCCCTAAACAGTCTGGGGACATATGCATCTCTGCGTGGGAATATTTACTGCAAGCCTCACTTCAACCAGCTCTTCAAATCTAAAGGCAATTACGATGAAGGCTTTGGACACAAGCAGCATAAGGAGCTCTGGGCAGGCAAAACTGAATGTGAAGAATCACCGGAGAAAACTGTCCACGGTGTAAATGCATCAGAAAGTCCCCAAAGCCCTGGAGTAGAGGATGCCCCAATTGCAAAAGTAGGAGTTCTAGCAGCAAGTATGGAAGCAAAAGCTTCAGCTGTGCCTGAAAGAGAAGAGAGACCGGCAGAAACAAAAAAGCTCAGGATTGCCTGGCCACCTCCGTCTGACCAAAGTACTCAAGGAAGTGCCTTAGATGAGGGCATCAAAGTATTGAAACCCAAATGGCCCCCAGAAGAAGAGACTTCCAAGCCAGATGTGCTGGAGGATGTGGATCTGGATCTCAAGAAGCTGAGAAGATCTTCCTCACTGAAGGAAAGAAGCCGTCCCTTTACAGTCGCAGCCTCGTTTAGAACGGTATCTGTTAAAGGCCATAAAACAGAGAATTCCCCTTCTAAGGCAGAGAAAAGAAGTGAGGAACTGGAGAGAGAGGTCACGGTGGACAAGAAGCAAAAGGAGAAGGTAGAGAATAGGAACATCCAGAGTGCTGAAGAGAAAAACGCAGAGGAAGAACAGGAGTTGTCTGGTGTCAAAACAGTAGAGCGTAACTTTGTGGAGAATGGCCAGGTGAATGCAGACACCGATGAGGAAGAGCAGGAAATTCCAAATGAAGAGTTCCCCGACCCAAACTCTCCCAAACGTTCCAGCCTGGCCAATGTTGTGACTGCTAAGGAGTCCTCTCACCAGAATCGCAAATCCCAAGACGTTGGTTTCTGGGAGGGTGAAGATGTGGAAGATCTGTCTGTGGAAGAACAGATCAAAAGGAATCGTTACTATGAAGATGATGATGATGACGATGAAGAATAAATTGGCCTTTTACTGGAAAACTTGCTGCAAGGTGCTGGGCATTTAAAAAAAAATTGGTATTTTTAGCTTTAACAAACATTTGTCCTCCAGGAAAAAGCGATTCTATACTGCACACTGACGTTAAGGGAATCCTGCCTACAAATGATCTCAACTAGAACAACACTCTGGAAGCCTGGGAAGAGTGCATTTAGGTGCATGGAAACAAGTATCTGGCTGTGGAATTACCTGGTGAAGCTATCCCTGCCCCCACAGTGTGAGAACAGAGCTGTTCTGTCCTCCTGCTGTCTTTTATCCCTCCTGAGCTTCAGTGCATGTTTCACTAACAATGTACAGAATTTCACTGCACTCTCAGTGATGGTGTGAAACAGGCTTTGTGTAATACACTCATTTTACCACTACAAATGCTACCGCAGCGCTTAGGGACCAATTTCAAAGGGACTTTCTGGCCTGCTTTAAGAAATGGTATCTTCATGCACTTTAGTACATGCCAAGGGCACAACTGGGATTTAAAGATACAGTTTGTGCTCAGTCTCCAATAACTGAAGCATCTCAAACCGAGTGCAACGCGAGTGGGTTGGTTTTTTTTTTCCCCCTTCTCTCTCCAAACTGCCTCTGATCAGCTGAAGGCTCCCTGCTCGACTGTTTTTTCTCTCAGTGCAACTGGAATGGTGTGGCCATTGCTGGCACGGAGGTGTTTTAGTGCTTATCCAGGAGCTGTGCTGAAGGACAGATCTCATTGAGGACGAGTCAACACTTGGCAGTAGCCTGCAGGGCATTACTTTTGCATTTCATGTGCATTTGAAGTGGGGTTTTATTGGTTTTAAAGGGTTTGCCTTTTGTGTTTTGGGTTTTGTTTTTTTTTACTTGGAGTTCATTTTAAACTGCAGATGAGGTTTTAAGGCCTTTTTGACAACTTTGAAATCCAACTTGTATCAAGCTGCCACGAATCTCTTCATTATGGCTGTGAAATTATGCTGCACTGCAGAAATCTCTGGAATAAAACCACCTGAACAGCGAAACTTTCTGATTTGCTACCATGGAAGCTTAGTACAGGTCTTAAACTGGACTTTGTTTTACAGATAATGGAATCTCAAATGGTGGAAGGAGGATGCCCTTTTATATTAGCTTTTCTTTGTACTGTACTCTCATGAGAATTAGCTCTTTAACTATACTTGAGATGTAAAATATTCTGCTTTCTTAACAGTCCTAACTACAAAACTTTCAATAAAGTTTGGTCACTTATATTAGAATGGAAGCCTGCAGGCTGGATGTTTTGTTGTTTCACAAAGAGACGGGGTGGACCCCCGGGTGTTTTGGCTGGGAACTGGGATTTTTTCTGGTGCCACTAGGTGACACTGTGTGTCTGCTTTGGTTTTTCCCCCCCCCCCGGCTGTGACAGTTAAACGTGCAGACTGGCGTCCTCTGCAAGAGCGTGTGGAAGAGGGATTGGAACAGAATGGGCAAAAGAAATAGCATTGCAGGTATTTCACACTTCCATTTTTGGCTTCAGGTGGTTGTCAGGTGTGGTAGCTGACCTCAACTTGAGGGGGTTTTTTTTCCCCATCACCTTCCTATAAGCTTCTTTCTATTGCAGTTCACTGAACCCTGAGGTGGGTTTGGTCAGGGTAGATGGGCTAAGATGTAGCAGAAATGCAGTAACTGTCCTGCAGCAGCATGAGGGGAAAAATGCTCATGCACAATCTAGCTGGGAGACAGCAGTTGCACATCATAACTTCCTGCTATTTTTGTCTTTTTAAGGGAGAATTAAGACTTGATTTGTGCAAGCAGGGGTATTGCAAACCGAAGAAAGCTCATGTTGGAAGCACCTGCTGCTTTCTGTAACCCTTATCTCTACCTAACAAAATCCATCTGGTGTCAGATTCCCTTAAATGAGTAGGCAATTAGAGACATTCCTGCCTGGAAATGGTGCTTAAGTGTCTTTGAAAGAGATTGGTTGTGGATTTGGATGTATTGAAGATGACCTATGTCTGCCTCAGGAAGTGCAATTGAGTTTGGCAATGCATCCCTACTGACATGTACTAAAAGGGTTTAATACATCATTCATTCTAATTAAATCTAAGGCATATCTGTGAGTCGCTGAGGTACAAGGACCCTTCCTCTTCGTTCAAACCGGCTGAACATCTTCAAGGAGAAATCAGCACAAGCGGTACACTTCAAATGAATTCATTGTTCTTAAAAAAAGGGAACAGATCATGAACTAGCCTGTCCTTGAATCTATTAGTTATCGTAGTCTTTGAGCGCTTAATGGGCCGTTTAATTTGCTCTCAACTGGACAACTGCCAGAAGAGCTATTTTATGAAAGATGGATCATTTGCTCGCAGGGTACAGGGAAGTTGATGCCGACCCTCTTTATTATGGTGAGTTGGAGAACCTGAAAAGCTTACACAACAGCTCAGCTTTGTTACCTGGTAACCCTCAGCCCAAGGCTGTCAACCTCAACCACGGTGGGGGAGGGTTTTTTTTTCTGAATGCTTTAAAAATTATAAGGGATATCTCAAAGCAGTGCAGCTCTCGCTCAGGTTTGTGCTTAAACGTTCAAGCACAGCATTAATACAGACGGGTACAACTAATCCTTGCTCTCTCAGCATCAGCTCTTCTCGTGAGATGCTGCAGGGTCCTGCTTGCAGCTGAGGGTCATTCCCATGGGAGGGAGAGGGCTCAGTGATCCCTCCTGAGGAACCCGGTCTCTCGGCCATCAGTACGATGTGGCTTATCAACCGCAGTTCAGCACCAACCGCCTCCATCCACTGTGTCCAGAGGGGAGAGACCAGATTCCCCTCTGGACTACAGAGCTTTAGGTTGTCCGGAGGGAGGGAGGGGGGGGGTTATTGTTTTTCAGTTGAAACAACTCGTCTCCATTGGTGGACGAAAAGAAACCAAAAGGCAGCTGTTGAGGGGCTTGCGCCTTGTCCCCTCACAGCCCAGCGTTGAGACAGGAGCACGCCTCGTGTCCCCTCACAGCCAGGGGCTGACGCGGGCGCGCGCCTCGTGTCCCCCCACAGCCAGCGCTGAGACGGGAGCGCGCCTCGTGTTCCCTCACAGCCAGGGGCTGACGCGGGCGCGCGCCTCGTGTCCCCCCACAGCCAGCGCTGAGACGGGAGCGCGCCTCGTGTTCCCTCACAGCCAGGGGCTGACGCGGGCGCGCGCCTCGTGTCCCCCCACAGCCAGCGCTGAGACGGGAGCGCGCCTCGTGTTCCCTCACAGCCAGGGGCTGACGCGGGCGCGCGCCTCGTGTCCCCCCACAGCCAGCGCTGAGACGGGAGCGCGCCTCGTGTTCCCTCACAGCCAGGGGCTGACGCGGGCGCGCGCCTCGTGTCCCCCCACAGCCAGCGCTGAGACGGGAGCGCGCCTCGTGTTCCCTCACAGCCAGGGGCTGACGCGGGCGCGCGCCTCGTGTCCCCCCACAGCCAGCGCTGAGACGGGAGCGCGCCTCGTGTTCCCTCACAGCCAGGGGCTGACGCGGGCGCGCGCCTCGTGTCCCCCCACAGCCAGCGCTGAGACGGGAGCGCGCCTCGTGTTCCCTCACAGCCAGGGGCTGACGCGGGCGCGCGCCTCGTGTCCCCCCACAGCCAGCGCTGAGACGGGAGCGCGCCTCGTGTTCCCTCACAGCCAGGGGCTGACGCGGGCGCGCGCCTCGTGTCCCCCCACAGCCAGCGCTGAGACGGGAGCGCGCCTCGTGTTCCCTCACAGCCAGGGGCTGACGCGGGCGCGCGCCTCGTGTCCCCCCACAGCCAGCGCTGAGACGGGAGCGCGCCTCGTGTTCCCTCACAGCCAGGGGCTGACGCGGGCGCGCGCCTCGTGTCCCCCCACAGCCAGCGCTGAGACGGGAGCGCGCCTCGTGTTCCCTCACAGCCAGGGGCTGACGCGGGCGCGCGCCTCGTGTCCCCCCACAGCCAGCGCTGAGACGGGAGCGCGCCTCGTGTTCCCTCACAGCCAGGGGCTGACGCGGGCGCGCGCCTCGTGTCCCCCCACAGCCAGCGCTGAGACGGGAGCGCGCCTCGTGTTCCCTCACAGCCAGGGGCTGACGCGGGCGCGCGCCTCGTGTCCCCCCACAGCCAGCGCTGAGACGGGAGCGCGCCTCGTGTTCCCTCACAGCCAGGGGCTGACGCGGGCGCGCGCCTCGTGTCCCCCCACAGCCAGCGCTGAGACGGGAGCGCGCCTCGTGTTCCCTCACAGCCAGGGGCTGACGCGGGCGCGCGCCTCGTGTCCCCCCACAGCCAGCGCTGAGACGGGAGCGCGCCTCGTGTTCCCTCACAGCCAGGGGCTGACGCGGGCGCGCGCCTCGTGTCCCCCCACAGCCAGCGCTGAGACGGGAGCGCGCCTCGTGTTCCCTCACAGCCAGGGGCTGAC